>OY757916.1:46149349-46749349 GCA_963585895.1 Sepioteuthis lessoniana | reverse complement strand
GTGGAAATAATTAAGCATTGTCGTAAAACATTGTTATATTATGAAGATAGTGTATGGATAAAAAAAGGGGAGGGTGGAAATTTTGACGTTTCGATCGGAGCATATGATGGTGCGGAAATTTGTGAGCTCGTCGGATGTGTATTACTATATAACATTAATAAGATTATGGAACCTAATAATCATGGATTGTATAGGGACGACGGGCTGATTATAGTGGATAAAAGTACGCCGAGGAAGTGTGATGGGATTAGAAAAAAATTGTATAAGCTGTTTGATGACTTTGGATTTAGGTTGGATGTAACAACAGATTTAAAAATAACTGATTATCTTGATATTACTTTAAACTTATATAGTGGAACAGTATCTCCATTTATGTAAACAGGGGATCTAATCACCCAATACAGGTCTTTAAACATGTACCTAAAGGAATAGAGCATAGATTATCTAATAACTCCTCCAATAGGGAAATTTTTGAACGAACTAAGCAGGAATATGAGGAGGCTCTAAAAAATGACGGATATAGGGTTAATTTAGAATATAAGAATAGGGATAGAATTGGAACACAAGGTAGGAGAAATAGACCTAGAAAAATCTTATGGTTTAATCCCCCTTACAACATGGAAGTAGTTAATAACTTGGGAAAAGAGTTCTTCAAGATATTAAAAAGAAACTTCCCTAGTGGGAGCCAATTATATAAGATATTTAATAAGAATTGTATTAAATTAAGTTACAGTTGCATGCCAAACATTAATGGAATAATAAATAGGAGTAATATAGCCAAATTAGGTACAAAGAAGCATAAGGTGATTGACAAATGCAACTGTAGGGATAAGGTTAGGTGTCCTCTCGAGGGAAAGTGTAAGCAGGAGTGTGTAGTGTATAAAGTAGAGGTATATACTGATTCGAATAATAAGAGAGATAAAAAGATATATTTTGGGTCAACCCAAGGGGATTTTAAAACTAGGTACTATAACCATAGAACAAGTTTTTCGCACGAAAGATATAGACATAGCACTGCTTTATCTAGTTATGTGTGGGAGATTAAGGAAAAAATGGGAGTAGATCCGATAATGAAATGGGAAGTAATAAAGAAATGCCGCAAATATAGGGCAGGTAATAGAACCTGTAATCTTTGTATGGAGGAAAAATTGATAATAGCAGATTGTAAAAGTAAGAATATGCTAAACAAAAGATCGGAGGTGTTGAATAGTTGTATACACAAAAGAGCGTGGTTACTATATAATTAGGAAATGTTATAGGTTTATTTTTATTTTTTTAATTTTTTTTATATATTTTTTTTTTCTTTTTTTTTTTTTATTTTATTTAGTTTTTTTTTTTTTTTTTTTTTTTTTTCTTTTTTTATGCAAATTTTAGGATAGGTGGAGGTTTTTGGTGAATAAAGGCAATTTCTCCTTAGAATGGTTTAGGCGAAACTTCCTGATGATCCGTTAAGGTGAAACTTTAGTAGAAGATTTTCGACTAGCGATTTAAGTTAATTCTATATATATATATATATATATAGGATACATAGCTGACGAAATTATTCTGGATGTGCAGAATGGAATCAGCAAACTTCCTATGTCTAAAAGACTTTAGGAAAGGCTTAAATCCTGCAGTGAACTGAGAAAAAGCTATATATATATATATATATTTATATGTGTGTGTGTGTGTGTGTGTGTGTGTGTGTGTGTGTGTGTGTGTGTGTGTATGTGTGTGTCCTGATATGTTTTATTTACTATATATATTATTTCCTATCATGAAAAGCAACCCATTCTTGAAAGCTACACTGTGCTTCTTTTCTTTCTTTCCATACATACTTTCTGCTCTTTCCGACTTCAAAGTATCACTTCAAATTTTCAATCTTCTCCAAGTCTATTTCTTATTTTACTAAATTCCCACAGACAGTAATGATCAGTGACTTAGTACAAAAACAATCTGGCAATTCAATGAACAGATGATAATCTATTCAACTCTTTCCATCATTGTTTTAGGTTTGTTGTTTTTTATGACATTTCAACCTTGATAAGTTATTTATGTGGAAGTCAGTCTTTTTTATTTTCTTTACAAACATTTTTATGGTTTCTAGTAACTATTTTTATATAATCATAATCTTTTGTAAACAATAATAGCTTCAAGTAAATATTATTGATACAAATAATTTGGATCCAGTGATATGATTTCAAGTATTCTTTTCTGATATCAATAATCAAGCAATTTAATGAAATTCACAATCATTTTAAATGGGTAAAGACATTAATAAACTCTATTAATATATTGATATTGTAACTAAGTAGGAAATGCCCAGTTATAATATCAATATATTGTCACGTGGTATCCCACTGAGACGATAGAAATAAAAATTACTACTATCCTCGTGTTCAAATTAACAGTAGCAAGCCGTCAAAGAATGACCGTTAAGAACAGATGTTTGTACTCGGTGACCTCTCTCGGGTCGCCTGACACGGGAAGGAAGAAGGTAGAAGCCAAATGATTGGCTGGGACCCTAAAAACGGAAGTGACACCTTCTTCCCGTCAGCAAAAAAAGATAATACGAAAATTATTTGTTGGACAGGGTTTGTGGCGGATGGAACCAAAGGCCAAGTACTCCGGGTAAAAGAAGACAAAAAGAATATCTCGGACACGAAGAAGCCATTTCTTCAAGCCAGTATTAAAAGTAGCATAAAGTCTATTAGCCCATAAAAGATGAAATATTCTCCACAGGAACTCCGTCGAAAAAAAAAAAAAAAAAGTAAACTTTGAGACCGTTTCTCCTTATCCCCAATTTTATATACTCTCTCTCTCTCTCTCAATTTGAAGGAAAACGAAAGAAAAGAAAAGAAGAAAGACATTTATGTTCATGGACTGTTCATTTATGATATATATTTGGCACGTTGAAGGTGTATATCTATGTGTAGTAAAAGATTGATATATTTTAATGTTCCCACGTGGTCGAAGTTGTTATTTGCAGTCTCTACTACGAATTGAATATGTCATATTTCTTTTTCAGCTTCTATTCACCTTATGTTATCTGGCTTAAAATTGTCCTATTGATTCCTTTAAAATATCACACGGGAAACCGGAATTGCCGACTACTATAATTAATATTATTACGTCTAAACCTAGAGGTCCATATCTTCCATTGTTCTAGGGGAGGAAGTTTAGTGGCCTTGGTGGGTGTGTGTATAGTGTGGAATTTGGAACCGTTTGCCAGCAGCGGTCAGTTTAGCCATAAATTAATCCCTCACATAATATGCCAGTTCTTATATGCCTGAGAAAAAAACTCTGAACGAGGACTTATTCTACAAGGGATCAAGTGCCAACCTGCCCCATCTTCACACGTGCAAAAATAAAGTCCCGCTTTGGGATTTTAGTGAATTTGCCGTCACAATATGAATAGAGTATAAAACCATAGTAAACATAATTTCAAACAGATTTATTTGACTCATAGACCTAAACAATTACAACCAATTTGAGTCAGAGTGGACCTGAGAGTAATGACTATGAAGGGGTGCCTCTTCTCTCCCCAACTGGAGCCTTACTACTGTTTCAGTCTGATGTTGATTTAAAATACAAACTGATCACCAATTCTATTGATATTATTCAACAAAAATTCTAAGATATCAATAGAAATTTTAAAATATGTTTTGAAAAAAATAGAACAAAAACAGAACAATGAAAAATAAGAAAGAAAAATTATGATTATTTTATTTTTTCACTTCAGAAAAGCATCTTCCTTTTTTATTTCTTATACTTAAAGACTTTTGAATTTAGAATTCTGGCAGCTTTGGTCTCTTTATTGCAAAACACATCAAATCAGCAAAGTAGAATCAAAAGACCAAAAACAACAATGAGAATCAAAACAAAAATCACACAAATTTGAAGTAAAAAGCCAAGAATCTATCTCCAGTCATGACCAGTGGCTTTATGCAAACTAAAGCAGCATTACTTTGTCAGCTGCCAAGTTGGCTTAAACCTTTGATACATCACAATGTCTCCTACAGGTTCTTTCTCAAACAGAAACATATACAGAAATGGTTCTCTTAAGCAATCTTTTCTTTCCTTTATTCAAATCCTGGTACTTTCAATATTTCTTTAACCTCTAGCAATTTTTCTAAAAGCAAGTGTCATATTTAATTTGTATTTTCATATATATATATATATATATATACAGCATAACTTTTTGCTTCTATTTTTTCTTGTTCTTATTCTTCAGCAGTTTTAAGAATCATGTTTTCTAACTGTCTCAAATTTAACACTGAGATTTACTTACATGATCTATAATTTGGCTCTGTCTAAATACTGATAGCAAGGAGGCCTGACAGTTTTACTTAATTGACTAAACAGGATATTGTTCACTATTATCAAGCATAGATAAACTTGATTTCCAATATTCATTGAGCTGAGCACAAGACTACTCCTTTGGAAGACTGTGCTGCACCAATTTTTAATGTTTCAGAAGCTAAAAATAACATACAGCTGTGCCAGACTGCAGTATTTAACTCCCAAGGGAAATTTCATCTACTAAGGTAACTGAGAGAAAAAATAGTTTGGTAGCTAAAAGACTGAATTAAAACCTAATTTTTTGATCTAAATTGTAAATGCCCTTACTGTATCATCCATAAATAGGTACACCTTTTAAAACTATATTTTTCTAAGAAAAACTAATGATATCCAGTTTTATTATTTCTCATGGAGCATTATACTGTTCAAACTATTTGATATTGCAAAATTCTACAGTATTGAAATTATAATGAAAAATAAAATTGCATATACATATATATATATATATATATATATATACAAGAGGTATACCTATATTTGGATTGCTATATATTCATATTTGTTATCATAGAGTTTCAATTCTGTAGATTTTGACAATATATGATGCCTAATGATATCTGTTTTGATGTTATAATGTCATACAAGAAATAATATAATACAAGGATCTTTAGTTTAAAAAAATCAATTTTGATACAAAATTTGATAAGGATGTATTTATTTATGGGTGATGCTGTTACTTGAATGAGGAATAGTTGATGCAGAATAAAATATATATATATATATATATATATATATAAAAGGATTCAAAACTCAATGTTGGTGTTAAAATTATTCTATTTCCTTTGTAGCATACCAACTTCAAGTTTTCAACTACTATTATGTTGAACATTGTATTTAATACAATTATCATTCTACATATATACAGGCATAAATATAATAAATATACACACACACACACACACACACACACACACACATGTACACAACTGATTGCATTTTTGTTTTGAGCCTTTTTCTTTCAGAATAAGACTAATGTTCAAAAAAGGTAAAGAAATTAATAAAGACTGTGATAATACATCTAATATCATTCTCATATCCAACCAGAAGTATGCTTGATGCTATCAACAGAATGGTTCAGTTGATCCGTTCTTCAGTTCTCATAGAATTATCATAATTTGTGAGAATGAAACTTCTGTTTACATAAACAATTAGAAACTGCTTTTTCCTTATAAAAGAAATATCTTTTTAACAATTACAAAAAGTAAAAGAAATGGTAATACAATAAGCTCATTTTGTTGTAATGAGATACTAATATGAAAACAATTATACCCTAAGCTTTCTAATGACATCTGATAACATAAAATTCAAAATAATGTTCCTAAAGAGAAACATTGATATGAAAATAATTCAGTATTTTAATTTTCTCCTGAGGATAAGCAATAATTATTTGACTTATTCTTGCTAACAAACAGAAAATTGTTCAAATCTAAATTATTCTGGTCAATTTTATACTTCCTTAAACCATCAATATGTCTCCTGGTATAAAAATTAAAAGAAAAAAAGATAAATTAATAAATAATAAATAAGGCATTTCTAATCTGTCATATTCAACAGCTTGCATCTCCCCACACATATATATGTAGGTAGATTGGTAAGTATTCACAACAATAAGTTCTCATTCTAAGTTTTAAAAAAATTTGTCATGTGTTATACACAACAAATATTCATTTTTTTTATATATTTCAGTGATGAATATAAACATAAATTCATTTGATGATTCTATACTAGTTGATAAATTAAACTTTTAGTAAAAAGATTGTTATAATAAGAAGTGACATTTTAATTTCTTTAACATTTTATCCTACATTGTTGGCCCGAATTGAAGCAATTTTTTTATTTACCAAATACTTTTAAACAATTTATTTGTTCTTATCTGTTCTCTCTCTCTTTCTCTCTCTCTCTCTCTCTCTCTCTCTATATATATATATATATATATATATATTGTCTGTTATCATTTTTTTCTTGGGCATCACCAGATACTCTGCTAGTTAGTGCAAGTACAATTCTTTAAAATTTTAGTGAAATACAGATAAACATTTAAAAAAATTGTTTCTCACTATTTCTAAAATTGAAACTTGAGTTTTTTAGGTAAGGAGAATTCCATGATATTCAGAATTATCTTCATCTTTCAGAACTTGAAAACAAACTTGGAAATTTTGACTGAATCATACAAACTAAAATCATATCTGAATTAGTAGAGGAACCAGCCAACAGATGACCAGTTTAGTGATGGTCAATATGTATATGGAAAACCTCTGATCAATCAACTCAAATTGAAAGAGGTGTACAAACGCTAAGCAAGAGAAAGAATAAGATTTATTTTTAAAAATGATTTATGCCATACAGAAATTAATCTTGGCTCAAGTGAAAACTGAGTAATATTTAAGATACAAATCAAGAAGGAAGTTACTTACCAAGTAAAAGAAACTCACCACAAAGTGAGTTCCTGTTACTTGGTAAGAAAGTGTAGGATAACATTGTCAATTATCAGGTTGATGAATCAATGCACAAAGTGAATTTCTCTGATAGGATTGTTCCATAAGAAAGAAAGAAAGAAAGAAAGAAAGAAAGGAGAAATAAAAAGTAAAAAAAAGAAATATATAGAAAGAAAAGAAAATAACAAAAATAAAGTAAAAAGAAGAAGAAGAAGAAGAAGAAGAAGAAGAAGAAGAAGAAGAAGAAGAAGAAGAAGAAGAAGAAGAAGAAGAAGCATCTAAGCTAAGATGGTCGGATGCTAGTGTTTTGTGAGGATTTTGAGTGGAGATTTTCCAAGGAAAACCAGTTATTCTCCCATTTGAATGACTGGGGTTAAATATATTTCACATTTTGTCTTATAGTTGAATAAGTTTACCATCATTTATAGATTACCTGCAAAATTCCCTTGCTAACTATCACTCCATGGCAAGACATCCATCAATCTATATGATATATTTTCCCCTTTGTTTCTTAATCAACCTGTCTATAACTTGATAGACTGAAAGTGTAGAATCTGTGAGCTCTACCTATGCTTACAATCTGATATACCAAAATGTTTTAAAACTTTAGAGTTTTAGTAGCAAGAATATTACACAGTCTAACTCTCCTAAAGATTTATGATTATATATATATATATATATACATTATTTACTAAGTTGAGCTTAGTCTGTTCAAGGTCAAAATAATATGGCACTCAGTGAGAACTGAAATCTCCTCATTAGTAATGAGCTAACAGATGAACTTGTAAGCCACTACTCAATGGCAAAATACCTGGATATTTTCTAACTTCAGCTTAATTGTAGGGCACCCAGAATAATAATACAAGGCAAACTTCTCTACCATTGTTCTTTGATAATACATCCATCTAACCCTATAATAACAAAGATAACTTTTTGTTTCTGAGTTTAATAAACAGAGTGTAGTGTATATGAGTCCTGCCAAGAGATCAAAGTTTCACTCCCCAGCACTTTCGTAACCAGAGTTACCAATGTTTCTAAGTATGGAATTGTAATTAAAAACATTACAGAAAATAACTTAAACAAAAAAATCAAAATATCTTCCCATATATTTATGTAATGATTTTCCTCATTTTCTTATTTTAGACTTGGTGATTGTTCAACTGAATCAGATTCTCTCTTAGCTGCTTCACACTTGACCATGACAGAGTAGATCTAAGTGCATGTAAAGAGAGAAAGCTTTCTGCCCTTCATATGATTATCAAAAGTGTTGGATAAGCACTGTGAGAAAAACCAGTCATCACTGGATTTCTTAATAGAGTTTCTGACATTTCTTTAAAGTTTGGTTGAGATCAAACCAAATATGATAAAGCCAAGCTGTATGTATTGATTCAACCCTTCCACCATTAACAGGATGTAACACAAGTTTAATTTTTAAGAAAAGTTAAGCTGGTTTCATTTCAGTTTTCATTTAACTAGACCAGTTGCCTACTAAGTGTTAGTTGTACAGATGGTTGGATATCTGGTGAATTATATAATAAGATAGACTAACATGCAATTATATAGATATGTCTGTTTTTTTAATTTTTGAGGAAGTATTATACTTTATATTCTTCAAAATAATAACTGTTTTTATCTGCATATTTTATGTTCTATAGTTTTTTTTGTAAAAT
Source organism: Sepioteuthis lessoniana (assembly GCA_963585895.1). NCBI lineage: Eukaryota > Metazoa > Mollusca > Cephalopoda > Myopsida > Loliginidae > Sepioteuthis > Sepioteuthis lessoniana. The sequence continues at coordinate 46,740,903 of OY757916.1, read as the reverse complement.
AACTGAAATTTCCGCATGTATAGTATACTACACTCTGAGCAATCCATTGTTAAATAATCAATGCTTGTACACATATACACACACATCCAGTCATTCGACTGAGAATGGAGTGTGTTAATCTCTTTCAATTATGTTCATGCTTTTGGACTGATCACAGAGAAAAAAGGGAAGTAAGCCTTGTCCTATGGTAATATTCTCCCATTTCATCAGGAAAAAGGGGATGATATTGCATGGACAAGGGAAATTTTTTGCCTTACCCATCAGTATGCATATGGAACTCCTTGTTAAAAAGCTCATTTATTGCATAGAAATTAAGAGCTGTAGTTAAATACTTGCACACACACACACACACACACACACACACACACACACACACACACACACACACACACATCAAACTTATTTATAACAAAAATTTTCATTATGTTTGTATATAACCATAATCCACCAAATATAGCATATGTCATTGCAAGAAAGGGCTTTGATTAGACTTTGAAAGAAAGGGTTTTGATTAGATTTCAGTATGGAATTCCAGCATGTCTTACTGCATGGATAACTGTTTTCAATGTAACCTAACTGAGGCTGGCATGATGGAGAGGGAAACAAAACTTTCCACCTGCAGATTCATGGTTTTAAAAAGACTGACAGTTGCCACGGTTAGGTTGAGATTTGTAGAAGATACATGACAACTTCAGCCATCTTATTAGAAGATACTTGCAGAAGTCACATAAATTTCTAAATCCTAATTTTCACTTAGGCTGACGTTTGGATTGGAAGTAAATCATAAATTCAAACAAAAAGTCTATTTTAGTTTTCACTCAAAATTTGTTAGTTTTCCACAGATGGAAATATCTACTAACCATTTAACAAGTCACTCTTGTCAAATTGAATTCTTTACATAGTGTCTGCAAAAAAAGTTGTGCAATATATAAATAAAGGGTAATGAAAAAATGTTAACACTTCTATGGGAGTATCTTTATGATATAATTGCAAATAGTCTCAACCTGTTTACCATACTTGTCGACTCATTCTAAGAATCTTCCACAGATAACTCTAAAAATGTTAACACTTCCACCAGAGTACCTTTATTTGAAAAGTAGGATTGATATCATTGAGAGTACCTGGATAAGATTCCAAGAATGTGTTGATCCTATTTACCCAACCCCTCCGCTCGGGCAGGATATGACACATGGTCAATTTTTAAGTGGAGTTTAACAGGTTTCAATTCAGAGTTTTCCTTCTCCTAGGCTGAAGAAACCAGTCTGTCCTACTATTTACCCATAGCTGGAGGGAGACTAATTGGATTCATACCTTTCCCAAGGGTATTAGTGCTATGTGAAATGCAATCAGTCTCGTCCAGGATTTGAACTCGTGTCGCCGTGTCCATTTCCTATGACGATAACAATTACACCACGTGCACCTCCTCTCAAGAATGTGTTGATAGGGATCATGAATAAGCACAGACTGTTTGGAATCATCATATCATAAAAGTACTCCCATAAAAGTGGTGTAAGAGGTAACGGTATTTATCCAACTCAATTATTTATTGGAGAGAGAAGAGATGGATTCATGCATTCCTAAGTGTATTAGGGCAAAGTAAAATGAAAACAGCCTTATTCAGGATTTGAACTTGGCTTACTAAGTCCACTTCCTACAAGGATAACTGTAGAAAGATATCACTGCAAACTGAGTTTACAGTCTACGAGTTCTAAATTATCAAAAGCAAATATCAGTTTGGTAGTAAGAGTAGGTGCAAATGACAATGTGAAATTGATCCTTGTATTCACTTTCAAAGCGGCCTCTGTTAGTTCAGCGAAACTCCTTTCTGTTCTCCGTACACGTCACACAAGCATAAATAACAATAACAACCATCGCTCACTGGTGGTTGCAACCGCGTTGCTGGTCGCAGGTCCTTAATGTGACGGGGCACACCATCAACTTCAGTGACGTATCCGGTTCCATATCGTGTCATGCACTTACTGCATGGTTTTTTAACCCAGACAACACCTCCCTCCTTAATCCTCTCTCCAGTTACTTCCCGTTCGGGCAGCGGGTTGGTTTCTATGCCCTTCACCCTGACATGGTACCTGTGCAATGTGTCGGCTGGTGCGGTGGAGGGTGAAACGTCATCTTTTGGGGTGATGTTGTACCAGTAGACCACCTCAGACACCATACAATCTTTCCTAGCTGTGATAGTCTTGACAGTCCTGTGGTTCTGCTTGATGATCCTGTTTCTGCTAGTCACGTAGGCACACCGAAACTGAAGATGTATGCCCCAGCTATATGCAAATTTCCTGAACTGCTCACTGGTAAATGCGGTGCCATTGTCGGCCAGTATTTCTGTTGGGGGGGGGGCACGGTCAAGGAAGAAACTCTCTAACTGATGGATGACGGTGGTCGCATCTTGCCAGCGCAGCGGCCGTCACACTGCAAATCTAGATGGACCGCAACTGATGAGTGTCAAAAAATGCTCGCCTGATCCAATTGCTCTCCACACTCAGCTTCCCTTTCTCCCAGCAGACAGGTGCTGAGTCGATTGACCAGCAGGTCTTGCAAGCTCTTACGATGGATCTTATGTCCTTCTTGGACACATGCTGATCGACTAATCTGGCGAAGTACAGGGTTCGGTTTACGCCTGGGTGTCCTCTTTGATGATGAACCTTAGCCACCTGGTCTGGGCCGAGTCGTCCTCCCACCCTCCTTCCTTTGGCAGGTCCAGCCACCTGTGCAGCACTCTGGTGAGGTGATCCGCACAGTTCCGACAAGACTGCACAAGCGCCACATCCATGGTCAGGTTGTACTCTCTGATGATCTCGACCAGGGTGGTGAGCCGCCTCCGTATCAGCATCTCACTCGATGCTTTTGTGGTCAGCTGTGCGTTTCCACTCAAGGCATCAGTTATCCACTGATGCATGCACGCAGAGTCCGTAACAATGTGTAGGACCCTGGCCTGTCACAGGAGCGCCGGGTTAACTCCTTTCACAGTGGCATCAAGTTCGGCCAGGTTTATGTGTCTGGAATCATTCTCCGGCCGAAGCCAGCAGGCATCTTCGATGATAAATTTGTCAACCACAAGGGCAACTCCGAGGGTGAGCGAACTGGCATCTACCCAGACCATGAACTCATTCCCATCAACACACCAGTTCCCTCATACAGGGTCATCATGAGTCACCCTGGCCACCACAGTTTCCGGTAGCATGCTCTGTAGGGTGGCATCGCACTCCTCATCATCCCACTCTGATGATACTGATGTTTCACATCGTTTTATAGCTGCCACCACCACCCTGAGCCAACCACACATGGGGTAGTGGCCCACCAGCTTCCCACAGAGAAAACACTCCGACGCGTGACGTTGGACGGAACCCCTGGGACGTCACCACCTCTCCTCCAGCAAAGTCCCTCCTCGCTACCACTCATGCGCAGGCATAGCACTTTTGCCCCATCCCGCAGACATTCCGGCTCCTTGGATGTCAGCCTGAAGCTCTCAAAGTGTTCTTTGACCACCTGGGCTGACAGGATGCCCTCATTCACAAAGATGTCATCGATGTAGGATGATGTTGCCTGTCACACGGCCTCATCTTGTTGTCGGATCGCACTCATGATCGCTGTCATAATGCTCGGGGCCACGTTGAGGCTGAACCCCAGCCTGGTCAGACAATAGTGAGTTCCCTTAATTTCTACAGTCTGGAATGGCCATAGCGATTTTTCCATGCTTATTTGCAGGTAGGCTCTGCGCAAGTCCAAAATTGCCACGTCTGATCCCTGCTGCCACCACTCCCTCAGTTTGTGCGCATAAACGTCAGCTCCTGCTGTGTACAGGTCGACGTGTTTGTTAAGTTCACGGTAGTCCATGATGCCAAAATAGCTTGTAGAAAGATATCACTGCAAACTGAGTTTTCAGTCTACGAGTTCCAAATTATCAAAAGCAAATATCAGTTTGGTAGTAAGAGTAGGTGCAAATGACAATGTGAAATTGATCCTTGTATTCACTTTCAAAGCGGCCTCTGTTAGTTCAGCGAAACTCCTTTCTGTTCTCCATACACGTCACACAAGCATAAATAACAATAACAACCGAATCCAATGATCCTCGTATCAACGTGCTCCTTCCTCAAAGCGACCCGCTTTTATCAAGTCAGAGACCACCTCATTTGCATCCGAGCAGTGAAAATTTGCGTGACTTTACGAGATCAGATGGTTATAAAAAGTCGTGGGCGCCATCTTGAATTTCTTTGTTTCCCGGCCTGTCTGAACGATGCACACGCGAGGTCGCTTAAAAAGTAAGCCCCCCCTCTCCGTTTTCACGATTTCTGCCACAATAACCAGCACAACACACAAGATCTGATAAATACCTCTCATCTTTTTGTATGCAAGGTAAGCATTAAAATACGAGGGAATAATTCAGATTCAATGCTCTCAAATATATTAAATTCCTGCAGGAAGCATATCTTCTGAAGGGCGGGTGCAAAAATTGCACTTCAAGTGCCCACCAATCAGCCCAGCCCTTAACTCTTTTAGTGACGTAGGTGCTACCTGGGGAAAAGGTCACCTGAAACTGACCTGTTACATATATCACAAAACTACCCAGCATGAATACCAGACAGAATCATTAATAGTTTGTTTAAGCAATATTTTAAATAAGTAATATTATATTTCCTCTACACTATTTTCCATATTAGGCATGGTTTTATTCTTTAATGTCTACTGAAAAGTTAGTTTTTAGATGCTTTAGTTTAGTATGATACAACAAAATAAATTGAGCCATATGAACCAAACTCCAGAAAATAATATTTTTATAATTCTAAACTGATTATGAATAATTTTAGATGAATCCATCAGTAAAATTTAATGAAAAGTTAAATAGTTATTTCAGTGTTTATGCTATTCAGAAAATGTTATATTGAGATTATAATTGCTTTGATCTTCAAAGTTTTTAGAATTTTTAAATTTATATTTTAATATGAAATTTATATTCTTACATGAAGATATGAAAATAAATTTTTGAAATTAAATGATAAAGAATATTGAATATTAAGATTAGATGCTTATAGACTGTTACTGCATTCCATCATCTTTAACTTCATCAATATCTAATCATAAAAATTTGATGTATACATGTTTGCTTTTTAAGTATAGTTAAATTTTATTGAATTAAAAATAAAGTGATTGTTAGTTACAATTTAAATACTGCTGTCAAATCTTAGTTAAAGTGACAGAGCATGGTAGAGAAAACAAGTATCAAAAGGAAGTCATCAAAGAGAGAGTTGATGTGCTAAAAACAGTTTTGCAACCCAATTCATTTCCTGAGTCATGTTTTAAAAACATGTGTGGGTATGAGGATAAGGGTTACATTTTACTTAGCTTCAGCTATCTATCTCTTCCACCCTTACCAAATCCCAAAAATGAATTGTGGGAGATAGTTACAGGGTTTGAACTTGGCTTACTAAGTCCACTTCCTATAAGGATAACCAGCACAACACACAAGATCTGATAAATACCTCTCATCTTTTTGTAAGTAAGGTAAGCATTAAAACACTAGGGAATAATTCAGATTCAATGCTCTCAAATATATTAAATCCTATTAGTAGGTCATATGCAAGTTATTTAATAATCATTAGGACTGTAGAATCAAAATGGATAAAGAGAAAATGTTTTTGATTTATTCTTTTCTTTTCTTTTTAAATAAATAACTAGTTTTGTCTTTTTTTTCAATTTCAAATTAATAACAATGACTAGTTTGACTCCAGAGCTTTTCAATATGTGGAGCTTAAAAGCCCACAGGGTCATAATTCAAATTATTCAATGAACACAAGCGACACAACTAAAAAAAGAAGTGAGAAAGTTAGAATGGTTTGGTTTCTTTTGCTTAATGGTATATCAACCTTTATGAGTTATTTAATACCAAAGCAATTCTTTTAGAAGAACATCAGTGGTACTATTTAACTCATAGCTGGGATTCATATCTTCTGCAAGTGTATTAGTCCAAAAGTGAATGTAATAGTTCAACTGAAGTTCAAACTTACAGTCCAGCATGTTAGCCACAATGCCATAGGGACTCTACCAAATTGGAATGGATAAATTCTTAAATAACAGTAAAGATGAAGAAATTTCATAAAAAGAATAGAAAAAAAAAAAAAAAAAGAAGAGAGGTGAGAAAGGGAAGGGATTTAGGAAAATAAAATGGAAAATCTAAAGCAGAAATAATAGGAGAGGAGAAAAATAATGTTAAAGAAATTAATAATGAAACAGAAAACAATGCAATAAAAGGATGAGGAAATATGTGTATTTGAACATTATGTATATACAGTAATGACTTATCAAAGTTAATATTGTTAGATACCCTCTTTTGTCTCTATTCTATATATATAGAGAGATAGAGAGATATAGACATATATATAAACAGGTTATATAAGCATTCTCACTCTCTCTTTCTCTATATATATGAAATCAAGAATGAAATCCAGCAGAATGAGAAAAGGAAAATTTCATACACACACACACACATATATATATATGTATATACATATATATAAAATAAAGTTGGCGACCTTCATCGAGGGTGACCCGAAGGCTCCCTTTTCAATAACTACCACACCGAGGTTTAGGGGAGGGCGCTATTCCTTTCCCTGGATTGCTCCACTTTACCCTTGATCCTTACCTTATACTGCTGAGTGTTGAGCAAGGCAGTATCAAATACCATTTTTTGGGTCTTTGGTATGATTTGTACTGGGATTGAACTCCGGTCTCCCAGATCATTGGTGAACACTCTTCTCATTAAGCCAATGGCCTGATCATATAAATAAACTGTTCTAAGAACATTTTCTGTTTAATTAAAAAAATGCCCAATACTAGCCAGTAGAGCAGGATGTAACAAAAAATTAATAAATTTTTACCAACCCTTCTATGACAGTATCATTACTTGTAGGGAATGAATAAATAAATTTTAAAAAATTAAATTTTAATTTAAAAAAAAATAAAAAGAAAACTACTAAATTTGCAGAAACTCACAGAGGTCCCTAACAGGAAAAGAGATAACGCATGCGTAAAGGAAAAAAGGCATTCCTCTTGACAAAGCAGACCAGATTATTTTCCTCTTTCAGGCAGTGACCAGCGTTTTGATAACATCGTTGCTTTCTGGTGTCTGGGCACCACACATACGTCTTTGGATGTAACGTTGGTCAGCCCCTTTCACCCAGTAGCAGCTCTCGCTTGGTCAGCATTGTGCTGAAATATACAAGACCCACAACTGAACTATAAACTAACCCTTACTGGACTTTGACAAACTTCCAAAAGAAAACTAACCCTTATGGAAGCCCGAAATACCAAATGCAGACACATACATACATGAAAATGATTAACGTATTTTTTGAAAACTTAACAGGAGGATTCAACATTTCCATGTATTCAGGAAAAACTCCCTCATACATGGAATGCTTGTTGAACCCAGTAAATAAAGGAAAGTATAAAACAAACGTCTTCGTCTCTTATCTGTTGCTGTCTTTTCTTTTGTATAATTCTTTTGGGACTTTCTTGGGCAAGGCGTTATACCGACTAACCAACGTGGTGGTAAAATAAAATAAACAAAATATGGAGTCAGATATTGAAACGGCAACACAGCCTTGCCCTTTGCCCTTGACCTTCAAGCCTCAAACCCAACATACTACTAATTTCATGTACTTTGAAAGAAAAATACAATCATCAGATGCTGAGTTTATATACATGTACAGTATGTATGCATGTGTTGCAGAGCTGATAAGCATGTCGACCATGCAAATGATTTAAGTTTAATGCGTGCGAGTAATGACAGCCAAAGACAATGAAGGGAACAAAGGTGAGATAACAAATACAACAAGGACGACGATTTATTGTCGGGATTACAAACGTGTATGTAAAGTCCGTGGCGGTTATATTTGGTCTTCAGCTAGATGGGTGATGTCAATAGCTGGTATGATCGAGTTGTAGTCATGCGCTGCTGGATGTTTGATGCGGGTAGCTGGCATAGGTCGAGTTATGGAGATACAGCTAGATGTTTGATGCGGATAGCTATCAGTTGAGTCATAGAATGCAGCTGGACAATTGTTGCAGGAAGCTGAGGTTGGTTGAGTCATTGAATGCAGCTGGACAATTGTTGTGGGAGGCTGAGGTCGGTCGAGTCGTTGAATGCAGCTAGACGATCGTTGTGGGAAGCTGAGGTCAGTCAAGTCATTGAATGCAGCTGGTCGATCGTTGCAGGCAGCTGAGGTCGGTTGAGTCGTTGAATGCGGTTGGTCGATCGTTACAGGAAGCTGAGGTCGGTCGTGTTTGGTAAATCGATGTCCTGGTTTTGACAGTACATTGAGTTAACTGGGGGGGTGTTGATCTGGTGGCTAGCCCGTACAGTGAGTCATACATGGGCCAGATGTTGCAATGCTAGGGCAGTGCATAACAGTGAGTCGTTATGTGGACTGCATGCTACATTGTGGGAGTGTCGAGGTTGGTTGATCGATATCCTGGTTTTGACAATATTTTGGGCTAACCGGGGGTGTGTCAATCTGGTTGCTAGCCTATACAGCGAGTTGTACATGGGCCAGATGTTGCAATGCTAGGGCAGTCCGTAACAGCGAGTCATTACACAGACTGCATGCTACATTGCAGGAGCGTCAAAGTCGAAATCGGTGTTAGCAGCTTGGTCGTGTAGAGTCGAGCGAGTTGGTGACTAAGACTGAGCAGTGTCTTAGTACTACGGACCAAGTGAATGGATGGGAAAACCATGGCTAAGGTTTGCTAGGCCTTAACACATACGAAGTCAAGTGAGCGAATTGGTGAAACTAGGGCTTTGTCGTGTCCCTAGCTGTGCGGATGTGTGGCTTTGCTGTGTCAAAGCCGTGTGGACGTGTTAGACGATAGCTATGGCTATGTCATGCCAAAGCTGTATGGATGTATCAGACGATAGCTATGGCTGTGTCGCACCAAAGCTGTGCGGACATATCGAGACAATAGCTAAGGCTTTGCGTTCCAAAGCTCTGCACTGTTGAGCAAACAGGCCAGGAGGCCGCGGCTAAGATTGGCGTTATCTTAGTGCTGCGCAGATAGTGAAGTGGTAGCTAAAAGGCTAACCCGTGCCTTTAGCACTGCACAGCTAAATGGACGAGCGGAACTGAGCGATGGTTCAAACTGTCTGGTCTTAGTGAGTCCTCTTCGTGTTTGCCTCCAGGCCGTCTACTTCGACTGGTTGTTAAGGACCATCAGAGATACTCCAACCCGCAGAAGGTGACCTCTTATGATCCTTAAAAGTACCTTTAGTGCATATCAATGTGATGGAAAAAAAAGGGGTGAATCTGCCACTAGAAGTGGCGGGGAGATGAATGCAACCACAATAACGTAGGATTCGACCTCGTTGAGCCGAGTGGCCCCTGAGAGGATCCGCGAGACCTCCGAATTTTTCGCGGCCAAAGCCTTGTTCATATGAAGGAAAGGCAACACCACTTTTGCCGTGCCATGTAAATAGAAAGTTCTTCTATAAAAAATGGATGTAGAAAATAAGTCCTTCTTTAACCTGATATAGGCTAGCGAAGATAATTAATTCCATTTTTATTGAGTTATTTCTGGCAGAAGGGTTTTGTAAATGTTGTTAAATGTTATTTTATCCCTTTTTTAGCTGCAACGTCAGGTTAGGGTTGAAAAAGGGCTTCGTCATTTCCGGCCGTACCCGGATGTAATTTTTCTAGGGCGAACGAGTAATCCAATCTGTTTATGTTTGTAGGCAGGTTGGGACACATGCAATGGTTTTGTAGCAGAAAGAACTTCACATTTTTGTTTGGCGTATAATTTAATTCAACCGTTAGGGTTGACGCATAATTTCACCCAATCAGGATGACTTATCCTATTCGACCCGGACTATCTTTCCGGGCAGCACAAACTGGGGAAATCTGCCAAACACTTTCTTTCGCAGAACTTCTTCGTTCAGTACAGACGTCTTACTGTCTGCTCTTCAATAGCAGCAGCAGCATCATTTATTGACCCCTGGCGTCTATTTCTCTTAGACCAAGGGTTCCCAGTTGAATATGAATTAGATAAATTCAATACACCACACACAGGAACAACTTTACGTCACCCCCAAAATTGGCTATGTTGACTGTGATGCAATATTCCACTTCGACACCTAGCTACTTCTTCACTGGGCAACATTTTCTGGAGACATTCACGCTTCTCCCCAAAAAAACCAGAACCACAAACTCAGGGTGACTTCAACGTTTCTCTCCTCAAACAGCAAACACGACTTTTGCTACACTATGGCGAACATATCTCCCTCGCACATCCAACAATGCCTTAACCTAGCAATGCACTTTTCGCTCAGACATTTAGCTGCTAAAATGCTTTCTCCACTCCATAACAACTTCATTTCGTTTCCTCACTTCTTTACTTACTACGAGACTTGCAGCATAAACGTAAACCCTTTATTCCATGCTGCCATTAAAAACTTTCATATAAAACCTAATGGCATCTTCATCATCTTACTTCTTCATTCTCCTTTATTTTACAACACTTAGCGAGGGAATAACACACACACGCAAGAACACATTTCTTCGCTAAAAATGGTAACAAACATTTTTATCGCTAAAGTTTATTCCAGGCATTTCTTCATTTCCTTGTTGTTACAAGGTAGGCACAAGGCCTTAAGGTTTTGTGGAGGAGGGGGGAGGGAGCAGTCATACATTAACTATATATTTTCTAAGGGGACCTAGCTAGCCACATTCGCCGACCCATTCAACAGTACAATATATATAACCATTCATCCATCGTCATGTACGCAGCAACCACCAAAATACTACATTTGCTCTATGAAAAAGACCTACTTAAAACCCAGAATGTAATGTATAATTTTATTTACAATTTATGATTTATTTACAATGAATGTCATATGATGGGAATGGGAGAAAAACCCAAAATACAATAAAACGAAAAAACGAAACCAAGGAAAAGATTTCCCCGTTTGGTTGTCCTCCCAGAGAGGTATGACGTGTTTTTCGAAGCTCTGTAAAACTGATTTTTTTTAACGTATTTCTTAATATAACAGTTTTTAATGTGAATATTAATGGTATCTTCTTTTTTTTTAATTCTAAAGTAAATATTAAGGGTTAATATGATAATTATGATTTCGATTTCAATTTCAATGCCTTATTTTATGAATATAGTATAGATTTATTGTATTAGATATATTTTAACATTCATAAAGTATAATTTTAATGTATAATTAAATATTTAATGTATAAATTTAATGTAGTTTCTTTTCTTTCTTTTTTTTTCTAATACACATCACTCAAATTTAATTCATTAATATAATTATCTTTAGCATTATAAATTCATTAGATATAGTTTTATTCATCTATTATTTAATAACTTGATTTGAAATTCACATGGAAGATCTGTTAGTGTTGCTAGAGTTTATTACTGTTTATTTTGGATCCAAAGTGGAACTAAAACGTTTCGTTATGTCAAAATGTATTATTGAATAAATAAGTAGTTCACAAAGTGATAGGTATATCCTTTTTTTTCATGTTATCTTTTCCATAGCTGAAGTGAGAAGAGATGGATTCATGCCATTCCCAATAGCTTAGATTTGAATTTGGGTCATTCAAGATTTGAATTTGCGTCATCAATTCAGTTTTCTATGATGGTAATCATTGCACTAAATTCACCTTCATGTATATGTATATATACTGATAGAAAATAAAATTGCAACTCTCTAAATCCATTTCAGTTTATTTGAGATTCGCCAATGGTCCGGGAGACCTGAGTTCAATCCCAGGTTGCGTCATTCTAAAGACTTTGAAAATAGTACTTGATACCTCCTCGCTTAACACTCAGCAATATAAGGTACGAATCGAGGATAAAGTGGAGCAATCCAGGGGTAGGAGTAGTGCCCTCCCCTACACCTTGGTGTAGTAGCTATTGAAAAGGGAGCCTTCGGGTCACCCTCGACTTCGGTCGCCAACTTTACTACAGTAAATGATGATATATACTGATCAATGAGTACTTGAGTTCTAAAATAAGTGTTGTATCAACAGTACTCAGACTGCAGACATATACTGTAATGAGGACAAAATTATTATCATCCACCAAGGTGTTGGAATTATATTTTTTATCAGTGTATATATTTGTAGAGAAGAGGAAAATCTCGTATTTTGTTTTGGCGCGCAATTTAATTCAACACTGAATTTCACCCAATCAGGAGGACATATCCAATTCAGCCCGAACCTTCATTTCCGGCTAGCAAAACGGGTGAGCGGCCAAACACACTCTCTTCAGCTTGAGACGGCGACCAGAACAGTCGTGCCTCTGGTCGTCCCTGCTTAGCGATGTTTTTTAGCTAAACAAGCCACCCAGTGTGGACATCTCACTGTGGCTTTAACACTAGTAGCAGCAACATGGACACTCAATGAGGGAACCATCTAATTTATGGATTCTTTACGAGGAATCCCAGTTGAACATAAATTAGAAACATTCAGCATGCCTTCCACAAGCACCACTTATTGTCACCACAAAAATTTACTATGTCGATCCGAGCGCCACTTCGCTCTCGACACACCAAAACTACACGGTGACCTTGAATACTTCCCTCACACGTCTAACGACACGCTGCCATCTCAACATCCCTCTAAGCTATTGCGTCTCCAAAACCAACAAGCCTAAATACCACGAGTCTTGCAGCACCAAGAACAAACCAAATATTCAAAGCTGCAAATAAAAAACTTTCGTTTGTGTGTTGTTAAAGAATAGTTACGTAATTCATTTGTTGCCTTAAAAAAATATAGCACTAAACAAATAACCATTTCACCTCATAGCTATATATTCACAGATACAAACAGAGAAAAGGGGAAAGGAGAGATAAAATGAATTAAGAGAAATAAAATGCAAAGAAGAAATAACGAAATATACAAAAAGTAAGGTAGAAAAAGAAGGAGCTGAAATAGAAATAAAGGACAGAAGATAAAGAAGAAATGAATAGACATGAATGAAAGAGAACAAATGAAAATGTAACAATAATTTTAGGTACTTTACGAAGAAAATGTACAAAACAAAGACAAAAAGGAAAGAGAAATTTTTTTTTAAATTGCAAAGAGAATCAGAATATTCCAAAATAAAAAAAAAATATAGATGATAAATACAATAAGAATGAAAAATTAAAGAAATGCAAAGTATAAAAGATAATCAAATTGAAAGTAATTGGTCATTCAAATATGGAAAAAGGAAAAGGAAAAATAACAAACCAGGTGCCATTTTGTTAAAAAGCTCTTCTGTTGTAAAACAATAAAAAATCTTAGAGATGAAAATGAAAGAAGACTAAACCATCAGTTTTATTCTTTTACCTCAAACCCAATTCATATTGAAAAGAGGATCAACAGGAAAACATTCAAAAAAGTAAAAGTAATTTTTCAAAGATAGTAAAATTCAGTAATGATGTGGACTTCATAAGGAAGTGGCAGATCCTTGTCAGTAAAAATGGATTTATTTTAAATACAGAAAAAGAGAGAAAAAAAGTATTTCAATGAATTAAATTTTTTTTCTGGTCAGAGACGAAAGAGATTATTGATGCAGTTGAATCAAATGAAAATGACGAAACAAAAACAGTAGAAAATATCTCCACCTTTAGAACATTTGTTTTAACAGCTTCATTCTTTTCAAAAATTGGTTATAGAAAAACTAAATGATTAAATTTCAATATGGTTGTTTTGGTAAAAGAGTTTAAACGAAGACCAGACTTCTTGCCACCAGTTGTATTCATACCAGAAAATTCAGTAAACAGCTTTATGATTATTACCATTTTATCACAAGACTATTCATTGATTTTCCTATCAGCAAAATAAAATGAATTATTAGCCCTTTAAAAGATCAAGACTTGATAAATCAGAAAATTAGAATAGATATTTTTTAAGACTAAGCTTAAGTAATTGTTGAATCAGCATGCACATACTCCTCTATTTATTCTATCAGCTAGGATTGGTGATATAGAGAATTAAAAATAGCACAGGATATACGCAGATGCAAATTAAGATATTTTTATTTTTCCATATTTTCATGAATTAATTAATTTTAATCCATAAAATTGCAAATATTATTTTTTTACATCAAACATATAAGTCATTTTTATTCATTTATTTATTTATTTACATTTTCTCAAGTTATGCAGCTGTTGTTGAAATGTGTGCTAATAAAATTAAAGTCAATGATGTTTTCAAAATTAATAATTGACTAAAAAAAATTTCAGATCAAAATATGCTAGGATAGTGTAAGGGAGATAACCCTGTGAAGGCAATCAAGTGGAATTCACGCTTCCAGTCAATACTTCTGTTTCTAATCATATGATTACCCAAATGATTTGGAGGGAAGTTACAAACTAGGCAGAGAAAAAATATCTTCACCTGCAAAATGGTTTTGACCAAAGCTTAAGAATTTGAACTACTTCTAAATCTATGGATAGACTCAACACAAGTATTTTACTGTAACTGCTCAGAAGTTTCTTCTTTTGGAAGACAAAACATGATTTGACTGGTGTTTGCCTGTTATAAAATAAAATAAATATACAACACAAACATTAGCCAAGTTGTCATGCTTTGTCTACCAGATGAAGAAACATGAAAGCAGTTTACAAGTTACTAAATGCTAAAACTATAAAACTAAAAAAAATACATATAATACATGAGCTGTACATACCTCATTAGTACAAGAAATCAGTATTAAAGCTCAATTAAGTAATTAGGATTTAAAATGCTGATTTTCAAGGTACACACACCCTGCTTGTTGGATGCAGTCTCTAAAGTCATTTCTATCCAACTATCTCAATCCAAAATGGCTACCTCCTTCATAGCCACCTGGTGGAGTCTATGTAGGAACCACTCTGTATTCCACATTGATTGCTATGTGGTGGTTTTCGCTGAAATTACTCTAGCTGATGACATCATAAAAATCTATTTTCACAGTAACATTTTCTACTTAGATTAGTTAACTATAATCATTCTACTTCAGTCATTTAACAGATTAAGCAACATTTCCTAGATATTAACAATCAGAATACCAGTTTTATTATGACTAATTTTGATTAGTATTTTTTATTTTAACTTTTAATTGTGTTTTTCTATTATTGCCACTCAGTTGAGATGCTATTCAAAAACAGCAAGGAACAGTGCAAATTGGAAATAATTATAAGGGATAATCTTTCAATGAGATTCAAACTCCAGCCTTCTTTTACCTTTATATCTCAAACAGTTGTGTTTACTCCATTAATACAAGAAATCAATCTAGAGTTGAGATTTCAAATGCTGATTTTCAAGGTAAGCAGGCTCTACCTAAAGTCAGTTTTATTTCACATATCTCAATTCAATATAAATGCCTCCTTCAAAGTTACCATCTGATGGCTTTTATACTGAAACCACTCTGCATTCCACTTGTATTCTAATATAGCTGCCTCTAGTATTGCCAGATGGTGGATTTTATATAGGAATCACTTTATATTTCACATGTATTTTAATATGATTGGTACAAGTACTGCCACATGGTGGATTTTAAATTGGAACTGCTTCATGTTTCACATGTATTTTAATATGACAAGATCCACATATTAGTTTTCACTAAAACCACTCCTACTGAGGATATCATACCAAATGATATATGAGGGTCACTCTAAAAATAATGATTCCTATTTTATTAAACTGGCCCATAATATCAAAGACAGATGTTTGCGGTATAGTGGTTTAACCTTCCTATCATAAAAAAGCAACTTTTTCTATGCTTTCTTATAGATAGCAGTTGATGAGCAGTGTGGAAAAATTGTATCTGGCATGAAAATGTATATGAAGCAGAGTTATGTCTCTAAATTCCTCCACATGCAAAAAACTGTAACATACTGAAATTATGTTGTGTTTTGTCCTAGTCACAAAGACTTAGCAATAACTGTGTGTAAGGAATCATTTTCAACCATTTTTGCAAAATTTTCCATACAATCAGGTATAGAATTCCTTATTAGCATGAACAGGATCCCTAATTATTTTGTCTTTTTCAGATGCTAATGGTCTCCTAAGACTGTTATATTTGTATAAATGTCCTGTCCTTTCAAATTTATATTGGAACCATTCTGAGTTTCACATTGATTCCATTATGACTGCCACCAGTACTGCCACCAAATGGTTTTCACTAAAAACACTCTGGTTGATGATATCACACCAAGCAATATACACAGCAACATTTCCTACTTAGTAGATTGGTTAAACACAATCTTCATCTCTGAATTTGATCCTGTTACATATTAAGTTACATTTATCAGATATTTACAATCATAAAGCCAGCATTATTAATTTTTACAAGTATTTTCTTTAATCTGTTAAATTTTACTTATATTTTTCTATTATTATGAGTCAGTTGGGTTGTTGGTCAGCAATAGCAAAGATCAGTGCAGATTGGAAATAATAACAAAGGAAATTCTTTGTTGGAATTCAAATCCATGTTTTTTGTTTTTTTTTGCAGTGGTGAAACACACCATCTGCTTGACCAGGTTCACAAAAGCTTTTTATTATTGTAACTTACATTCTGAAATTTACTAAATTGCAAAAAATTTATATTTACCTGGTTTAGCTTAGTATGGCACAAGCCCAATTCATTGGGAGAATATGTACCAATTTTTGAAGGGAGTAAGGTCTGCCTGCTTTGACAATCAACATTCAAAATCTTGACTTTTACCAGAGCTCAATCACTGACCTCAACTACTGGTGGGAAATATTCAACTATCTTAGCTACAAAACAAATCCTAAGTATTTACAAAGGCAAGTCTGGCTCAAAATCACAGTTGAAGGACATTCAGTAAGGATTAGTTTTATGATATTTACAAACTGGTTTGTGAAAAGAATTTGCTTAACTTTCAAACTACGATGGTGGCATCCATTAATCTTATAAGAACAACAGTTGCTAATCCAGAAAGTCTCTCCTATAATCATTAACTTTTTTGCTATTTGTCTCAACAAGAATAAGAAAAATTAACTCTGACATAACAAATTTTATGTTTGCTATACAGAAACTAATTTTTTTTTACTAAATCAAGTATTCAAATGAGTTTTTTTTCTGTATTTATTCTACTTAAAGAAAAAATATAATCTAATTTCACTGTAAAGTTTGAAAATTTTGTACTTTTCAATTTGTTGATATAATAAAGTTCAAAACATTTTGATTTGAAAGTGAAATTTGAAATAATCATTTGAATGTTTCAAACATGAATTTTATTTACTGGACAAAATAGATGAACGATCAGTGAGAAGTTCATGATATTCATAAAATAGGTTTTCTGTTTGTTTGTTTTTTAGGGGGGGGGGGCAGTGGCATTTGATATATCTTAGCAATCATATTATAATGGGGTCATATTGTATTTTATTCAATGGTAATTTTTCAATAAAAGTAAAAGTTAAAATATGATCCTACATTAAAATTATTTGACTAATCTTTTTTAAATCTTATTTTCATTTTAACATTCAGGCCATTTTCAAATGTATTCTACAATTATTACAAGACATGGGTGGTATAACAGCTACTGATGAAGAAAATGGATTTGTCAAGCCAATTTGAAATTCTGGACAAGATAGTTTGCATTTCATTTCATGCAAATGAAGATTGAGTGACTGATTTTAACAGCATATCATGACATTTTTTTGTGTAGTTGTTTCTTAACACAGAACTGTTGAATATAAATAATCTTTAAACAGATCCATTTGACTCATGAATGGGATCCTAACAGGTACTACCACTTTGGGTCAGAGTGGACCGGGAAGTTATGACAATGAAGGGGTACCCCACACTCCAACTAGAGCCTCACCATCACCTGAAATTTAGTGTCATATCCAGGACACATCCTTTGGGGAGTACCCTTCTGCAAGGGATATAATTAGCATATTCTAAGCTCTGTTGATAGGACTATATATTGCTTAAAGTTTTCTCACTAATGGTTAAAAAGAAAGGCATGAATCTATCTCTCCTGCCTCTATAAAGTTAGCATCTGTTAGCCTCACAAGACCATAAATCCTGTGAGGATTGAATAATAAATGAAAAACTCAATAACAAAAAAAAGTAAAAATTAAAATAAACACAAAATACGATAAATAAATACAAAAAATAACAATCTCTTTGGAGGCCTATGTTTGACAAGAAGGGCAATCTATGCATGCCTGAAAACATGGCTTCCTGATGCCAAAAAGAAATTCTTTCTCAGATTCCTATACACACCTCAACTGGGCTGATGGCTATTTTTACTGGTTCAGGAAAAATATTCCCCTCCACGAAACTTAGAATATTCAGACCATTGATCATATCTTTATTGTTATACTCACAACATTTTGGCTGATATTTCATTCAGCCTTCTTCAGGTGTTTCATGTTAAACTTGGAAGCCCACACAGAAACTTGAACAGAATCCTTTATTCAATCTATGGGGGTAGACTGTTCTAATTCTATTAACCATGACCAGGTAAAGTTCTAGTAAATATTCCTCGTTATTCTTGCCTGTAGTTAAGATTGAACCTGCAACCTCCAGATGATTTTACTTAGAAGCACTTTCCAACCTTATCACTGCACCATGTGTCCTTCCCATGGGCTCTTGAGTTCAACATTAAACACCCTTCTTTAAGAAGGCTGAAGGACATATCTGTTGAAATGTGAAAATTATGATAAAGATGAGGTCAGTGGTCTGAATATTCCTAGTGATAACAATTATCAAGCTTCATTTCAGAAATTTAGACCAATAAAAGAATCCCTGTCTTTTTTCTGTCATTCATTCCTTTTCAGCTTGAACAACCAACAAAAAGTAGATAATAAGTGAATGAGGATAAAAAGAAAAAGTAAGTGACAAACTTTATAATCTTTTCCAAGACACACAACTTCTTATAGCCCATAATATACACTTGGATCAGTATACAATTTGAAATATTACAATTTATGCTGAAATTTTCACAAAAGCTTGTTAGAAATTTTCAGAGTATTTGATATTACAAGCATAATATAGAAAATGTAATTTCATGTTGTGGTAGAGAAAAAAATTAATACATAAAAGTATTTGTGTGTATTGCTTACATCAGCCACTTATGCCAACTAATTTATATTCTTCAAGCATAAATGGAACCAGATAAAATTTCTTAGTTTTAAAAGAGGCAGACAAAAGACACTGAAAGATTTATCTTTTTCTAGTCCTTCAGAAAGAAATGCTCCGAGACAAAACACCAAAATTTCTCAAAGAATGAGAGCCATCCAAAAGGAAAACTCAATAGTAAAACATGGAGAATCATTGTTATAGCAATTTTTTCAACAATTGTCTGCTTTTGCAAAAAAAAGTGTCCCCCCACCAAAAAAAAAATAACTTGAAAATTGCTGTTGATACATTCAAAACATCTTTTTTTGCTTTCAAGTTTTCAAATTATTTAGCTTTGTGTATGATCTGGAAGAAGATCCTTTACTTCCACCCCTCCCTCACAACATTTATTAAAAACCAGGACAGTAGTGTTTATTTAAAGATTAAAAAAAAATAAAAATAAAATATGAAAATGTACATATTTGTAAAAAAGGATGATTATTTTTTTCAAAGAATGTGAAAAATGTTTAAAAAACCAATTTTCTAAGATATGCCACTCTAATATGAATTTCAGCAAAACAAAACATTCAGAGTCAAAAGAAGATATAGACAAGAGAATAAAAACATATATATATATATATATATATATATATATATATATATATATATATATATATATCAATCATACAATGACTGATGTTTGTACCATAGCATTGCTTCCAACAAAGTCTTCATCAGGTGGTGACTCAAGATTCAGGCATGGTTTTGGGGCTGAAGCATCATTACCACTATCCCAGAGTGCCCCAGCAGTAATTCACGATATCACCAGACTTTGTTAGATTGTCATCACTCAGTGGAATTGCCATATCCATGCTGATGCCTTATCTTCGATCTTTTTTATGTCTGATGGAGAAAGTCCAAGATTGGTCAAGAATGCAGAGATTGAGTGGATAATGATATCTCAGCATCCAACCTTGATAAGAAATACATTGGTTATCCAGCCATTTCTGACACATTGTTCTCACAGATCTTCATACTTTCCCAACTTACGCTGATGTGCACAGTCAAAATTTTCTTCAAAAGGGACTGTTAACTCAATAACAAAAACTTTTTTAATTTAATGGATCAAATGACAATATTTGGATGCTGGGTCATTCATACTATTTCAGTTAGAAATACAAAATGATGTCCTAAATTGGTTGTGACATGTCAGTCCATGCAGCCACCAATCAATGAAGATCTGTGCTTATTTTTACTTGAAAATTTTTAAATATTTCTTTCTAAAACGAAATGAATCGCTCTATTAGTGATATTATTTAGAGCTTTATAGGTAGTCTCACAACATATCTCAACAAAAATATCCAGGACTTCACCATGTCTCCATGTTGGTTGGATGTAGTTAATCCCTAAGCATGAAGATTGAGTGGTGTTAGTAGACTCCCTTTATATATATATATGTATAAATGTTCTCTCTTAGATATTCATGCTTATATATGCACACAGTATGTATAAGTTGACTATATATATATATATATATATATATATATATATGGAGATACACATTGCATAATGGCTATCATCATAGGAAATGGATTCATTGAGCCAAGTTCAAATACTGGATGAAAATGTTTGTTTCATAACTCTATCTCCCCACTCCATGCTAGTGGTGGGTAAATAAAAATACTATCTGGTTGCTTTAGCATTAGTACAGCAACCAATTTTTGAGAAGGAAAACACAGAAATCAAACTTGCTGTACTCAGTTTAAAAATTGACCTTGTGTTACATCCTGCCCATGACACAAATGTTTGGTACGTATATATGCGCATGTGTATGTGTGTGCGTGTGTGTCCAAGGGCATACATGCATATATACTCATGCATATATACAGATCATTTTGCTGGACCCTGTATTATGATTATGAAATCAAAAAATAATAACTAAAAAGGATATATTACAATTAACATTTTGCATTAGTTCCAATGTTTTCAAAATGTCAAGAACATGGGAAAATCTAAATCTAAAAAATCTAAACAAAGCAAAACCTAAACGATCATAAAATAACAAAATCCTACAGAAAAAAAAGAAAAAACTAACAAGTATTCAAAATCTATACACATTTGGGACTAAAAGCATCTCAGATATTACAAAAAAAAGTTTCACTGGGTTTTAAAGAAAACCTAATATTTGATTACATCCAGAAAATGACCAATGAAATATAAATTTTGGAAAATGACCAATGAAATATAAATTTTGGAAATTTTCATCAAAAATTTTCAAAATCTTGTATAACACAAGAAAAATCAATAAAAATCCTCAAAATAAAACCTTGTCTGTGATTTTTAATGAAACATACTTAAGATATATATATATATATATATATATATATATATATATATATATATGAGTTTGTGTGTGTGTGCATACCAAATAACTCTCTCATCATGCTCAACATATGAGTGCCCAACAGTTCAGTTAAATACATGAACCACTAGACTGCTTACATAAGTAATTTTGTTTATAGTGCTGAAGTTTTTGAATGAGCTGTTAACAGAAGAATGGGGCACAAGGGTGCAACAGATTGCATGAAGAAAACTCTTCAGGTTTTTAATATTGAGTCTTTCCCTCTCCAAGATCAGTTGCTTTAACAAGACTAGAAAGCCTAGTATACACTACTATTTTACCTAGGCTTTCGATTAGTAGGGGATTAGCATGAATTGAAACACAAATATCCTCATTGAGGACTTGAACTTAGTTCATTGTGTCCATTTCCTAGTGACAATATACATTATGTTACATGTGCATCTGTCATATATACATATATATATGTATATACACACACACACACACACACACACATATATATATATATATATATATAGTTCCTAAAGACTCAGCTAATAGATACACCAGGAAACATTTCACTGGCCTGCATTAAAAATTTTTTCCAAAGGTCAAAGGTTTATCAAGTGATATATGATTGCCATTTCATGCTGAATTCAAAAATGCCATTCATTGTGTTTGGTCAAGTTGGGTTTTTAAGATGTCCTTGAATACTTCACAAGTTGTACAAAATAATAACACTTATTCAAAAGTATGTGGCCTCTACTTTTCATAGCTGATTGTGGGTGCTTGATGTTTAGTATAGCATATAATGTTATATGTGTACCAAACTATAGTGTACCACCTTACTCACTAACACCCATATACCTACAGGGAGCAGGGCTTATCCCTCAGCTTAAAGGGATTTTAATGTACCGTGTCAAGTGTCAATGATGAACTAAGTGCTGATACATTTTTCTCTTTTCAGCTGGACATTTGTATTCCTGTAAGAATGGATCACAAGTGTAAGAATAATCCTAATAGGTTCTGTTATATCTGCAGTAATGTGGTTCTTTTTAACTGTGCCACAAAAATCACTGACTTTGTGAAGAAGACATATCGTGATTACTTTGGAGTCAAACTAGGAGATCAAGATAAGCTTTTTGCTCCCCATGTTTGCTGTAAAATGTCTGGAGAACTTGAGAGATTGGAGGAATGGTAAAAGGAAGAGCATGCCATTTGCCAGTCCAATTGTCTGGAGAGAAGGAAAAGATCACATTGTGGACTGCATTTCTGCAATCTAAAATGGATATCTCACAAGAACAAGCACCATGTCCAATATCTCAATGTTCCTTCTGCCATAAGACCAATCCCTCATGGCCCAGACCTTCCTGTTTCTGAGCCAGATAGTAACATGGAATATAGCCCTCATTCTGAACATAGTGACATGACTGTTTTAACTGGAGATGATGCATACAAGTCAGAAGAAGATGACCAGCCAGTACCCTTGATACAAGCAGAACTCAACAACCTGACACAAGACCTGATCCTTTCAAAAGAGTCTGCCCAGTTGCTGGGTTCATGTCTCAAAGAGAAACATCTGTTGGCACCAGGAACAATGTTCTACTGGTATCAAGACCATGAGAGAGAATTTAGACAGTTTTTCACATTCCAGGATAATTCATCATTGGTTTATTGCAACAACATTGCTGGATTAATCAAATGATGCAATGGAATGGAAATTTTTTATTGACTTATCCAGAAGAAGTCTCAAAGCAGTTTTTCTGCATAATGCGAATAGTTTTTCATCTATCCCAATTGAGAATTTTGCTGTCTGCTGTTAACTACTTGGAGCACAAATGGTTGATCTGTGGAGATCTTAAGTGGTTGGACTAGTCCTATAGCTCTAAGGTAAGTACACAAAGTATCTTTTCTTTGTCTCTGGGACAGCCAAGCTGATAACCATCATTATGTCAGACAAGAGTGGCCGTTAAGACAAGGGTTAAAACCTTGCTTGCTAGTCTTACCTTCTCATTGAACTGAACAAAATACTGACCTTACTTTTACATATCAAGTTAGGAGTAATGAAGAACTCTGTCAAAGCAAAAGCCAAAGAAGGCAGTTGGTTTGCTTTCTTCCAGAAGTTCTCATGGATAAACGTAGAGAAAACTCAAGGCAGGTATATTTGATGGCCCTCAAATAAGAGAAATCATGATGGTTCAATGTTTGATAAAATGCTGAGTGAAGCTGAACTGTCCACCAGGCAGTGACTGAATTCAGTAGTTACAAATTTCCTGGGAAACCACTGAGGTGCGGAATACGAGAAAGAAACTGAAGAACTACCAAACATTTTCCACCAACTTGGGGCATGAATGTCAGTCAAAGTTTTGACTATTTGGAAAATAGTCTAAACTTGAATTGTAGTGATTTGAGTGAAGAGCAGGGTGAGTGCTTTTATCAAGACATTTGTATTATGGATGCTACCAAGTTGGTACCATTATGGATGCTACCAAGTTGGTACCATTATGGATGCTACCAAGTTGGTACCATTATGGATGCTACCAAGGCCGGTGGGATGTAAACTTCTTCACTGACTACTGCTAGTCTTTGAAACAGGATGTGGTTGTTGGTTGTTTAGTTGTTTGGGTTTTATGGCTTATCAACCTTTGTCACTTATTTAATGCCAAATCTATTTTTATATGAATAATCAGTTCTATTTCAAACAATTCAGTTTAGCATGAGTACATAGGTTAATTGTCAAAATCATTTCTATTTCAAGCTATTCAGTTTAGTCAAACAGTTCTAATTCAAACAATTCAGTTTAGTATAAGTATAGTTTTTGCTCGTATAGTATAGTTAAATGTCAAAACTGTTCTTTTTCAAGCAGTTCAGTTTAGCATAAGTACACAGTTGAAATATCGAAACAGTTCTTTTTTTAAAATAAAGCCAAACTAATTTTTTTTCAGAATTAAAAAAAAAATTTTTGTCCATAAATGTAAACTCAGGATTGTTTGAAATTGAATGATAGCGAAAATTATTTTAATCTCCCAAAATATTTGTTATGAGGTTATTGAAAATGGTGAAAAATCAAACAGTGTTCAATAGGTCAGTCATCAAATTTTTGGTGGTTGAGAAATGTATTCCATATCAAATTTATAGAAGAATGTTTGATGTGTATGGAGAAGTATGTTTTAGTCAAAAAAGATTTACTAATAGACTGATTATGTCATTACAAACTTGAATCTAAAAGAGAGTCTTCGCAGTTGAAACACACTGATTTAAGAAAAAGTTCTGATCATAGCAATATGTAAAAAAGGTTATAATGAGTATTCAAGAGACATGAAAAGACTCATCAGAATTGATTTCCTTGCAATTGTAAACAGTGTTCTACTGCAAACTACTTAGGTAAAATTCACCTTATCTGTTGAATGGTTCTCATATATATATATATATATATATATATAATACACACATTTATATATATTTATCTATCAGCATGTACATAAACATTATGTTTATTGATATACATATTCACACACACACACACACACACACACACACACACACACACACATATATATTCATGTGTGTATATTGTCATCCACAGACAGATGGTTTTGATGTATCACAACTCTTCAGTACGGCTCGATACATTGGACGCTTCAAGCTGGGATTGAAACCTGTCCCACTTTATGTTAGACTTATATATTCAAAACTCAAGACAGGAAGATTTGAGCCTATTCTCATTGAAAGACTTTAAGCATATAATTTTCATTTCAGTGACATTTCTTACAATTCCTTTTCTAAACTCAGAGATTTCTTTTAGTAGCAAATTTTCCTTCCCAAAACAAATAAGAGTGCTTCCTGAAACCTGATAGAAATACTTTTCACTTGAAAATTTTGCTATTTATCCTTTTGATAGAGAGAGTAAATATCAGAATTATATATTTCATGATGTGCTAGAAATTTGAAAATACAAGAAAAATTAGTAAATTTGAACTGAAACCTTGAATTATATTCTTGCATAATGGTATGGAATGCAAACTATTTTTTAAGAAAGAAGAAAGAAAACCAAAATCGATTGTTAAAAGATTTATATATATATATATATATGTGTGTGTGTGTGTGTGTGTGTGTGTGTATAGACCAAGAAAGAGACAGAGAAAAAAAGAAGGTAAGATATCTTTTCAAAGGTAAGCTGAAAAGTTCATGGGATGGTGTCATATATTTTGTTGATCACTTTTTTGACCAATGGGATCCAAGCACTGATGGAAGAAGTGAATGGACCTCAAAATAGACTATGATAAAAATATAAATTTCATTTGGTTACATTACATTTAGCTAACCCTTGTATATATATATAAAAACTAAAATAATTAACTCAGCTTCCTTAGATCATCTGTTGCTATTAGTTTTATGTGCTTTTATATAAAATAAAGAAAAAACTCATCAGACAGGAATATTTTTGGAAGTAATAAATAAAATAGATTTTATTACTTCCCTACAACTCCTCCTGTCTGAAGATAATTTTTTTTTCATTTTTATAAAGAAAAGCTTGAAAGTAACAGATGAGCTAAGAAAGGAGAGATAATAACTATTTTGGTTTTTATAATGCTCTGCTTGCTAACCAACTAGTACATTGTTTTATCCAACATTCTAAAATATTTGTTTTTGGCATAGATTTTTCTCATCCTATATATATATATATATATATATATTATGATTCTTCACAAATAGCTGACCTTGTGGGTCTATATATGTTAGATATACTTAGCAGGATTGTTAGCCCGGAACAGATGGGTTTATAGCGTTATGATGGGATAATATATATCCCAAATAGTAATGGCCCAAATAGCTCATGCTTACAAAAGAAGGTTATAAGAGCATTTAAGTTTTAGGATTCAAAATAGAAGTTTCTTCAAATAATAAGATAGTTAATTTCCTGGCTGTGACGCTAAACCTTTCAAATAACTCATATAAATCTTTTCTAAAAACTGACCAGTACCCTTCCTATATTAATGTAAACTCGAATCACCCAAAGACCATAATCAAACAAGTTCCCAAAGCAGTAAAATTGAGAATAAGGAATTTATCCGCCAACAAGAAAATATTCCAAGAGAGTAGTAAGATATATATGGATGCCCTTAGAAATAGCGGTTTTAGGAAGAGTTTACCAGTCAAGAAGAAAATATACCTAATGATATTGATAAAGAAAATAAGAAGTACAGTCAAAAAAATAGAAACAGAAAAATTATATGGTCTAACCTCCCTTTTTGTAGACTAGCTAGTATAAATGTAGGTAAATATTTTTTTGAAATTGATAGATAAGCACTTTAAACATAATAATATACTACACAAAATATTTAATAGAAAAACATTAAAAATTAGTTACTCCTGAACGAAAAATATTTTTCAAATAATCAATAATCATAATAAAAAGATAATTAAGGAATTTCATGACCAAATGAATAATAATAAGGATAATAACAATGATAGTAAACAACATGAAAGTAATTGTAAAACTCGAATGAATTGTCCCATGAATGGATTATGTAACTTAGATTACATAGTATACCAAGGAATCATTTACCCAAAAGAAAATGTTAAGGATAGAAAAAATTATATAGGAATTTCCTCGACGAAATGGAAATCTAGATACGCTACTCATAAATTTTCTTTCTCCTACGAACATCTGAAAAACCAAACAGCCTTATCTAAGCATTTTTGGAGTTTGAAAAATAAAGGTTTGACCCCTGAGATTCAGTGGTCCATATTGAAAAAGTCAAATACTCCAAAATGCTTTGATAGTAGATGTAATCTGTGCCTAGAAGAAAAAATACAAATAATGATATACCCAGACCCTGAAAAATTGTTAAATCAGTGATGTGAATTAATAGCTAGATGTAGACATAGGAATAAATTTAAACTATAGACAAATTATCATAGATACTGTTTAATTGACCAAAACATAGGATTAATTTGAGATTTGAGGTGAAATGAATAAAATAAAATAAAAAGATGAGAAGATACCATATGATGTGTACATACTTTTCAATGGAAGGGTAACTAAATTAATAGGCACGAATATAAATTTTGAATTTTAAATTTTAATTTTAAATTTTGAATTTGATTTAAGATAAGTATTAATGTATTCTTATGTAAGGTTATTAAGGAATGTTGTATTTCCCTAAATTATTATTAAATCTGGAGTTTTAAGTTGAAATGTATTTAGAATTTAAAAATTAAAAAAAAAAATTTACTATTATTCCAACCGGTAATAAAAACTAAAAACCGGAAGTGGGCGAAATGGGGAGGAAACTCTTCACCCCTCTTCTACCCCCTCCCACCCTTCCTTCCTGTGTCTATTCTGAATTATTTTATTCATTAGATCTGAAGAAGTCCTGTTATTTTTGGTGTTATTGATTCATATCAATATCCATAACAGGATGGAAATAAATTTATAATCCTAATATGACTGGTTTTTGTTTTTCTTAAAGAAACATATATATATATATATATATACACACACATGCAGAAAGACAGAGAGAGAGAGAGAAAGAGAGAGAGAGAAGGAAAGGAAAGAATAGACATAGCTTTGTATATACCCAAAGAGAAATACATGTGTATATATATAGATATAAGCCATAAGCAAAAACATATTGTTATTAACACAGATAGCTGATGTTTTCAAAGGAGGACACACACACACACACATATATATATATACATGGATTATATCAGCTTACAAAATATTTGCATATATGTATGCACGGATATATACTAAGATACAAATTACTGCCATGTATTTACACATTTGATAATGGAGTCATGCTGACCTACATACATGTAACCCTTTTTGGATGAATGGATATAACCTATGGCTTATGTTTATGAAAGGGATATTTTGTTAGAAAAATAGAGGAAATATTTCAAGTAAATCAACACCTCTTTCTTAACTGGAAATGCATTGGAAAGGTTTTTCTAATCAGAATGCATTGGAAAATATTTTACTTGAGGAATGTCTTGGTTAGGCTTTATTAGAATAATTTATCAGAAAGAGTTTTATGATAGGAATGCATTAGAAAAGAATTTACTACCTGAATGAGTTGAAAACTATTTTACTATAGGAATGCATTAGAAAGGGTTTTCTGGTATTATTGATCTCAGAGAAGTAGTTTCAGCACAGTAGGATATCCTGTGATAGTATCAATTAGGATTTTAAATGTTAAACTTTAATACTTTTGAGACCTAAATTTAGTATATAAACACTAAAATTTAGCAGAAGAGAAAAAAAACACTATTAAAAAAAATGTTTTAGAGCATGTGAGGTTCCTTTGATAGTAATGAAGATCAAACAAGTTTCTTCATTTTTTTCTTGTAAATATTACTTCAGCAGAAAAAATACTGATCTTTATTATGAAATTCTACATTTAAAATAATAACTGTTCTTAAAAATGTAATTGAAGTAAAATTCAAAAATCAAGTAAATAAATTTACAAAACCAAAAATACCTAAAAATAAACAATATATATGGAAAGACTAAAAAGTTTTCTTTACTAATGAAAAAAAAAATTGAGAACCTAATCAGCTGGGGCTGTAGAATATACTAACTGCATCTCTACAGCAGGGTAAGACATCTCCACCAATAAGAGTCTTCGATATGACACTAAACAATCTGATGGTGCAGCTTCAGTAATGCTGGAGTTTTGTGGAATGCAGAGTACTCCTTTGTTTCCATCGCCTCTGACCCAGACTGTAAGTACTGGTAGGGTTATCTATGGATCAAATGGAACTGTTTGATATTAAACTGAGTGCAAACAAATGACTTTTGCTAAATTGAATTATTTGTAATAGAACTGTTTGATCATTTAACTGTGTGTAAACAAATGACTCATGTTTAATTAAATTGTTAGTGATACATAGCTATACTGGGAACCATTTAACTGTGTACAAACAAATGAATGATACTGAAATAGAATTATAAGTATTATATAGCAATAATTGAAATTATTTAACTGTGTAGAAACAATAGCAATATTAATGTGCAAACAAATTAGTTCTAACACATTTAAAAATGAATTTCCTGAGAAACTAATCTCCTACATATCATGCATATCCATTTAACTGTGTGCAAACAAATGATTAATAGTAATTAGAATTATTCCTATTAGATAGCAATACTTGAAACCATTCAATTGTGTGCAAAGAAAATGAGCTCATACTCATTTGAAAATATCATCAACAAAATGTGTTTACAAATCATATATATTTATTGTATATGTTTTAATAGGATTTGGCATTAGATAACCTACAATGGTTGATATGCCATAAAACCAAACTAAACCAAACCATACCAGAAAAGATAGAGAAATATTTGTAATTCTAAGTATAGTTGCTTTTTTAATGAGAAGAGCATATCTATGTGATTTAAATGTTTTTCTGCCTTTTATAAATGTATTAAATCAAATAGAAAGGTCTTTATAAAAGGGTGAAATTAAAAAAGAAAATACTACTCATAAAATATCTCCAGAATAATATCAGTCCGTCTGTTAATTAAACACCTTTTCTTCTAAAAAAAAAACTACCAATTCTGAGCATATTAGCATTCAGGAATTGGTAAAATATCTGTGTCAAAGAGTTCTACTGTATCTGTCCTCTATGAAACAACCATGTTACTATTCATAATTTGAAATATCTATTTATCTAACCCCTCTACCAGAAGCAGGATGTGACTCAGGGTCAATTTTTAAACAGAGTATAAATGGTTTGATTTCAGAGTTTTCCATTTCCTAGACCAGTTGCCATAACAAGGAGTGAGTGGGGGACTCCTCCATAACATAATGGTTAATGTGCTGGACTGTGACCATGAAGTAAGCAAGTTTGAACTCAAGTCATACTGTTATATTCCCTTTTGCACTAATACCTTTGGAAAAGGTATGAATCCCTCCAGCTATTGGTTAAATAGTACCACTACTGTTCTATGAGGATGCTTTTTGTATTAAATCAGACATGAATGTTGGTATGCCATTAAACAAAGAAACCAAACCAAATCAAACCAAAATATAAAAATGATAAAGAAGCCAGTTTGCCTTCCAATTTATTCATAGCTGGGGAAAGAACAGATAGATTTATGCCTTTCTTAAGGTCATTAGCACAAAGTGAAATGCAGTCTCAGCCAATCAAGTGATGATAACCGTTACACAACATATACTTGCATTTATAATTTGAAATATCATTTTTCTAATATGCCCAGGATGCAAAGTATAGTTTTTAGACTGTATGCCTAGTTGTGGATATACATTTGACCTTTGCATACTAAGCATAGGAAGTGTATTAAGTGAAGTAAAGAGTTGACAAAACTATTACTTGTAAATTTAAATTCTAAGCCTGTACAAATACAATATGAAGATATGGCCATAGGCATCCATTATTAATTTTCCAATTAAATGGGGCATAAAAATTGCTTTGCTCCATAGCCAAGCAATTTCTAGCATTGCCCTCAAACATACTATATCTATGTATGGGTTGGTTTACTCCTAAAAATTTGAGTTAAGTAAAAACAGTTTGAGGTGGGAAAAAGTTGTTTTATACAAAACTTACACCAGGGAAAACAAGCTAACATGCAGACACGGCAGCTTTATATAGAGAGATAAGTAAATAATATAAATGCATATATGAATCATAGATCCATTAAAATAAGGTTTTAAGTATAAAGATTTAGTTAATGACCTAAAATTTTTTGTAGTGTATTTTTCACTGTGTAAAACATGCTTTTGTTGATTTTGTTTGTTTTTTTATCAAAAATAAAAGATTAAAAAAAATTTCTGACTATTTGATAATCATCATCATTAACATTACAGCAAATAACTAATACTAAGAGAATCTCACATGTTAAAAGATAGGATAACTGAAAATCAGAAGATATAATTTGGGCCAAATATTTGTCCTGATCATTAAGGGTTTTCGGACTATTGTCTTCATCGTTATTGTTATTTCCACAACGTTTCAGCTGATATGTCCTCCGGCCTTCTTCAGGTGTTTGTCAAACTCGGGAACTTTCACAGAACTTTGAACTACATCCTTTATTGAATCCATGGGAGTCGTCTGTTTTTATTCCATTAGCCATAACCGGGTACAAGTGTTAAGTATTCCTGTATTGTTACTCGCCTGCAGTGAGGATTGAACCGGCAACCTCCAGATGATTGTCTCCTTAGAAGCTTAGGGAACTAACGCCTATAAACGTTACGTCATGTGTCCTGCCGGACAATTCAGAGTGAATTTTTGGGACTTATAAATGACTTACAAAATCATCAAGCTTCATCTCAGAAATTTAGACAACAAATATTTGTCTTGTTAAGTAATTCCTTGCACAAACAAATTCAAAGCAACTTTTCCACTAATTAGATTGCTGTTATTTTCTTTATTTCACATATGTCTGTCATTTTGTTAGTGAAAAGCCAATTTGTCAGGGAAAAAAAGCTTCTCATTTATGACTTTAACACAAAAGCTTCAAAGACATTATACTCAAGAACCAGAGATATTGGTTTCATATTTTCCCTGAACAGGCATGTAATAATCATTCTCTAGAGGGTGGCAGATATGAACTTTGTTTGCTACAAGTATTTTCTTTAAACAGGTATATGATAATTATTCTGCAGAGAGTGGCAGACATATGCTATGTTTCTTATGAGTTATAAAGAATGAAGAAATCATACTATGTTGTTATACACAATAGGAATTATCTTCTTACATCTCAGTAACTGAGTAAAGATACATACTTAAGTCAATCTCCCACCAAAATACTGATAAATCTGACAATTTCAGATTAAAATTTATTCAGTTTGGATTTAATTGAATTAAAGCTATCTTATATTTGTAGGTGGTATAAGAGTTTTTGACACAGAAAATGAAATCAACCAGCCAAGTTCAACATCCAGATGAAGTTGTTTGCATTTATGAAAGGGAAAAGGTGTTAATTCATGTATAATGTTGTAATTGAGTATGTTCAAAATACTGGCTATTGAAATGCAATAAAATTTGCAATCACAACCTACAGAATATATTTGACACCATAGGTAATAGTAATTAACTTAGAGTGTCTGAAATTATCAAAAGAGCCATCATTCTAGCCACAAGACTAGTTCATGCATACCACCAGCAAGTTGGGGTTTCCCGTCCTAAAAACCTCCAGGAAAGAAACTCAGTTTTCTAAGTTGGAAATTGGAGCTAGAGACAGTTAAGCAAGAGAAGATATAGCAAAAAGACAGAATGAAATTCAAAGATAAAAGATGAATTGGTTCCTCTTGCAAACCTCTTTGTAGAGGTTTTTAACTTTGACATCTGATATATTTTAAAATTTTATTAACTTTAGATTTGGATTATCAATAAAAGTCAAAAATCTTGTTAAAACTTTTTATAAGAGAAGATAAATGAGCTTTTATATATTAATATGAATACTGTTAACTTCATTGAACATCTGTAGCCTCTTTCCAGTGCAATCTAGCATAGGGAACCCTAGCTCATGAAAATATCTGGAATAAGGTGCTTGAAAAAAGGTTATATTTCATTAATATAATCAAAGATTATGCTCACAAATAGAAATAATTAATATCTGTACATCATTCAGATTCCCTCATTTTCTGGTGGGCATATCATATATAAAAACACATCTTAAAAGAATGTGTGTTTAACTTTCATTATCTCATTCAAAGAATGAGGTGAACTGGGGTTTTTTTTGTGTGTTTGTCTAAAGTCAACTGATAGATACCAACTATTTAAATTCAGTTCACACCATTCTTTATAATTGGACAAGGAAATGTGTGGTGAATACAGCAGATGGGGTTGGACTTCCCATTTAAATGTTTCCAAGAAGGTTTTCACCTGTTTTGCAACATGTGGCCTTGTGTTGTCATGTTGCAAAATCACTTTATTGTGTCTCTACTCATATATTGGCTATTTTTTCTTTAATGCATCAGATGCATCAATTATAGTTGATAGTGATCTTCCACAATGGTTTCAGTCAGTCTGAACAGCTCATAATAAACTACACCCAGCTGATCCCACCAAAAGCAGAACAGAAGTTCGAACCATGGATATTCTGCTTTGCTGCTGATGTTGATGTATAGCTGGGCTTAACCCACAATCTTTTACTCTTAGAGTTATTGTAGTGTATCCACTTTTCATTGCTGGTCATGATACACTGCAAAACAATTTTCTTTTCTGCTGTTGAAACAACTGTTCACATATGACAAGATGCTGTTCAACATCTTTCGGCTTGAACTCATACAGCACCCTGTATCCTTGCTTTTGAATAATTACTAATGCTTTCAAATATTTCACAACTATTATATGATCAACTTCTAATGATTCTTCAAGTTCAGTTTGCACCTAATGTGAGTCATCAATTCTTTGTCTTCAAACTTTTTCAGTGCACCAAAGCATTTTTTATCTTCAATATCAAAATCATTATTTTTGAAACATCTAAACCAATCCCTGCATGCTGTTTCCAACAGAGCATGGTTGCCATAATTCTCAACAAGAACTCTGTGTGCTTCAGTTGCAGATTTCTTTTGAAGAAAGTAGTGCAGTAAAATTCCCTGCAAATATACTTTTTTTGTACAAAATCCAACATGTTTAACGCTATAAAAATCAAAGTTTTGGTGAAATGACATTCAATGACTTTCAAGCTTGCTTATATTACTTCCTTATAAATGCATTAACATCTAAAACTACATACACGCAGTTCTGGGAACACAATCTGTTGGAATACAGAGAGAATTTATTCAGTTCTAATATATATAATAATCTTTTACTATTTCCCCTCTTCTTTTCACAAGGGAAGTCACATTATTTTTATACTTTATTTTTAGCTGTCATTTGATTTTTTAAAAATTCATGTTAGTTATAGAGAAGTGTTCATAGTAGAAATTTGTTTTCAAATCTGTTTAAATTTAGTTGATTTTATGGCATGTTGTATTATTTAATGCTGAAGCCATTTTTTTTCTTTTTACATGAATTACATGGTTTCAAATGAATCATGATTTAGATAATTTGTAAAAAATTATAACTTTGAGGCACAATTCTTAACAATAATAATTTGTATACAATTACATAACTTTGAGTAATTATTCTTATCTAATAATAATAATTTGTTTGCACACAATTATATGTTTTCATTGGCCTAATAAGTAGAGTGTTCACCAATGGTCCAGGAGACTGGGGTTCAATCCTAGGTTGAGTCATACCAAAGACTCAAAAAATGATACTTGATGCCGCCTTGCTTAACACTCAGCATTATAAGGTAAGCATCAAGGATAAAGTGGAGCAATCCAGGGAAAGGAGTTGTGCCCTCCTCTACTCCTCAGTGTAGTAGCTATTGAAAAAGGAGCCTTTAGGTCACCCTCAACTAAAGTCGCCAACTTTACTTTACTTATATAGTTTCAAGTATTTCAATCAAATACAAGTTATTTGCTCACAATTATATGGATTAAATCTTTTTTAATCTAGTACTAATAATTTTCAAACATATCTGTTTGATCCATAAATGGGAATCTGGGAGCAATGTTAACAAAAACTAGCTTTACACTCCTCCGAGCTCCAGATTTGGGGTCTTAACTCTGGATGCGATTTATATTTATCCAACCATGTCGATATGAAGAAGTGAAACCAGGTCAATTTTTAAGCTTGGTACCACTGGTTTGAATTCAATTTTCTTTCTTCTAGACTGATTGCTATACCAAGGTTCAAGAATCCAGTTTACCTTACTGGTTACCTGGGGTAAGAATAGATGGATTAATACCTTTCCTAAGTTTTATGTGAAATGAGAAAATAGCTTTGTCCAAAATTCGAAATCACTGAGTTTCCTTTCAACAATAATAACCAATATGTCAGTAGAAGCAATTTAGTATCATACCCAAGACATAAATTTAAATTTGTGTTATCTTAAAACTTGTGAAAATTAAAAATAAATTTCATCAGGAGAAGGTTAACAGTAAGCTTTTTTATCAAGTCATTTAATGGTTTATTTATGATATTGGAAAAATATAAAGAACAACATATAGTTGTCTGGCAGTCTTTCTAAGTACTCAATATCAAAGATAGAGCTTTTTATATATTAACTATTAAAATTCAAACATTGATCCCAACTGTCAGTTTTATGCTCTCATAATTATCATTATGCTCTTTTGTCTCAAACTCATTGAATAGATACAGTAAGTTCAAGAGGAAAAAAAATTTCTGTAACACTTGATGATCATAAAAATATGAAACTGACTGTTATGATTATATACATAATCACCTGAAAATGGATATTTAAAAAAAACAAAGAGAATAATGAATAAAAAGTAGTAAAAAGAATGAACAACTGCTGGAATCTCTATCAACTTTTCTCAGGGAGAGTTTTCTTCGGTTAAGAAATAATGTCAAATTCATTTCTTAAATTAAAAAACAATAACAAATAATTTTCATGTTGTTTAATCCTTAAGTTTTGACATAATTTTGTAAACTCTTATATGAAATACCAAGTGAGATCTCACAACAGAGTAATAAGAGATTCTGTCATTGTGGCAGCATGAAGCATTATATTATAAACTCAAGAATACAACATAAGTTAATACCACCTAAAACTTTTTTTAAAAAAATGAGCTTGCAGTAAAGACTAAGGCAAAATTTTTTCCTTCAATCTTGTAAACAGATGTGTACAGCTAAGTTGTATTAGAGAATGTGCAAGAAGCCCCTCATGATAAACAGTCAACAGTCAAAGCATCCCAGTAATTCACCTTGAGAACAAAATCCCTGTAGGAATGTACACAGATAATGAGGCTAACTTAATAACATTCAAGAAAAGGTGTGTGGTCGGCATATCAGCTCAGAAAATGGAATCAACAAATCAAATAAGAATTCCAGTTGAAGCAGCTTGTGCTCACTTTGAAAGGCATGAATCTACTTCTTCCCACACTCTTTAGTAAATATCTTAACACAGTCTTGTCATTGATATGCCATAATGAGAAATAATTACATTTTGAAGAGTACAGATACTACACTCTCTTCCTCAGTAGAAGTACCAGTGAATAACACATTGACCTTAAGTAGAATGCACAGATACTATATTCTGATACACAGTAGAGGTACCAGTAAATAACAATTTGATCTTAAGTAGAGCACACAGATAATGCATGCTGACTCTAGGTATGCTATGATGGTTGATTGTAATAAGAAATCAGATCAGACATTAATCTTTGTGTGCAAATTAAAAAAAAAGATAGCAAATAATTTTCATGTCGCTTAATCCTTTAGTTTTGACAAATGATAATTATTAAATAAAAATAGTTACTTTAAACCAAATAATTGTGTATGAATTATTCCTATTAAATAAAAATACTTGATATCATATAACTGTGTGCAAACAAATTGTTATAGAAAAAATTTTTTTAAATGCAATGGAACATTGAAAATATAGTTTTGATCCAAATGAAATATTTACAAATGAATCAAAATTTGGTCCACTATGATTAAGTACCTATTACTGTCCCATCTATGGGTCAAATATGTCTGTTTAAAAATTATTTGTAGTTAATAGGAATATGTAAAGGCATATAACTGTGTGTAAATGATTAGTATAATATAGGAATACTTGATACCAGAAAATACTGTGCCAACTAATTATTATTATTAGATGTGAATAGTTTCTTGAAACCATATAATTGCACATAATTTTTAAATATTAGATAGAAACAATTGAAACCATATGATTGTGTACAAACAAATGATGATTATTATCAAACAGGAATCGTTACCTGAAACCATATAAATGTGTATAAATTATTAAAATTTTATGGGAACATTTGAAACTATATAACTGTCCAAATTATTTGTATCAAATATATTAATCTCATGATGAGAATTGATATGCTGTTCAGCAAACATATAGTACAGTATTCCTAAGTCTTGCATTTGGATAAATGATGGGCAGTTTTGCAGTTAAGTACACTGAGTACATATTATTTTTGTAGAGCAGCTCAACACTAGAATGGGTTGTAGTCTAGAATAAGAAGAATTTTGCTGTCTTTTGGCAGGTAATTATAATTATAATATAATGTAATTATATTCCAATTTAAAGAAGTGTCAAATCATTTTGGTGTTTACTCAAAGTAAGTATATAATAGCTGCTCTATCACAAATCTAAAGATTTCAATTTGTAGGGATTAACAGCTGAGTAGATGGAGTGTTTAGACAAGAGATGAGATTTGTTATAAACTCATAAATTTGAATATCACATATAGCAGGTAATTAATCTTGATATTCTCACAACTACTTCAGATGAAACACAATAATCTTTCATACAAGTAAAGAGGAATTGAGGGAAATGTCTGGACAGCTAAAAGTAGAATTGTTTGCTATTCTATATATATATATATATATATATATATATATATATATATGTTAAGCATAAATCATGTGCGTGTGTGTGTGTGATTTATGCTCAATATACATTCCCTGAGAAATGGGGGTCATTATGCAGGAAAGTAATCCATCAGAAAATGCAATATTTGGTGAGAGAAAAATATTGAAAGACATGTTTGTGGGAATCTACAAAAAGAATAACTGGAATCTTGAGATGAAATCAATTAGTAATGCAATTATTTCTGCTTCATTTAACAGTATTCTAAGCAAAGAAAAGAATTAGGCAATTCTACAATGTTTTGAATAAACAATTGAATAAATTCCAGAGAAAGTAGTTTAACCATGGCAAAATCTAAATTTTTAAGAGTGAGTTTCTTCTTTCCTTTTTTTAATATACATATTTTAGCAAATTGTTTTCAGTACATACAGTGTTCATTAAAACATGAAATTATTTATTCTAAATCAAGATTCTCCTTTCTTAAGAACAAGGATACAAATTCCTGTTTATCAGCAAGCATAAATATTTTAAACGATCACAATTGTTTTGCTTAGAAAATGTGGGTAAATTTTTTAAAATAAAAAATTGCATCATACCAGTGTAGTTTATATCCAATAATGATGACCAGCTAAATTCTGTAAATATTACATACATTGACAGGTAAAACTTCTCAGCATTTTTTACAAAATCTTTCATTCATATAAATTCAAATCATCATTTTCAATCATCACACTATGAAAGGTATGTGAAAAATTCTTGGCTTGAATTCTATTGCTCAAGGTGTTGACCTTGAGCAATATTCATCCCACAATTTAATGTACTTGGCACATCAGTTCTTAGGTTTCTTTAACTCATCACCTGTCAAAAAAAGAGTTCTTTTTTGCTTAGGCT
The DNA here is from genome assembly GCA_963585895.1 of Sepioteuthis lessoniana. Classification (NCBI taxonomy): domain Eukaryota; kingdom Metazoa; phylum Mollusca; class Cephalopoda; order Myopsida; family Loliginidae; genus Sepioteuthis; species Sepioteuthis lessoniana. The sequence goes on along the minus strand of OY757916.1, from coordinate 46,702,216 downwards.
GAAAACATTTCAGCATTATTATCATCATCTGGGCTTTATATAACCACTTTTTGTAATTCTGCTTTTAATTGAAAGAATTCTTGGAGAAATCTTGTGATATCTCCAACTAATAACCAGACAAAGAGTATTGCATAAAGCAAAAATGACGGGATAGGAAATGATATCACATTAAGAACCAGATGAAAGATGATGTAGTTAGGAAAAAATATCACCAGAAGAGAAATGATATTGCTATATTTCTAGATTTAATAAAAAAGACTATTATATCTAATACTAATGGTGAATAAACAAACAATATATTGAGGATTGAATGGGAAAGCCTTTAGCTAGTTAGTCTCAGTGGCAAAATGGTAAAGTATCATCTATGTCAGGCTGGTTCCATGCTCTCACAACCATATAGTCAATAACAAAATTATTTGTATACCCATTAATTTTGAATATTTTTATCTATTTCTCAAAATCTAATGCCTGTGTGATGCCAAGGTTTTCATATGTTAATAAACACAAATAAAGGAATATAAAACTCAATTTTCTGAACAATAGGTTGGATACAACAAATTTAACAGGTGAATTATGCAAAATAGGAAACAACAAAATTATTCATACAGTAGAAAATATCATTTTAAATTGATTAATTTATGAAAGTATAAGTAATTTATATGATTATCTTATTCCAGACTATTCAGTAGAATATTTGTGATAATTCTAACAAAGAACATCACGTGGTGCATAGAGTGTCACCATTGTTATTCTTATGATGGGAAGACAAAGGAACTTAGCATTGACTTAAGACAAAGAATCATTAGCTTCCACAAATTGGGAAATTGCTTCTGCACTATTTCAAACTGGTTAGCTTTCTTTAGATCTATGGTACAGAAGTTTAAACAGTTTGGCATGACAGAGAATTTGTCTGAACAAGGAAAAAAACAAATTGTCCCTGAGAACTGCACAAAAACTGTATCACAAGGTTGATATAAACTCAAAGAGTGGTTTTGAAAGACATCGCCAAAAGTTTGGATGCAATGCGTATCAATGTAAGTACTTGCACAATACAACCTTGTTTGAAAAGAATTGGGTTGTATAGAAACTGCCCACAACCAACCCCTCTTCACAAACCATCTTACATTGTTGCTCAGTTTAATTTTGTCAAAACATTCTTGGACAAAGGAAATAGCTTTTGAGAACAAGTATAATAAAGTGATGAAACAAAAATTTAGTTTTTTGGACAGAATGATGTACAGAATATTTGATGCAAGAAAGGTGAGACTTTCCTCCCAAAGAAAACAGTGCCAACATTAAAACATGGAGACAACTCAATGATATTTTGGGGTTGTTTTAACATAAGAGGGACAGAACAATTAATTGCAATGAGAGAAATAATGAAATTTGAAGACTATATGAAAATTCAAAATGAAAATTTACAACTATCAGCGCAAAATCTTGATCAAAGTGAGCAATTTAATTTCCAGCCAGATAATGATCCAAAAGATACATCTAGATTAGTGACTGCCTGGATTCAAAAAAATGATAGTTACAGTCCTGCCATGGCCTTCAATGAGTCCTGACTTGAAATCCTGTTGAAAATCTATTGAGGCAAGAATTAAAAGTTTGAATAAATCATTAGTTACCAAAAAACCTTCTGTAATTATTGAAGAATGGAAGAAAATCCCTGAAAAGACTTGTTCCATTCTCATTGAAAACTTCAGAAAATGATAAGAGCCAATGCTATTGGCTATTAATACAGAGAAAATTAATCAATTTAAAAAATCTTTCATACTGTAGAAATAATTTTGTCTTTTTCTTCTCATAAATAGAATATTTAACCTATCCTTCTCAAAAGTGAGTTTTATATTCCTTTTTTGTACTCAATAACATATAAAAAGTCTGGCACCATATGAATATTAAACTCTTAGAAATGCATTCAAATATTCAATATTCATGGGTGAACAAATAATTTCATCATTGACAGTAACTCATCTAATGGTATCCAAATCTAGAATTATCTATCACCAGAACTACACTAGAAATGAATGAATATATATGAATATATATATGAATTATACACCAAAAATATGATGATGAATACATTAGTCAAAATATTAATTAATAAAAAAAAAACCCAACAAGCATAAAAATCTGAGTACAAGACTATTTATCTGAAATGATCAGAAAACTGCTTAGTTTTAACTCCGTTTTGTTTCAAAGTAGCTTTTGTTGTTGGACCATTTTAAATAGGGATAATCACAGACTTGTTGCAAAATTTGCTCCCAATGACATAAAGCCGCTCAGAAATATATCTAACCCAATTTTTATAAAATGTATTTCATTAAATATAAAAAAAAACATAATGCATTTACTGTTATTATGTAAAAGTCGAGGTTTTGATTTTGAAAAGCAACTAGAAAATATTCAGTATTAATATATTCAGATTTGAAAAATTTACTGAGATTCAATTAATTAAAAAAAAATCTACTAAAACTCTTAGTACCTATTAATTGATTACTAAATTTATTAATGAAAAGGTTGTTTTTTTATAAAAACATTTATTTTATATATATATATATATATATATATATATATATATATATATATATATATTTCTTTAAGAAAAAAATAAAACCGGTCACATTAGGATTATAAATTTATTTCCATCCTGTTATATGTTTTTGATTTATATCAAAGACACAAAAAAATTAACAGGACTTCTTCAGATCTTATGGATAAAAAAATTCAGAATTGACACAGGAAAGAAGGGTGGGAGGGGATATAAGTGGGATGAAGAGTTTTTTCCTCATTTAACCCACTTCTGCTTTTTTTATTTTATTGCCAGTTGGAATTATAGTAAATTAATATTTTTATTTTTTTAAATTCTAATTAATTTTCGACTTAAAACTCCAGATTTAATACTAATTTAAATAACATAACTTTATTTGATAACTTTACGTAAGGATACAGTAATACTTAAATTAAATTAAATTCAAGATTTAAAATTAAAATCAAAATTTTCAAAAATTTCAATTTCATTTTCGAGCCTATTAATTCACTTACCCTTTTATTGAATAGTACGTATATATGATATGGTTTCTTCACATTTTTTTATTTTATTTTATTTTATTTTTATTCATTTACCTCAAATCTCAATTTAATCCTATGTTTTTTTAAAAACATTATCTATGATAATTTAAATATTGCTCGCAACATTCTTGTGTAATTGCCGTCTAGCTTCTTTTTCAGCCATTTAGTTAGCATCCAAGTAGTGCATCCATATAACAGTATTGATACGACTGCTGCCTGGAAGAAACTGCATATCGGTCAGGTCTGATTTCCATATGATCGAGAGCCTATTGATAGCTGTCCATGCTTTTGTTAGCCGTGTGTCGATGTCTTTTTTGGTTGATGAGACGCTGCTTCCTAGGTAGGTGAATTTGTCTACTAGTTTCAGAGAGGTTCCGTCTAGTGTGGAAATGTCGCCGGTTTGGTTATAACACATATATTCAGTTTTGTGTGCATTGACATGGAGGCCAGTGCCTGCGGTGGCTCGTTCCAAACTATGCAGTAGTGTTTAGGCTTGGTTGGGTGTATTCACCAGTAACGCTATGTCATCGGTGTAGTTGGCGTTGGTAATTGTTTTTGTGGGGTACCTTCTGCTTCTTTTCTTTGTCAGCTCGAAGCCATTTTCTCTGATTTTGTTGATCGAAGTTCTAAGCACATAGTCTAGATAGATGATAAAGAGGTATGGGGCTAGCATGTTCCCTTGTAGTACTCCTGCAACAATGTCGAAGTATTCTGTGTTTCCATCTGGTGAACGTACTTTCACTTTGGTGTTTCTGTAGAGAATTGTTATTGCTGCTATGGTTTCTTTTGGTAGGCCGTATGCTAGTAGGATTTGTTCCATCTTCCCTCTGTGTATGGAATCGAAGGCCTTGGTAAAGTCAACAAATAGTAATGTTGCCAGTAGGTTTTTTGCCCGTATGCCTTCAAGGATTCTATGAATGGTCAATATTTGTTAAGTTGTGGATCTATTTCTTCAGAAGCCATTTTGGTTTTTCCTAAGGATGTTGTCGATTTTGTGTTCTGTGTGGTTTCCTAGTAGGGCATTGTAAATTTTTGCTGCTATGGATGTAAGTGTTAAACCTTGGTAGTTCTTGGTTAATCCGAAGTCACCCTTTTTAGGGAAAGGAAGGATGCATCTGCATTTAAAATTGTTGTAGACTCTTGAAAATTCAGTATGTTATTGCTATACCTCTTATGAGATGGCTGACCAATTTTTATGATTTCAGGTTCAAATGAACAGCTACAGCAGCAATTGGAATACACCCTACTAAAGCCTGATTTTCACAGCTGGTGAATTTCAATCTGGACATGAGGACACCTAATAAGAACGATATGCTATAGAATTGTGTTTTAAACTTGGAAAAAATGCCACAGAAACGTATGGAATGCTTCAGACTGCTTTTTGACCATCTTGCATGAATCAAGCATCAGTTTTTAAGTGGCATAAGAGATTCAAGGAAGGCAGGGAGTCTGTGAGGGATGATGAGAGGTGTGGGAGGAGTAAGGAAGTCAATACACCAGAGTTGGTTGGCCAAAGGGTTAGGGTTAGGGTTAGGGTTTGGGTTACTATGTTGAGGTTTTAAGGGAGTTCAGGAAGATATTCCATCGGAAGAGGCCAGCACTCTTCAAATCAGGTCAGTGGCATTTCCACCAGGACAATGTACCAGTCCACAACTCCATCCTTGTTACAGACTATTTGACTAAGATGGGCATGAAGACAGTTCCTCAGCCTCCCTATAATCCAGACCTTGCTCCCTGTGACTTTTGCTTATTCCCTAAGCTCAGAGGCTGTCGTTATGAGACAATTGAGGAGATGAAAGAGGCTGTGATGAAGGTCATAGACATGCTCACACAAGTGGACTTCCATGGGGCCTTCCAGAAGTTGTTGGAATGGTACAACTAGTGCATTGCAGCCGTAGGAGATTACTTCGAAGGGGACTAGAGTTTCATGTGTGTACTATCAATAAAAGTGCCCATATGAAAAAAGTCAGGAAACTTATTTAATGATCCTCATATATATATATATATATATATATATATATATATATATAAAAACATAAGACCTTTCCCATTTATCAAATTTTGTGACATTTTGATAAGATCGCTATTTAGTTATTATAACTCAAAGGTATTTAAATGTCCAAAAAATAAATCATGGAGAATTTCAATCAATCTAATCTTTTATAATTAGCCTGAAGAGGATTAATTAATATCTTGAAATCTGAAAATTTAAAACTACAATATAAACTCAAGTACTGCTTTGTTTAACCATGTTTTAGCTATTTACTAAAATATATTAGAAATTTATAATGTGTAAAATGAAAAAATAGGCATAACAATTTTTCAAAAATACTTTAAGGAATTTAATTATATACAAAAAAATTTAAAAAGCTTTATAGTTATCCAAAATACTTCATTCTTATATACAAATATTAAAATTTAGAATAATATTGATTTAACAGGTTGTGTTTTTGAAGAGGATTAATTGGTACAGGTTAAACACAGTTCATTTCCTTTTTTTCATTTGAATTTTTTCATATTTTGTATTTCAAATGAGGTGTGATCAAAAAGTATCATGATTGAATCTTTAAATTTTTAGGATTTAAAATCTAAATGTAAACATTGGCTTAGCTGAGCAACTTATATAATCAAGTAATGATGTCTAGACATCCAGAGTGTTATTTAGACAAGTTGGAAGACAATTCAATATTTCTTGATCAGCAGTTTTTGGTGAAATACATGCTACACCATATCAACAAAATTTTTGGGATTTCAGTAGCAAGTAAGTTTTTATGGGGTAAAGTTACTCACCCCATGCTTTTGATTTTGAATTCAGAGTTTTTCCTTCTCTTAGACTGGTTGCCTTACCAAGCGCAGTCTTCCCTATGTTTATCAATAGCAGGAGGGAAAAGAGAAGGATTCATGCCTTTCACAAGAGCAATAACTAAAACAGCCTCATTCAGAGTTTGAATTTGTCTTGTTGAGTCCAGTTCCTAGGACAATGACTGTTGCACAATGCACATTTCCTCTAATGAATAAATGCACACATAAAAATTATTGTTAAAAATGTTCTAAACCAAAGATACCAGTATTTTATTATTTTTAATAGAACATTGTATACATTGTTTTTGAAACTGTCATATGAACCCCAACAAGACCCTATAGGGCATGCCAATTCTTTAAGGGTGATAATTATTTTTGTATCCCTATAGAATATTGTGTGTTAGTTAAACTTTTATAGCCTAATTGACAAGTTGCTGTCTAAATCAAACTTCCAAGAATAATGGTTGCAATTGTAGATCTCTTTGATTTCTAAATAATGTTAATTAATACTCATAAAATAAATTAAAAAATGTTCTGAGTTTCTTCACAAATGAAGAAAATAATAAAAGAAAAATTAATAATAAAGATGAGAATACTAATCTGAACTATTAATGCATTCATTTGAAAGAAATGCATCAAAAGAAGAAAAGCAACCTGGAGATAATAAATGTTCCTGGGAGACTAGAATTTCAAGAGTCCCGACTAAAAAACAAGCAAGGAATTTATTTATAATAGCAAGAAAATATTTGAGGTTTTCCGTAGGGTATGCATGTTGGTTGACTCAAATATCAGGAAAGAAAAAACAAAAGTGTCTATGATTTGCTTCAGGTTGATATTCAAACAACAACACCACTGATATTCAAACAACAACAACACTGCAAGCATTCTCCCCACATGTCACCCTTACCCTATCCCCAAGCCTCAAAATGAAAGAAACACAAAGTAATTTAATGCATTTCAATGGAAATGTCATTTGTTATGTCCTTTCTTAGTTACTTTTATTATTTTGTTGCATCATTTGAACAGATTGATTTTAACCAGCACTGTTCTTAGTTCTGGAGGGCAATATCTGGAGGAAAGTAAGGAAAAAATGTATTTATTAGTTGATATATTAGGCTGTTTAGCAGTGATTTTTATCTGTGTTCTTTCTGCTACATTTTGCCTGTTAAGATCTCCATTCATTTTTCATCTTGCATTTCAGATTGGCTTTTAATGCAACATTACACCTGAAGACAATCTTTAGTATTAATAAAATAAGATTTATAACATTTCCACTAATGATTGAACAAGGTGAAAATAATCTTTTTGAAAATAGTAAGTAAAAATTTTTGGAAAAAAAATGCGCATTCTCTCTTTTACAAAAAAGATCTCTCATTTCAAGAAATGAAATTTGAATAGATTTTACTATATCATGAAGCAAAAAGGACAAATGCGGTGTTTAAAAAGAATCTAAAAAACTGAAAACAAATTATATCCACAATCTTGCCCAGGTTTTCATAATGGAAATATATATATATATATAATGGAAATATATGTATATATATATATATATATATATATATATATATATATATATATAAAAGGTTTGCTTTGTCTTTGTTTATTTATCTAATGGCATATCAACTTATAGGTTATTCAATGCTAATATTTTATATATATGTAAGTGTTTGATTGCTATCATAACTATATTTTTAATGCTTCATTGCATTTTTGTCTGCTATATGGTTTCACTCATTCCTATCCAAAATTAAAAATTTTCAAACAGATCTATTTGATCCATAGTTGGCACCCTAACAGGTAATATTACTCTGGGTAAGAGTGGATTTAGGATTAATGAAATTGGAGGTGTACTGCACACTCACCAGTGGAGCTTCATTATCAGAAACAATTTCATATCGGACTCGGGACATTCCTTGTTTGGAAAATCCTACTCTTTTCAAAGGGGTTACTTTTGGCCTATTCTAAGCCCCACTGACAAGGTATAGCCAAAAGTATCCAGTCTGAATAATTAAATTTAAAAAAATCTAAATTCAAATTTAAAAATGTAATTGAATTTGTATGCACAGATGAGCAACTTATGTAATTAAGTGATGATGTCAAAGAAGAAGCCACTTCCCTAACATGCAAGATAAAATAATAACAACATTTACTGGCTCAGCAGCCCGGCTAGCATCCAGCTGGCAGACAAAAATATGTTAATGAGCGGGCCAGTATATATGCATGCTAGCGTAGCCACTTCTGGGCTGGTAGCCAATCACTGCCCAAGCAATGGACTTGACCACCAGCACATTGTGGTATTCCACAATGTGCACATATAATCTTTATATATGCACATATAATCTTTACTTCCTCATGCTCAAGTCCTATTCACCTCGACGCATAATTCAACATGGGTGAACAACATTCAAGTGCAAGTATGATATACAACAGAACTTCGATAGTTGAGACATTTAAACTGCTGTCAAGACATTTCAATACCAATTCTTAATACTTTTTGATCATCAGTCTTGATCATTTCAGCAATTTTTGGTGAAGCACAGGATTGGGCAAATGTAGCGTACTCACCAGATCTAGTTCTGTATGATTTTCTTCTTTCTAAAGTGAAAATACATTTTAAGGGTAAGAGTTGAGGATATGGAAGACATTTAAGAAGTTAACATGGTGCAGTTTCAAGTATATCACAAAGGAGAAGTGTTAACCAAAGGAAAACACATTGGAATAAATGTGTTGAAAGCTAAGTGGACTATTTTAAAGAAATCAATGTTTCCCTCTATGTTCTTTTCTGTTTTGGTAAATACAGCTATAGTCTAAATATCTTTTTAACCTTATATATATATATATATATATATATATATATATTTGCAAGGTTTGCAGTTAAATACAATGGTATGAGAGAAAACGGGAGACATTATGGAAAATCAGCTTGACATGTTTTACTATATGTTTATAAATTAATTCTGATCTTATAGCAAAACATATCTATTTGAATTTCTGTTTTCCTTTTTCTCATATATGAATATATATATTTTTTAGACAAAACATTTAATTCAAAATCTAGCAGGTCAAAAAGGATCAAGAATTAGCATTGATTTGTCTAGATGGCAATCTAGACAACTAGACATCATCATTTTATTATTTCAGATACTCAGTAGAGGACACATCTTCATTTAAATCTAAAGATTAATTCTTAGTATGGTTTGGTGCTGAAGTGTAGTGTTCCAGGAATAGCTGGTTGTTTAGAGCATGGGAATATGATCTGGGAAGCTATTCAAAAAATTAAGACTAACAAAAAAGATTTAGATGTCATTTGATTGGATTTGGCTAATGCCTACAGATGAGTGCCCCATCAGATTCTATTATCCTCACAGATGTATCATATTCCAGAGAAAATATCCAAAATGTTAGGTTCACCACAAAAGACTATACAACTAATTAGAATAGGTTTGAAGTTGGAATTGTGATGGAATATTCAGAGTCACCAATACTTTTTATTCTAGCAATGCAGCTGCTCCTCAAAGTGACAGAGAACAAAGCTGATGTTTTGGGGCTTGATGGAGGGTGTTCTCATCAACAGAATCTACTAAGATACTAAGCCTGATGGAAAAGCAAATAATTTGGTGTAGAATGAAATTCAAACCCATAAAATCTAGAAGTCTCTCTCTTAGGAAAGTAAACCAAAATATGAATTTTAAGGTAGGTGGTCAAAGAATCCCCATTGTATCAAAAGAACCAGTGAAAAGTTTTGAACGTTGGTTGGATGAGTCCTTAAAAGATATAAATCAAGCAAAAAATATCCAGAACATTACAAGAAGGTCTCTATAAGATTGATTGCTGTCCATTATAAGGGAAATTAAAGGTTCAGTGCCTTCAGCATATATATATTCCAGGTTTGTCTGATGTTGCATTGTACTGCAGACAAGCAAAACTAAAATTACCATTTAAATCATTTGCGGTGGAATTCAAATCTGGGAAGATTAGAATCCAAATGATGTTGGATGGCTCAAAAGATAAAGTGATAAAATCACTAAATCCTACATTGAAAACAGGAAAGAATTGGAAAGTCAGGGACACTATAAGAAGTGCTAAGATCAACCTAACTTTCAAAGAAATCATAGGACTCCCTCAAACAAGGAGAAAGGAATTAATGAAAAGTAGTGGCGATCAAAAACTACTGGCAAAAATTGATTTGGTCATTCAGGATGTAAGAAGCAAGGTGGACAATGAAAGATTCATAAAATGAGTCCAACAATTCCAACAAGGCCAATGGACAAACTAGGAGGAGGCTTTGCAACAGTCTATTACTTGGAATGACATTTGGCAGATGGTTCCTCTCAGGTTGAGTTTTCTAATAAATTTTATGTATGAACAGCTTTCTTATAAAAACAACCTTTTTAAATGGAAGAAACAAAATGATCCTACCTGTCCTCTATGTAAGGACAAAGCACAAACATGTCCTCAGTTTCTATAAGACAGCATTTGGTAATGGAAGATATACCAGTAGGCACTAGAGAGTATTGGATGAGTTGGTTAGAATTATAAAGTATTATATGAAACCTGAATCAACTATTTCAACCCAGAAATTTGTTGTGAAGTGGGGCAAAATATACATCCACTCTAAGCAAATAAACAAATATCAAGTTATACCTGGTCAAAATTTTTTTGGACTAAGTGGAAATTGAGAGTTATCTGCCAACCTACTTGGAGGGCATAATGATTATCCAAAAACAATATCTAGTAAGAGTCTGCAACAAGATATTGTACTTCTGTTGAATCACGAAACACACTTGTAGTCAGTAGCTAGGCTAAGAGCAACGTCTTTAGCAAGGCTAAAACTAAAGTAAATCAGTCCTCAATGAAAGAGCTATTTATGCACACATTGGCCGGTCCATTCCTTGGATTGTGATTGGCTAGAACATCTAATTGGATATGTTTGTTCATAAATACCAACCCTATCCAGTAAGCATTAGTCTTGACTATGCTGGACCTCTGGTAAGTGTTGCTGTTATTATTGTCACTATTATTGCTGTTGTATATTGTTACGTTCTACATCTCCCCTCCCCCCATGGGTGGGCCGGGTTGCATGGGAGGTGTGTTTCTCTTTTATGCCTGGTTTGTTGTGTGGTAGTAACCTAGAGAGAGCTCGGGGAATCCTTGATGATCGAAGTCGTGGGGATATATGTGTGGTTTGTTGTTGGGGTCTGGTTGCTGTGCATGTGCTATCACAGGGAGACAATGGGGGATGTGTGACTGCAGCATCAGTTGACGGGATTGTTGGTCCTAGTGTCGCACTTGGTATCGGGGTTGGTGTAGGCTTGAGCTTGCACTTTTTGAGGAAGCGACGGTTCCTAAGTGTGATTCTTCCGGACCCATCAACCCTGATTTTGTATTGGCGCTCAGGTAGAGCGGAGATTATCTTTCCTGTGGTGTTCCACTGGCGATTAAGTGGGTTTTGAATGGTCACTGTGTCACCGGCTTGTAATGGGCATAGGTTGTGAGTATGTCTGTTGTATCTTTCTACCAACTTAGCATTGCGTTTATGAAGAATTTCTTCGCGGCGTTGCGCTGCCGCTATCCATTCAGGATGTGGTTTGTAAAGGAATGGTTGCGAAGGGATGGAATCCCGGAGCCGGCGGTGGAGTAGTAGTTGTGCCGGTGATAAGCCAATACCTTGAATTGGGGTATTTCTGTACTGCAAGATGGCTCGAGCAGCCTCGTCATTGTCCAGGGAACCTTGAGTGTCTGTGTTTCCGTTGACTATCCTCTTTGCAGTTTTTACTGCTAGCTCTGCACGGCCATTGGACTGGGGATATGCGACCGAGGATCGTCTGTACTTTACGCCCATGTCTGAAGGAATTCCTGGAATGCAGTAGAGGTGAATGGTTGGCCACCATCTGTACTGATTTCCTCTGGAGTGCCATACGTTTGAAATAGTTGTCGACAGATGGACATTAATTTTGATGTTGTGGCATGGCCTGGTTTCAGATGATATAATATGAGCCAGCCAGTCAATCTGTCTGCGCAGGCAAGGTATGTAACGTGCCCAACGTGGAATATGTCCATCACTATTTGTTGGAATGGCCATTCTGGGGATGGTGTCATGGTGATGGGTTCTCGTGGTTGGCTAGGGGCGATGGTCGTACAAATCGAGCAATTCGCTCTAAAGTTTCGTATTGAGGCGTTCATTCCCGGCCAATAAACAGAGTCATTAGCTCGAGCTTTCATTCCATCTACGCCTTGGTGGGCTGAGTGTAGGCAGTGCAATATTTTCTTTCTTAAGGGCTTTGGTATTATGATTCTTCTGTCCATTAATACTAGCCCTCTGTCATTGCTAAGTCGGTGTCGCACCTCCCAGAAATCACGGATGTCAGGTTCTGTGAGGTTGCGTTTGGGTGAGAATCCCTAGTTAATCGCATTTATCAGGGTTGTATAGGTCTTGTCATTTCGACCCAATGCCCGAATGTGGTCAGGGGTTATAATAGTGGTGTTGTTATCAATGTTTACTGCAGCTTGAATGGCAGCTAATTCCATTGCAACATCTCTGCTGTTAGAAAGGTGGATATCTTTGGGGGATGGGTTTGTGGGACATATGCTAATGAGCGATTCCACTGTACCAACTGGGTTGCGGGAAATGGCATCAGCACCCCTGTGCCACTTGCCTGGGCAATGTTGAATTGTGAAGTGATATCTTAGGCACTTCTCTTTAAGTCTGAAGAGGCGTGGGTTGTTTATTTTGCCAAGGTCCCTGTCACCAAATATTCCCATAAGCAGTTGATGGTCGGTTACTACTATCACATTTGGGCAGCCTATGATGAATAGGCGGCATTTTTCCAATGACCAGGCGATAGCGGCTGCTTCGCCCTCGATGGGTGCCTATCGGCGCTCTGCGTCAGTGCAGAATCTGCTGCCGGCAAATACAATGTGCCACCCATCAGGACAACACACTGGGGCTTTCTCGGTGGGGCATGTGCAGTGCTTCTGTAACAGTAGGAAGCCCATTCCATCCTTGCTCCAGTCAGGTGCTAAGCAGGTCGTTCTATTTATATCAAAAGTGGTGACTCCTTTTTTTACTAGCCCCACTATAACTTGTTTAGATTGCTGAAATGCTTTTTTGAGACCTTCATTCCAAACGAAGTTGGAGTTTTTTTTTACAAGTTCTCGGAATGGTAGCATTATAGGGCTTAATGAGTATGCCCATGCTACTTGGTTGACAAGTCCGAACCAGGACCTTGCATCTGTAATGTTTTTAGGGCTTGGGAAGCTGGAAATTGCATTCAGCAAGTTGTTAGAAGGGGTCACTCCTGTTGGTGTTATTTGGAGGCCTCCGAATTGGACTACGTCTTGGCAGAACTGGAATTTATCTTTGTTCATGACTATTCCATTCGTCTCGCATAGTGATAAGTAGTCTAGGGTATGGTAGAAGGCATCTTTTATGGTCTTGTCATAAAGGAGGGTGTCATCAACAACCTTTATTTTGCGTGGGATGTCTTTAATTATCTCATCGTACCTTCGTGTATAGGCGTCACCCGAAGCTACATACCCTTGGGGCATTCTGAGATACATGAAATGACCCCATTCTGTGATAAAGGTCGTGAGAGGTTGAGATTCTTCATCTAGGGGTATTGAATGGTAGCCATCCACCGCGTCCAGGACAGTTTTCTTTGTGCTTGGTGGTACCTGGAGTGAGAGTTGGAATGGGGAGCTAGTGTGGTGTGTCTCCCGCTTGCATTGGGAATTTAAATGTTGGTAGTCTACCGTTCTCCTTGGTTTCCCGTTTTTTTTTGCGGTGATTACCATGGTGCTACACCAATCTGTACGGGTACCAATAGGTACGGGAAACCAAGGAGAATGGTAGACTACCAACATTTAAATTCGACAGCTTTTAGATTGTGGATCGGTATTGAGTTACTGCCACCTTTTTTTTGTCTGGCAACTGGACGCTAGTTGCTCCCCACTTCCCTTACCTAGCGCCAGTTGCTGGGCGGCAGTGCTGCCCCCAGCTTCCTGGTAGTGAGGATTTGCTTTGCTGCAGTTGACAAGTGACCCTGCGGCCAGTTGCCATTATATTCATTCCATCCTGTTCGTAGCGCCATGTTGAATCATGAAACACACTTGTAGTCAGTAGCTAGGCTAAGAGCAACGTCTTTAGCAAGGCTAAAACTAAAGTAAATCAGTCCTCAATGAAAGAGCTATTTATGGCACATTGGGAGATTCCAATGTGCACACATTGGCCGGTCCATTCCTTGGATTGTGATTGGCTAGAACATCTAATTGGATATGTTTGTTCATAAATACCAACCCTGTCCAGTAAGCATTAGTCTTGACTATGCTGGACCTCTGGTAAGTGTTGCTGTTATTATTGTCATTATTATTGCTGTTGTATATTGTTGTGTTCTACAACTTCTGTCAAGGGCAACCTTGAAATCATAATGGCAGAATTATCTATACCATATGAAAGCTGCATGGAACAAAGCTATGACTATAAAACCAGCAAATATGTAGATCGTAAAACAGAGCTGGAAAAGCAAGGGTATAGCATGATCATGAAAGTCGTGAAAATGGGAGCAAGAGGATTTGTTGCAGGCACCCTGTCCCAGTTTCTGGGTCAAATTGGAATCAAAAGACATAATAGAGTCAAATGTATAGGTGCCTCATAGAAGTAATGGAAAATAGTTCCATGTGGATTTGGAAAAAAAGAAATATCCCATGGAACAATTAAAAAAAAAAGATTATAAAGCCATCACTTGATCACAAATGCATAACAAGACTCATGCAATATTCTCATAATGCAAGCAGGTTTTTTTTTTCAAATCATACTTTGAGTCTGTACTACAACATGATAGGGCCTCAGTGATATATGTATCTATGTATTTTCACTGAGGAGGGGCCAGTATGCAAATATAACCATTGAGAGGAAGGCCTTGAAACAGCACACATTCTCTCCTGATGACCTGAATGCTCAATTTATTAATATCTTATGGATAGATTAAAACAATATTCATTCAATGAAAAAGTATTTAAAATCCCACTGCGTAGAATTATTTGTTGGAAATGATGATGGCTTGAGGAGCATCTTACTGTTCACTCGCTTTCTGGTGAGTATCAATTACTTGTTAAGTAATTTCCTTCTCTTGGTACCTCCCTATGTACAGGTTGGTGCAAAAGTAACAGAGCAGTCACAATAGAAGTTTTTTTTTTTTTATAAATGTTTACTTCCTACCATGTTGACAGTCTTACTGATTTTAACCTAACTCTGTATATAAGGTTAAATACAATCCAGGATTTCAGGATTCTCAGCAAATAAGGGGAAACAACTATATAGTATGAATTAATTACATGTGTAGAAAAGTTCTCAGCCAAAGAAGGAAATACTCTTTTTTATTAAAATTTATGATTTTATGATTTTTAAAAATATGATTGATGATATCTATTTATTTGTTTAATTTCAATTAAAATTTATGACTTTTTTTAGGCTTAACAAAACTTAGGCAACAATGTACCAAGGGCATTTAATTTTGAAAAGAATATATGAAATAGTTGGTCAATTTTATCACATTAACCTTTGATTAAGAACTTTTCAACAGCCCTTGTATACAACAAATTGTCAATTTAAATATATCTGCAAGTTACGATTAACAAATAATTTGAATGAGAACACATTTATATGTTTACTGGGGTCAAGAGACAGTGAATATGACAGTAAATTTCACTTTAGCAGGTTAAAGGAGTGGTTTCTTGAGAAGAATGTAACTTAGATTGAAAGTGAAAGATATCCTGTAAGAAATCCTAATTCAGGAAATTAAAATTTGAGTTTCAATATACTTGCAGGTTTCCCCTAATAATTATATAAATACATTTTAATTTCCTTTTTTTCTACACACTTATTTTTTGTTAAACATGCTGAAGGGAATAAAAATAACTCTTCACTAGATAAGCAGAGAAATCTCATTCACACTTCAATAAATCCTGATTTCTGAAGATGTGATTATCTTTGTAAATGATTTTTGAAATGGTACATATTTTCCTTTAGGTGTAAAATCTTTACAAAACATATTGGTTGGCCAAAAGTTTTTTCTGTTTCTTTTTATGTGACATTTAGAATTTTTAGCTTTTACATTATTAAAAAAACTGATAGTAGCATCACCATCTAAAGGAAACATGTTGAGCCTAACTGGGTGTAAATTGGATGCAACAAAATCTATTCGAACAGATTACACTCCTTACCAGTGGCCTGCAAAACACCTAGAAAGTAGGCTGGTCCTATAGACCATTTGTCTTCTTTGCACATAATTTGACTATTTATTTAAAAAATGAAAATATAACACATTTAATCAAGTAATATGACACCAGTTATCTCTAGTCCAATATACTCTGATCCAAATGAGGCACAGTAAACAATGCCATGGTATCAATAACTGATGATTATGTGTTCTATTCTATAGAAGATATATGAAACTTAAAGTTATTAAACTATAGTAGGAAGATCTTAATTACTTTTACTTTTCATACTGCTCTGCTGGACATCTTTTGATTTATAAAACATTTCAAAAACAAATATTTATTCTCATCTGTTGGCTATATATATATATATATATATATATATATATAAAGATTTCAGAAGTAGAAAGAACATTTTAAGAAACCCATCACAAATAACAGATAAACCAACCAAAGAAAATTTTCATGATCAATTAGACATTAAATTTGAATACTTCACTGAGGATGAACTTGAAACAGTTTTGAAAACAATCAAAAGCAGAAAAGCAGCATGTCTTGATGAAATACTTCCTGAAGTATAAAAGACAAATAAATATGATGATATACTCCTTTGATTATTCAATGTCATATATGACTAAAACATAACAGAGAAATGAATGGAAGGCTCTATCTTCCTCTTCTTGATGAAAGGCAACCTTGGAATCTCTATGAACTACTGAGGTATAAATTTTACTTCTACAGCTGCTAACATTTATAATGCATTGATTCTCAATTGTATCCAAACTGAAGTTAAGAAAGATCTGAGGAAAAATCAGAATAGTTTTCAGATAAATTGATTCTCAATTTCTCAGATTCTGACTATTCATCAAATCATCAAAGGAGCATGTGCAAAAAATCTTTCAAAGCATTTGATTTCATACACAGAGAAAAGAAGGAGCAAATACTTCTAGCATATGATTTTCCCAAAGAAACTGTTACTGCTATAATGAGGTTCTCCAAAGATATGAAGGCTATTGTTTGCTCACCTGATGATGACACTGATTTCTTTGACAGTGTCACTGGAGTCTTGCAAGGAGATACAATGGCACATATTCTATTAATAATCTGCCAAGATTATGTTCTACTACTGTCAACAGATTTAATGAAAGAAAATGGTTTCACACTAAACAAAGGCAAGAAGCAAAAACTATTACTGATGCAGACTATACAAATGATCTAGCACTTCTTGTAAATACACCAGCAGCAGGCAGATAAAATAAAGTTCATGTTCTTTAATCAAGATGTTGCCATTTCCACATTAAATGGCAAGCCTCTGAAATTAGTAGAGTAGTATACTTCAGTATATACCAGGCAATTGGCCTAATGAGTAGAATATTCGCAAATGGTCCAGGAGACTGGGGTTCAATCCCAGGTCGAATCATGCCAAAGACTCAAAAAATGGTAATTGATGCCGCCTTGCTTAATGCTCAGCATTATAAGGTAAGGATCAAGGGTAAAGTGGAGCAATCTAGGGAATGGAGTAGTGCCCTCCTCCACACCTTGGTGTAGGAGCTATTGAAAAGGGAGCCTTTGAGTCACCTTTGACTAAGTTCACCAACTTTACTTACTTTTACTTCAGTAGAAATATCTCATCTACTGAAAGTGATGTCAACATAGGCTGAGATAAGGCATGGACTGGCATGAACAAATATGAGGAAACTCTGATCTCTGATAAAATAAAAAGGGAATTTTATCAAGCTGTAGTTTTGTTCATACTACTGCATGGCTACACCACTGGGACTTTAATGAAACTGGAGAAAAAGCTACATAGGAACTACACAAGAATACTGAGTGCTATTTTGAACAAGTCTGGAAGCAGCATTCTATAAAACAATATCTGTACAACAATCAACTTTCCATTTACCAAACCATCCAATGAAGATTTGCTGAGTCCTGTGGAAGAAGTAAGAAAACTTACATGATATGATATTGGGACATGTAAACATTTAAATGAAGAAAAAAATATGTTTTTCTCCCTTTTCCTTTTTTTTTAATATATGTATGTATATATAATAATTCTTCACATAAGTATTTGAATATTGAAGACTTTTTTCTACTGGTTTCATTTACAGTTAAAAATAAGAACATTACATAAAAGCCAAATTTTATGGTAATTATCATAACAGAGCCTGATTTTTGTAATTCAAAATGTTAAAAATATAGAAAATGTTTTTTTAATAGAATTAAATTGTTAAATGAAAATGAAATCTTGTTCAGGATTTACCAAAAAAATTGAAAAGCAACCCAACATTGCTATTTTGAAGAGTTGCTTAATTAGCTAATAAATATATACCTTTCAAGCTTAACTCTTAGAGTTCTGAGATTTGAGTCTCCACACCTATGATACCCCCAATCTTGGACTCCCAGGTGAAAATGTAAAATGTTGTAACCTAATTACATTTTATTGGGAACAGCAATATAAAAACAGCATCTACCTAAACAAAATTCAGGGTGCCCAGGTAGTGGTACAAATACTACCCTCTTGATTCTAAGGATAAAAAATTCTAAATGACCCCTGCCATCTTAAGTAAGAAAAGTATATTTTGTAATTGTTCAAATACTTATGAGCAGTATTTTCTCAAGGGTAATTCTTATAAAAGCTATATAATTATTTGAACAAGTACACTCTCTTTTTGTTTAACTCAAAGACATTTTAAAATCTACAATTTCATATAAGTAATTTCCCTGGGTATTACAAAGCAACTGGCCTAATGGATAGGAAGAAAAGGAAAGCAAAACCCAAGAAACTCCAGTGTTCATTATATTCAATGAAGTAATTTCTACTGTTATATGAGGCAGAGATGTGAGAATCTCATTCAATGTCCCAAGTCAGTTCTGCGGCATGTCATCTGTGTTAATGAGCTGCAAAATTGTTGGTACAGAGTCAGTTACTACTCACATTATACATCGATTTACAATTTGGTATAAAGCAAAGTCAGCCAAATGTGTTAATGTAAGAAAGTGACAATAAAGCCATGTGTGTTTAAACCCAACTTACCATTTTTGACATTGGATATCAGATAATGTCAATGAGTTCATTCAAAGGATCATGCTTTGCTTCATGTTGACTGCTTGTCAAGAACATAAAGTGATGCATCAATTTAAGAAGAATGAATGTGAAAGATATTTTTTTCATTAGGGTTCACGTAGAAGTAGGTATGAATGGCTGATTAATTCTCCAAGCACAAAGACAGTATTAATCATTGAGGTGCAATGAGCTGATATGTATGAGGAGAATAATTTAGTTGCTCATTGGCAAGGCAAGACCAAGAATAATTCAATCAATGAAATGCAAAAAAGGGGTGACTTCATGGTTTAATGGTTAAAGCGATGGACTGCGGAATCGAAGTAAGGGAGTCCGAACTCCAGTTGCACTATTATGCTCACTTTTGGACAAATACCCTTGGTAAAGGTATGAACCCCCTTATCCTCCCATCTATGCAGCAGACTGCATACAAACTAAACCACGAGCCAAATGTAGAGTTTCATGAGAGACACTAGTAGTTAGGAAAAAACAAGAAAACATGAAAATAGCCTCCTTATGTAATGAAAGAAACCTCACAAATGTCAATGCACAGAAACTTAAGAAAATAGAAAGAGAACTAACGAGAAGGTAGACAATCATGAATTGTATGGCTGACAGTAAATGAAGTTTGCAAAAGGATGAATACCTCAAGAGCAAAACTAAAAGCCACTAGCCAAGAAGAATGAATATAGATGTGGAAAGAACATTTAAAGAACATGTTTGGAAACTCTCCTAAAGTCACTGAAAAACCTATCACAAAAATTATGAATAGCCAACTAGACATCAAACTAGAATAGTTTACTCAAGAAGAACTCAGTGTAGTACTGACAAAAATTATGAGCAGAAAAACTGCAGGCCTCAACAAAATACCTCTAGAAATATGGAAAACAAGGAAATTTGATGACTTATTTCTTTGATTTCGCAACACCATATATAAACAAAATACAATAGAGAGATAGATAAATGGCTGCATCTTCCCCTTTGCTAAGAAAGGTGACCTCAGAATCATCAAGAACTACAAAGGCATAACTCTTATGCCTATAGCGGCCAAGGTTTATGATGATCTGCTTCTCAACCATATCAAACCTGAAATTGAGAAAATCATTAGGAATAATCAGAATGGTTTTCAGAGAAATTGATCCACAAAATCACAGATTCTAACAATCTGTTGAATCACTGAAGGATTCTATGCCCAAATTCTCGATTCAAAACTATTGTTTGTAGATTTCTCCAAGACATTTGATTCCATACACAGAGAGAAGTTGGAGCAAATACTTCCAGCTTATGGTCTCCCCGAATAAACTGTTACAGTCATAATGATGCTCTATGGAAACATGAAAGTCAAGGTTCACTCACCAGATGGAGACACAAATTTCTTTGATATTGTTGCTGGAGTTTTGCAAGGAGATACATTAGCACTGTAGTATATTGGTTAGTAAGAAACAGAAACACCGCTTCGGCTATCTTTGAGTTGTGGATATTTAAGGCAGAAGAGATTACTTCTCAGTTGTAAATTCACTCTCTGGACTATTTGCGTTTAGTGCATTAACTGGACTACACCATTTGGCCTCGAGGATTTATTCTCACTCAAGAAATGCCATTACTCGGACACTTAGAGGAATTCTGCACGGAGTCAGGAAATATCTCGACTTACCTGGACCGCGTGGAACAGTTTTTTTTTTATTGCAAACGATATCGGATGTGGAAACCAAACAAAATGCAAAGCAATTTTGCTCAGTGTAATTGGAGAAAAGACGTACAGAGTCTTGGAGTATTTATGTACCCCTCAAAAACCAAGCGACAAATCTTTTACACAGGAAATTACACAGCTGTTGCTGGAACATTTTAAACCTAAACATCTAGTAGTCGCAGAGAGTTTCTAGTTTTACAATGTTAAACAAGAGGAGGGTGAGTCAATTTCTAATTTTCTTGTTTGCCTTAAACATTTGGCTTCTACATGCGAATTTGGGTCGTCTTTGAAAAGAGTGTTGAATTACAAATTTGTGTGTGGGTTAAAGGATGATAAAATTCAAGAAAATCTATTGTCTGAAGACAAGTCGCTCGAAGAAACTGTTAAAATGGCTAAAGCTATGGAATTAGCGACGGCTAATGTTGCGCATATAAAAGAAAAAGAGACGGATGAAATAAATAAAATGTGTGCGGAATATAACACATTTGAATTACAAAAGAAAAAAATGTGTTTTGGGTGCGGTGGAAAATGACACGAGAGATGCTCACAGTGTGCAGTATGGGGAAAGACCTGTTTTAAATGCAACAATAAAAACCATTTTTCTAAACATTGTAAAAATAAACAAAGGGGAAACATGTCGCATTACTTACAAGAGACACACGATATGCTCTTATTGTCTACAAGATACAGTAACTATAAACCAGATTGCGTCCAGTGCAAAATGGAAATTAATACCGTGTGTTCGTCGACTCTGATAAGCAAAAAACAGTTTGACTTACTACGGTACACAAAACTCTGTAAAAAGAGGACAATACTGAGGTTAAGGACCTATTCAGGTGGGGTCATTATACTGTAGTATCACCTCCCTTACTAAGGTCAGTAAATGGGCAGTCAATACTACCTTAACAGAAATCTTGGTCCTTACTTCCACCTCGGCCAAGGAATGCTATCCCAGAATCCATTGCCTCTCACTCTTCTCTCTTCCCTTCTCTCTCCTTTTCACTCTCGCTCTCCCTCTCCCTCTAGTCAATCAGCGGAGATAGTAGCAGTTGCCGAAGATGACCCAAGAACAGAAGAGGAGGCAGTTGCTGAAGAGATTCCAAACACTAAACACACGTGTTGACCGCCGGACATTTTCTAGCCAACACATGGTGTTGTATACGAAGAATAAAATTCCTCTTTTAAAGTTAATATTTGTACTTCTCATTTATTATCTCAAATAACATTACCCAAGTACATATATTACAATGGAGACCCCAACTAAAAGGATATAAGACGCAACTTTTGAAAATTCCAGGATAAATTCAACCAATTTTTCAACTTCACGTCGCAAACGTTTCAAGAGAGAACCTTCGACGTAAGTAAATAAAAAAAATTCTTTTCCTCTTTTCTTCGTCTACAACAACAACAAATATATATATATATACTCACAAAAAAAAACCAATTAAAAAAAAATAGTAAAAAATAAATAAATAAATAAAAATGGAAGAAGCTTCTCTACAGCAAATTAACATAAAGACACCAGAATTCATGGAAACGGCAGCGAATGGCTGGTTTTCCATTCTGGAGGCACAATTCCACCTGCGCAATATAACGGCATCAACAACAAAATTCTACACGGTAATATCATCTCTGCCTGCAGAGGTGGTAGCTAAAATACCGATAACAATTTTAGAATTAAAAAAATACGAGGGAATAAAACAGTCATTAATTGAGGCCCACGAAAGAACAAAGCCGGAATTGCTGGACAAATTAATGTCAACAACAACTATTACAGGCCGTCCTTCAACATACCTGCAAGAAATGCTATCGATAGCAAAACGGATAGGTACCGGAGAAGAAATAGTAATACACAAATTTCTTCAGGCCCTACCAGCGACAATTTCCCCCGTCATTGCTTCACAAAAGGAATTAAGTCCAACTCAACTTGGAAAGCTAGCGGATGAGCTTATGCCTCTACTTAACAATATCAACGCGACAGCGTTCACCACTCAGCATAGGACACAAAAAACTGAGAAAAGCAAAGACAATATTCTTATACCGACAGGTATTAAACCTTTCTTCCCGGAACAAAAAGCCAAAATATGTAGAGCACACCTCTACTTTGCCGAGCAAGCAAGAACTTGCAAACCTTGGTGTTGATGGCCGAAGAAGCAAAACACAAAAATACTACCAAGCTCGCGTCCACCTACACCAACTCCAACAGACTCGGAAAACTAACGGCGCGAACCATGTCTGTCCCCCTGAGTTCGCCGCTATTACAAATCAATACACGATTAGGGACAACTACATTAAAATTTATAGTGGATACAGGTGCAAGTATCTCAATAATACCAGCGTCTAGATTAAACGGCGTCACGTTAAATCCAACACCGGTATCACTCACCACCGCTAATAGAGAGAAAATAAAATGCCACGGACAAGCAAACCTAGAGATTGGGATACCAAGTTTGAAAAGGTCATTTTCCTGGACATTTGTGGTCGCAGATATCACCAATCCACTCCTTGGATTTGACTTTTTAAATGAATTTGGTCTCATAATCGACTGCAAAAATAAAACAATTTACGACCCGTTAACAGCTACCAAAAAGGAATTAATACTAAACACGACATCTCCAGTTAACGTGGTCATTAACAAAGTAGAACTACCATCATTTATTCAAACCAGTCTGGATAAATACCCAGAAATCATTTCTCCTCATATAAACAAAAATAACAACTACTGCGGTGTTTATCACAGAATTGATACAGGTAGCCACTTACCGGTTTTTGCAAAATCCAGACAGTTATCAGCGGAAAAACTATCGGCGACTAAAGAAGAGTTTAAAAGACTCATAAATGAAGGCGTGATAACTTCTTCAGACAGCGAATGGTCAAGCCCACTACATCTTGTACCAAAGCAAAGTGGAGGATACCGCTGCTGCGGAGATTACCGTGCATTAAACAGCATCACTAAAAGTGATAGATACCCCATTCCCAATATAAATTCATTTACAACCAAACTCGCTAATAAACAGCGATTTACAAAAATTGATCTGATTTCAGCGTACCATCAAATTAAAATGCACCCAGATGATATTCCTAAAACGGCAATTATCTATCCGCTGGGTCTTTTTCATTATGAATTTATGCCGTTTGGGTTAAAAAATTCGTCGGCAACATTTCAAAGGTACATGGACAGAATTTTCCGACAGATAGACTGTGTCTTTATATATTTAGATGACATCTTAATCTTCAGCGACGACGAGCCTTCCCACAAGAAAGATATAGACACAGTTTTTAAGATTTTACAAGAAAATAACCTGAAAATATCACTATCGAAATCTATTTTCAATGTAACATCGCTAGATTTCCTAGGTTTTAGAATTAATTCAAATGGAATCACACCAACTGCTAACAAAGTAAAAGAAATAGAATCTTTTCCGTGTCCTACAGATGCTAAAAGCTTACGCAGATTTCTTGGTATGGTAGGATTTTACAGGAAGTTAATACCAGGATTTGCGAAGTTAGTCTTACCTTTATCCGAAAGAATGAGATTAACACCTAAAGGATTAATTACCTTGAATAATTTGGAAAAACAATCCTTTTCTAACATAAAAATACTTGGTGAGCTAACAGAATTATATCATCCTCAACCAACTTGTACACAGTATCAACTAGTCACGGACAGCAGCAAATATGCAGTAGGTGCTGCCTTACATCAGGTCATAAATGGAAATCCAATACCAATAGGATTCTTCTCAAAGAAACTGACGACAACATAGACGAGATATTCCACTTTTGACCGTGAACTTTTAGCAGCATATTTGTCAGTGTTACATTTTCGCCACCTCATAGAAGGTCGTGAAGTATTACTTCTGACAGATCACAAACCAATATGCGGTGCATTCCACAGTCTAAAACCTGCCAAATCAGATAGACAACAAAGACAGCTAGCAATTATTACAGAATTAATTTCAGATATAGCCCATGTGAAGGGTAACCAAAATGTAGTTGCAGATTGTCTGTCTCGCCCAACATTTGCTGTACAAATAGATATGTACGATCTGCTAGCACTTGCAGATGCACAAAAATCAGACACCGAAATACAGTCCTTTCCAGATTTAACGAAATTCACATTATCTGGAAAAGATCAATTTGTGTTATGTGATACATCAACGACATACCCCAGACCTTTTGTACCGTGCACACTACGAAAATCTATCTTTGACAGCTTGCATGCAATATCACACCCTGGAATAAAATCATCTATCAAAATGATTAAGGCTAGATTTTACTTGCCACATATAGATAAAACCATCAAAGAACTATGTGCATCATGCACATCTTGTCAACAAGCAAAAATATACAGACATACCAAATCGCCTGTACAAACGTTGGAAATACCATCATCAAGATTCCATACTGTACACATTGATATAATTGGACCACTACCACCAGCGAAATGCTCCAACAATCCTTACATCAATCCATGTCGGTATGTTTTAACATGTATAGATCGAACCAGTCGATGGATAGAAGCACAACCTATATCGGATATTACAGCACAAACCGTAGCAGAAGCTTTTGTAAACACGTGGATTACGCGCTTTGGTGTTCCACTCCACGTCATATCAGACAAAGGCAAACAGTTTGAGAGCGAACTCTTCCTTGAACTATCAAAAATTATTGGATTCTATAGGCTACGTACAACATCCTATCATCCACAATGCAATGGACTTATAGAAAGAGCCCACAGAACCTTAAAAGCAGCTATTATGGCCCGAAAAGAATCTTGGATTTCAGCCCTACCAATAGTTCTCATGGGAATTTGAAGTATGCCCAACTGCTCCAATTTTTCCCCTTTTTATGCGGTCACAGGTGCACAAATGTTATTGCCACAACTAATGATAAATACGGAAAATACAGAAACAGTTACACAAAATTTTACAAGAGAACTGCACAAAACTATGGCAAAATTCGATCTGACAGACTTTTCAAACAGAGAAAAATCAACAAAAAAATCATACGTGCCAGATCAACTTCAAACTTGTGATAAAGTTTGGATTGGGATAGACCGCGTTCGAAAACCGCTAGAAGCACACTATTCGGGTCCTTACATGGTACTCGAACGAACACCAAAATATTTCCTAATAGAAACTAACTCAAATACGCATACACAAGTTTCAATAGACCGTTTAAAACCTTACATTCAAACAAACAAAAATGTACACAAAATGCAACTACCAATACAAATAAAAAGTCTGAAAATTTACCTCCTGAAAAAGTGCAGGAACATAAAATGAAAACAAGAACTTTAGGTAGAACGGTTACATGGAAAAAGGATAACGAGTATATTTATTATTAAAAAAAACAAGCAAAAAAACAACAACAACAAACAAACAAAACCAAACAAAAACTCCGTTTACTGGTAGGGGAGTATTGTAGTATCACCTCCCTTACTAAGGTCAGTAAATGGGCAGTCAATACTACCTTAACAGAAATCTTGGTCCTTACTTCCACCTCGGCCAAGGAATGCTATCCCAGAATCCATTGCCTCTCACTCTTCTCTCTTCCCTTCTCTCTCCTTTTCTCTCTCGCTCTCCCTCTCCCTCTGGCCAATCAGCGGAGATAGTAGCAGTTGCCGAAGACGACCCAAGAACAGAAGAGGAGGCAGTTGCTGAAGAGATTCCAAACACTAAACACACGTGTGGACCGCCGGACATTTTCTAGCCAACACGTGGTGTTGTATACGAAGAAAAAATTCCTCTTTTAAAGTTAATATTTGTACTTCTCATTTATTATCTCAAATAACATTACCCAAGTACGTATATTACAATACCAAATGGAGTTGCTAACCTGAAGGTCAAATACCAGGGCAAAATGTATGATTTAAGAGTGCTAGTTGTACCCAGATCTGGACCAAATCTTTTTGGAAGAGATTGGCTGGAAAAGTTGCCAATTAATATCTCTGCTACCTGCAATCAAATTGAATAGACCAATTTGAATCAGGAATTTGCAGAACTTTTTAAACAAGGTTTAGGTACATTGAAAATCGTAATAGCAAAATTGTACCTTAAATAAAATGGCACGCCCCATTTTATGCAGGCTAGATCTGTACCCTTATCAATTAGAGAGAAGATGGAAGCTGAACTTGAGCGAATGGTTGCATAGTTGAATCACGGGATGGCAACGCTTTTAGATGGAATAGATGACATCTCAGAAAGACGAGGGAGAACTTCGGTGCAAACACGACTCCTGACATAAACGAGGGTAGCCTAGTCGAAACTAGGTGCCTAAAAAGGCCCGAAGTCTGCCATTGTTCCTTTAGCAGAGCCACGCTCCGGACCGAAGACCAGAACAGGCTCCGGGGTGTCCGCAAAGGACGGGCCGGCGAGCGTTGAAAAAAGGCTTGTTGATATTACGCGTGAATAGGAAATTCTTTATAAAAAATGGGTGTAGCAATTAAGTACTTTTTTAACCTGCTATAAGCTGGCGACGACTATTAGTTCCATTTTTATCAAGTTATTTTTGACCGAAGTGTTTTGTAAATATTGTTAATTTTAATTTATCCCTTTTTTTTTAGCTGTAACGAGTTGTCAATGTCATAAGAAAGAAAAAGGGCTTAGTCATTTCCGGCCGTACCCGGATATAATTGTCCTAAGGCGAGCGTGTAACCTGATCTGTTTACGTTTATCGGCAGGTCGCGGCAAACTGATCCAAGGAATATCAAGAACAGTAGCTTATCTCGACGACATTCTAATCTCGGGAAGAACTATGGAAGAAAATAATAGGAACCTGCGTGCCGTATTTACGAGATTACGAGATGCTGGTCTCCGCCTTAAAGGCGATAAATGTAAATTTAGGAAGTCGTCAATTTCATACATGGGCCATAGGATTGATTCTGAAGGAATCCATCCAACGCAAGATAAGGTCAATGCAATTTGCAAAGCACCCACCCCAAAGAATGTATCTGAACTGCATAGTTTTTTAGCTTTTGTT
Organism: Sepioteuthis lessoniana; assembly: GCA_963585895.1. Lineage (NCBI taxonomy): Eukaryota > Metazoa > Mollusca > Cephalopoda > Myopsida > Loliginidae > Sepioteuthis > Sepioteuthis lessoniana. Next base: position 46,674,389 of record OY757916.1, on the reverse strand, counting down.
AATTACTACCGCCGGTTTTTAAACAATATCAGCACGGTTTTAGCTCCATTGTACAGGTTATTATAGAAAGGAATTCCCTGGAACTGGGGACCAGACGAAGCCTTTGCCTTCAAGCAATCAAAAGAGTTGCTAATGTCAACTAATGCCTTGGTTCATTACAATACTGAACTAAAACTTATCATGACGGTAGATACATCTCCAGTGGGTGTGGGGGCAGTGTTATCGCATATAATGAAAGACGGGAGTGAAAATCCGATTTATTTTGCCTCCAGGACATTGTCAAAGGCAGAACGGAATTATACCCAGATAGAACGTGAAGAACTAGCAGTCATTTTTGGAGTTTCCAAATTCCATAAATATATCTATGGTCGAGAATTTACCATCATCACGGACCATAAACCACCGCTTGGGCTTTTTAAAGAGGATCGTGCAATATCACCGACAGGAAGTGCTAGAGTGCAACGTTGGGCATTGGTTCTAGCAAGTTATCACTATCAAAAATTTCCAATGCAGATGGACACAGTCGGTTACCTACAGAGGACTATGTTACACCTTTACCTTGTCCGGAAGAAGTAGTACTCTCCATGTCAGCTTTAGACTTAACCCCAGTTACGTCAAAAACTTGCTTTTTACACATCAAGAGACCTTGTGTTATCACAAGTGCGTAAATGGATCTTGCATGGATGGCCGGAAAAAAAGATCACTTGATTTTCAACCATACGCAACCAGGAAGGATGAGATATCGGAAAAACTGGGTTGTGTTTTATGGGGATCAAGGGTGGTTATTCAAGCAAAGTGTCGAGATGCTTCACTGAAAGAATTACATGAGAGTCATCCAGGAATTTCTCAGATGAAGTCTCTGGCTCGTAGTCACATTTGGTGGCCAAAAATGGATGCAGATATTGGATTGTGTGTGAGGAATTGTGGCATGTGCAAATAGTGCAAATTTGCTTCAGGCTAGTGCATTGCATCCATGGGAATAGCCAGGGAGGCCCTGGTTCCGAGTACACATGGATTATGCGGGCCCTATCCAGGACAAGTGGATTTTAGTAATTGTCGACGCTCACAGTAAATATATAGATGCACATGTTGTGTCATCACCATCTTCCGCAGTAACAGAAAGGATGTTGAGACGCACATTTGCAACATATGGGAGTCCACATGTGATCGTGTCTGACAATACTAGCAGTTTTACTAGTAATGAATTTTCCAGGTTCTGTGCCCTAAATGGCATTAAGCATATTCGATGTGCGCCATATTACCCCTCCTCGAATAGACTGGCTGAGCGTGCAGTGCAAACCATTAAGAGTGGGCTTAAAAAAGTTACTGGGGATTTGGAAACGCGATTATTGCGTGTATTGGCCCGATACCGTTTACTCCCGCGATCAACAACGGGTCAATCACCAGCAATGCTACTAATAGGCCATCAACCTCGACCACGTCTAGACCTTGTGTATCCAGATTTATCTCACCAAGTCAACACAAAAATAGATAATGCAAAAAGACCGACGGATAAAAATCGTGTTGAAAGGATTTTCCATATTGGAGATACCGTTAGTGCGGTGAATTTTCAAGGGAGGCCAAGATGGCTGGCCGGAGTTTTAGAGGAGCAACTTGGCCCACTGACTTTTAGAGTGCGGTTAGAGGATGGTCGATTGTGGAAAAGACATGTCGATCATATTCGCGTTAATATTCCAACAGAACCTGTCGTGAGAGGCTCAGAAGAATCCAGGCAACCTCTGGGGAGTCGGGAACAAACAGTTACAAGGCACTCAACATCTGTTGCACAGCTTCCTGCACCCTACAGAGATAGCAACCCCTCAACAACCGGTGACAGCTTGGAAGATGAACATCCCGGAAACCAGATGAGAACACGTTTTCAGAAACGCAAAGATGAAAGAAGGTACAATGTTGAGAATAAAGCCAAAAGACAGCATGAAAACAGACACAAAAAGGAAACGACCCAGTGCCATGCCCTTAACTGGGGGAAATTGCGGCTCAGGAATATCCAGGGGCTATTGATGATGTGACTATGTCCGAGAGTCGGTCAACGTTTCCCACAAATATTGGGAGTTATTGCTGGAGTTCCGGGGAGGGACCTACGGATGTTTCTTGGTGTCATAAAAAAATGTGTGTGCAGTTGCAAGCTAAGTGGGGAGAGATGTAGTATATTGGTTAGAAAGAAACGGAAGCACCGTTTCTGCCATCTTTGAGTCGTGGATATATGAGGCAGAAGTGATTACTTCTAAGTTGTACATTCACTCTCTGGACTATTTGCGTTTAGTGCGTTAACCGGACTACAACAAGCACCATATTTGTTTATAATCTGCCGAGACTATTTACTTCGAACACTGATAGGTCTACTAAGAGAAAAAAATGCAAGAAGCAGATGCTATACCACACATACTAAGACTATGCAAATGATATAGCAGTTCTTGCAAATTCATCTACCCAAGTTGGAGCAGGCAGCAAGAGGCATTGGGCTCCACATGAACATAAACAAAATGGGGTATATGTGTTTTAAATGAGAAGGAGCCATCTCCACTCTAAATGGCGGTCCTCTGAAATTAGTAGACAAGTTTCCATACCTTGGCAGTTGTGTCTCATCAACTGAAATTGATGTTAATATGCTCCTAGCAAAGGCGTTGACTACTATTGATATGCTATTGATCATATGAAAGTCTGATCTATCTGATAAAATAACATGGAATTTCTTCCAAGTAGTGGTGGTATCAGTACAACTGTACGGATGCACCCCATGGACACTAACAAAATGCATAGAGAGAAAGTTAGATAGAAACTGCACAAGAATGTTACAAGCTATATAAACAAATCCTCGAAGCACCCTCCAAACACAGCTGTACGACTACTTACTTCCCATCTCTAAAACCATCCAAGTAAGACATACAAGACATTCAGGACGCTGCTGTAGAAGCAAGAATGGACTCATAAGTGACATTCTTCTATGGACCCTTATACATGCCAGTGTTGACCAAGAACTTATTTACATCAGCTCTATGCAGACACAGGATGTAGTTTTGAGCGATGAATGATAGGGACCGATAGAGAGAGAGTCAGGAATATCTGTGCTAATAGTGCAACTTGATGATGATGATGATGATGATGATGATGATATAAAGTTTTATCTAAAGTAAAAATGTAAAGATCTCCAAATTAAAAAATGTTTTAGTTTTAATGCATATTTCATTTTACAGATTTTCTGAAAGAAATAAGGTCTCTTTTAAAATACTTTAAATGATTTAAATTCTCTCAGAACTTTTAGAAGAAATATATTTTCCTTTGCAGGAATGTTTTTTTCTTTGAAAATTCAAAAGAATTAAATGAAAAGAAAGGTAACAGACTTTAAGAAATATTTCTACAAAATTTTTCCACTAGAAAAGCATTTAGAAAACAATTGCATTCAATACTGAATAAATTCAAACTTTATTCTGACTTTCTCACTGAAATTAACTAATTCAAACTCAATATAATTGAATTAATGCTTCATTATCATTGGGATAATTTACATTGGAATCTTGGGAATAGGATTTTCTGGTGACACAACTATTTTCTTTCTTCTTTTTTTTGTTTTTTTGATTTGGTGAAAAGGTTTAAAAAAGCACTTATGAATTTTGTTTTCAAATGGTGAGAAAGTGTACGGTTGTTTTTCTTTTAATGTTTTTCACAACCCCTTACTCTTGCTCTTGAAAAGAATGTATTGTATAAGGTTTTCAGGTGAAAACCCTACTCCTTCCACACGGCCTATGAGGATTGGCCAGCTGAGAATTTGGGGGAATTGTATCCTATTCAATATGTCACCTGGCTTTTCTGATTTTAATGCTTTTGACTTTTATATCTGGCCACCCTGCCTGTGGTACTTAGAATGTGACTGCATTTCTTACAAAGGGGTAAGACCCACTGTTGTCAAGAGCGGGCGTAAAAGGCAATAGGAAACTGATTCTTGTATTAATTCAAGAGAGGACACTGTTGTTGGTTTCAGGGCGTATTGAGTCGAGCGCTTTCTCCCTCTCTCTCGGTAGCTGTTCCTTCTCTCTCTCTCGCTTTCTCCCTAGTTCTCCTTCCTTCCTTCCTTCCTTCCTTCTTTCTCTCTCTCCTTCTGGTTCTCGTCTTCCTTCCTTCCTTCCTTCCTTGCTTCCTTCGTTGAGTTGTAACACGTTCGTCGGGCAAATGCACTCAGAACACAACTTTTTTTTCAGCCGTTACCGTGCGTATTTGTATGTTCGTGAGCTCTCGTACGAATTTGCATACATGCAAATTACCTCTCGCTGGTTCGAGATCTCCCCTCGTCAAATATGCTCGCGGCAGCCATATCGGTTTCCGCTCTACAAGCCAGACACGTTCGTGGGCGCTTCGAATGCCCAGGTACGTTACCTTCACACCCACCCCTTCAAAAGAGATGCCCAGGGTATGAAACTATACTTTAAGTAACTATTCTTTACTGCAAAGTGGTCAATTTTAAGTAATTTACGAAGCTCTTTGCTTCGATGTGGCACAAGGCCGAATGAATGGGGCGCCCAATGAGACTCGAACTCACTTGTGTAGGTTTGCTAGTCTAGCTTGCTAACCGTTACACCACCAGAGGTGGTCAATTTTAACTGTTTTTTTTCATACCTTATCACAGCTAATGATGGTAATATTGATGGTTTTATTGAAATTATAATAATCACAAGAAATCAAATACTACTTTGATATAAATAAATTTATATTTGTGAAGTGTGTTGATTATGTTAAAAAAGTATAGTGCAATGTGCAGGAAATGTATTGTGACGTTGAATTCTACTCTGGCCTCAAGAGATCAACTTTTCGGTCATTGTCTTCAGAAGAGGGCTGTTACGTAGAATGTGTATCGCCGAGAGCAGCCTGGCACTTGACACTCCATAAAATAAATCCCTGTCAAGACTCCTATTTCGGGCATGTGAAAAACAAATAATGTGGATGCTAATTTGAGGTTAGACTGATCTCAGACGTCAGTAAGGGGTTACCGATTCACTTTCACATACACCACCAAGTCCTTTGTCCCGCTACCCCCTCATATCACGGAGGAACGAACTTCTAGGTTAGATAATATTAACTTTAGACAGATTTCCAAATCCTCTTGTAATGTTTGAGGAGGCAATTAGACGTTTAGCGAGAATTAATGAAAGCTGTATGAGGCCGAGACAAGATGCATGGCAAAAAAAAAGTCAAATCAACAGAGGAAAAAACACAATCAAAACATTTCAACACAAGGGTGCATTTAAAATATAACAAAATTTTAATATGCGACGATTAAACAAATAATTAGGAGATTAAAAAAAAAACAGTTTTTTTTTTCTCTTTTCCTTTTAAAATACCGGCAATATTAAGCCAACAGGAAAGATCAAACAAAAATGTCTCTCAACAGTCCGTTTTCTACTTTCTCTTTTTTTCTCTTTCTTTTTCTCTTACTTGAGTAAAAGTGTCTAAGCCGCTGGACTGAGGCGTGTAGCAATGTTCATTCAATAATTTTAATCATTAGTGAAATGGGACATTTACAGTTTTCTTAAAAACATACAACTTTCCAATATTTAAGATTTGGAAAAGGAAAACGGTTTAGGCTGTATTTACCTTTGATGGGTTTTCAATTTTCAGATTTTCTCTCTTTTTACGGGTGAGCTATCTTTTCCCGAAGCTGGCTGAACTCAGCAATCTTGTTGCAATGCTGGATTTGTCCAAACTTCAGATTTTACTCTTTTTACAGGCGAGCTATCTTATACCGGAGCTGCCTGGACTCAGCAATCTTGTTGGTTGCTGGATTTGTATAAACTGAAAATTCTCCTTCAAATTTCTCTAACGCGTGCCGGCCCTTTTGGCGCGAAGATTCTGTCGACCAGTCATTCGACTTTTTCTCTTCCACCACCTCGCCGAATCATGCCACGCGATTGACCTTGACTTCTTTAGTTTCAACAGACTAAAGTTCAAAGGGTACAGATAGCTTACCCTTTCTCTCCCTTACCACTTCAACGATCGGTCCCTGTTATCCGATCTTTCTTGATGCTTGTTGATTCAAATAAAGAGGGGTAAGGGTATTGACTTCCCCTTCACTCTCTCTATATAGCACACCATATCATAGTATTTTTGAAATACAACAACAAAAGGTTTATCCGTCAAATAATAATCTGTAACTGTCAAACATTTCAAGGAGAAATGTAATATTTAAGAACTGTAGAGAAGAGAAAAATCTCGTATTTTGTTTTGGCGCGCAATTTAATTCAACACTGAATTTCACCCAATCAGGATGACATATCCTATTCAGCCCGGGCCTTCATTTCCGGCTAGCAAAACGGGTGAGTGGCCAAACACACTCTCTTCAGCTTGAGACGGCGATCAGAACAGACGTGTCTCTGGTCGTTCCTGCTTAGCGATGCTTTTTAGCTAAACAAGCCACCCAGTGTGGACATCTCACTGTGGCTTTAACACTAGCAGCAGCAACATGGACACTCAACGAGGGAACCATCTGATTTATGGATTCTTTGCGTCTAATATATTTTAGACCAAGGAATCCCAGTTGAATATGAATTAGATACATTCAATATGCCTCGCACAGGCACAACTTTATGTCACCCCAAAATTGGCTATGTCGATCTGAGCGTCATCCCACTCTCGACACACTAGCTCCCATTTCACCTCTGGTCCACATTAATGGAGATAACGCCTACTCTCCCCAATTACCAGACACACAAAACTACACGGTGACCTTGAATACTTCCCTCACACGTCCAACAACACGCTGCCATCTCAACATCCCGCTAAACCATTTCGTCTCAAACATCCAACAAGCCTAACCACCACGAGTCTTGTAGCACCAAGAACAAACCGCCTCAAAGCTGCAAATAAAAACTTTCGTTGTTGTGTGTTGTATAAAGAATAGTTTCGTGATTCATTTGTTGCCTTAAAAAAATATAGCGCTAAACAATTAACCTTTTCACTCACGCTAAAGAACCATTTCCAAGGGTGACCAGAGTGACACAGGCTTCTCAAGGAATCTTTTCTCATACACACACACATATCTTCAAATAATATCAGGTAATAATTTTTTTAAAACATTTTTCTGACTTCTTTAAATGTTACAATCTTCTATACATTTGTCCTTTTACACTAAATAGACCAATTAGTGAGAAGGGAGAAAAAATGCCAGAAAAAAGAATCAGTTTTAACTCTGAGCTTTCCATACTTTGTCACAAGTAATGATGGTTATGTTGATAATTAAATCTTTAAATGATATTACTAATTGTAAAACGAGTTACCATTGCATTTTTATATACAGATAAACAAGGAGCAAAAACAGAATTTGATTTGTTTCATATTTTATAGCAAACAATACTGACTATTGTTAATGCATGTGAAAAAAATCCCAACTTTTATTGTATGCACTGTCATTTTTGTCAGCACAACAAAACAATCTCACATAATAATTCATAAAAAGAAAAGAAATCAATGACATACTCTTTCAGAACCACAGGCAGTGATGGAGCCTCAAACGAGCGTTTATAACACGTATGCCACCTTTATGTATGCATGCGTGGGTGTGAAAGGTGTGCGTGAGTGTGTATATATATATACACGGAAAACACAAGGAAGCGACGATAAGAGAAACGAAAGGCTAGGCGCAATTTCGTAAAAAAAAACAAAAACAAAACAAATTGTTCAAGGGAGAGAAAAACATAGTCCTCAATATTCTGAAAGAGGATTTGGAAGCACACTTTCGGAAAAATATACCAACTAACTTGCCGACATTCCTCTGGGCCGTCTTAGTGAACCCAATCGTCCACATCCCCCGAAAGAAAAAACTGACAATTCACCTTCGAAACGAGGTGATTAAAGACTTTATTAGAAAAGCTAAAGCTAAGAGCTCACCAGAGATTAACGAATTTCATATAAGCTCTACGAAAGATGCCCTAAAATATTAGGACTCCTTTGGAAGCTTTTACGGGAAGCTCATAGAAAGAAATTTATTGCAGAGAATTAGTGATTAGCAGATGGAATCCACATACCAAAAGAAAAAGAAAAAGACTCCAGAAAACTAGATCAGTTTCAACTCAACGTAGAAGCTAAGATCTTTTTCAGTGTCATTGCAAAGAGGATTACGAGATTCGTAATAAACAATGGGTATGTCATTATATCAATACAAAAGGCAGGTCGCATTGAACATACCGCCATGTTGTGGGGCCGAATAAAAACGGCCAAAAATAATAAATCAGCCGAACTTTACATTATTTGGTTAGATCTAGAAAACGCATATGGCTCAGTAAGACACCAACTACTTGAGAAAGCAATGGAGTTCTTTTGGATTTCAGAGGACATTAAAAACTTCATATCAGCGTACTTTAACTGTACCTATGTGAGGTTTTCTAATTATAAATATTCAACTAATTGGCAAAGGTTGAATATTGGCATCATGAAGGGTTGTGTTATCTCTCCACTACTTTTCGTTTTGGTAATAGAGATGATATTGCGTAGTGCTGAAGTCAACACCAATAAAATAACCGGTCCATCTATGAAGGCTTTTATGGACGATGTAACTCTAGTCGCAGAATCCAGATCACACTTGGAACAACTGGTTACCTGCCTACAAGAGCTCTTCAAGTGTGATGCGATGGAAATAAAGCCTTCAAAATGCTTCAATTTATCTATAATCAAAGGAAACTACAGAGAGATAAATTTCTCCATTGATGAGAGCGAAATCCCCACAATCCGCGAAAAAAGCGTTAAGAGTCTCGGTCGCTGATACTCCCTACCACTTACTGATCGACATCGTTGGTAGGACCTAAGCAAACTGCTTAAAGATGGATTACGCTCCTCTGATAAATGTGACCTGAATAAAGTTTGGTGTATTTATTTTGGATTATTTCCTAAATTATCATGGTCAATGCAAGTATATGAGGTATCAATCAGGAAAATTGAAACAATGGAGCAGTTAATCAGTAAATATACGAAAAATGGTTGGGAGTACCTCTGACGTTGCCACTCCAGCCCTAGCTGATGCATCTAGTTCTGCCTGGGAATTTTCGCCGACATTCAATTCCTCGGCTCTGCTTGCCAATCTGAAATAACTATTACCATTCACCACATTGTGTCTTTTGATTCGAATGGCAGTGTTCTGGCTACCTCAGATTGCTTCCGATTTTGGCTGGAATCTATGCCGAAATAAAATCGCTGTTGGGAGAGAGATTGCATCCGTCGCAGTTCACAAAAGTACATAAGAAGAAGGTAAACAACGCTTTCAAATTTCTCAAAGCTATTGTTTTTATCTAACTGTATATGTATTTACAAAAATGTGTAGAATACAATAGAGAAGAAAGAAAAAGAAAAAGGTCTTACGAAACTTGTTCGTGTGTTCGGAAGTGTGACAAATCAAACAGGTGTAAGGGAGGCAATTATCACTCTTGGTTATCTTGGCAGAAAAATAATCCGTTGTCTCAGCTTTTACTTCGAATTCCCAGTTCTAGACTAATCTTGGTTTCACCCGAAGTTCTAAGATTATTCTCGAATGGGTTCTGCACTGGGCCTTTCTCTGTCTCTCTTGATCTCTCGTCTTCCTCGATTTGATCTGTACTGATCTGTGGGTGTCGTACCGTGCTTATAAATTTGTGGGTGGGATTTCGATGGTCTCTGGGCACGCCCTTGCATAATGATATGTAAATTGCCAAGCTGACCAACTTTTTCCACATATGGTCGACGCTGTATTTAAAGAGATATTTAAAATTTAGATTCAGTACCCCCTGCTGATCCTGTGCAGACGGTCAGTACTTGAAAGAAGATAAATCCACTTATATCGTCTCAATCTTTAGCTTAAACCTATTCTTACTTTGACCACACAGACTTTTATTACTGTCTCCACTGTAAGATACACTTAAGTTGTTTTCATCTTTAGCTCGAATCCTTTTTCACTTTTCTAGACCCTATGGACTTACCATCTCCACCATAAGATCCACTTAAGTTGTTTTTATTTCTCGCTTGAACCTTTTTTCACCCCTCTAGCCTGTACAGAGTTCATTACTGTTTTCTTTTTTATTATCGTAAGATTCACTTTAACGAATCTTGGGACATCGGTCAAAAGTTAAAGAAATAAATAAATAAAATAGGATAGGAAATTAAATGAAAAGAAGAAGAGAAAAAGAAAAAATATATATGAATTTTCCTTAATTATTTCCCTAGAATCGTTAATTAATTAATCAGTCTTGGGGTGGGTAGAGTTCTCTCTGTCACAACCTAACTCTTTAAAAAATGTGGCACTATACAGTTCATCAACGAAGCTAAAACTTCTGACATTGTCACTTGACAAAGAATTGAGATTAGGTAAAGCGCGACTTTGTGGCTCTCGCGACCCACTAGTGAAGAACACCCAACCTTCTGTAATAACATATCGTAAATGGAAGGCAGAAATAGCTGTAGAGAATGCAGAATTAGCACTTAGGATGAAATAAATAATTGGCACTGTAGCAAATGGTAGAGTCGTTCTAAGCCTTCATCCACAGTGTCGGTGGTCCAAGGAATCCATAATAAACAAAAGAAAAATGGTTTCAGATGAAATCCATCATCTTGAGGAAGTCACGCGTATTGTAAGATGAAGGAAACAGGGTGCATGGATCAAGTGGGAGGGTACAAAAGACAGAATTGTCACATGGGGTGACCTTCAACACATGGAGCCCCCAAAATTGAGTTTCCTTATAAAGGCACTCTACAATGTCTTACCAACACCAGTCAACCTTCATGTTTGGGGGTTAACTACATCCGACCGATGCAGAGCATGTAGGAAAACTGCCAGCCTCAAACATATTCTCACTGGATGCGAGTATGCTCAAAGAAGATACATGTGGAGACATAATGAAATTTTGGAGATTTTTGCCGAGGCTGCAAAGATGTGAGTTGCCAGTAAAGCTCTAAATAATATCACCAATAGAGCAATTCATTTAGTTAAAGAATGAAATATTTCGAAACTTTCACATGAAAATAAGCACAGATTATCATTGCTCGATGGTTGCACAGTCTGGCGTGTCGCAACTGATTTTGAACATCATATTATATTTCCAACAGAAAGAGCGTTTACGAACCAGCATCCGGATATTGTCATTTGGTCTGTTAAATCAAAAAAAATTTTAGTTATTGAGTTAACAGTCCCTTTTGAAGAAAGTTTCAACTGGGCACTGTAGATTTAAATTGTTTTTTGGATAAATGTAATGCACAAAAGAGGGTGACGGGTATGCCTCCTTGACAACAAGAAAACCACGTGAAATCAACTTCTTAGTAAACAGTCCTTCTTTCCTCTTCAGCCTTTTTTCATCCGCTGTCCTGTCTTTTCACTCTCCGCGTACCCTCTCTCCGCGTTCTCTCTCTCCGCGTTCCCTTTCCTGCTGTCTCGTCCATCCGAGACTTAGACATGCCGCCTTGCTGGTACACTTCACTAATGCAGATTCTGCCTTTCAGATTCACTACACCCTCAGGAATATTTTCTCGCTCCGCATGCAAAACACGTTCTCGCCCATTTTGGATTCCACTGCAAATCATTATTTTCATTACAAGCACATCAGCCTAAGCAGGAAAAATATGAGGATCTGCGAGAACAATGTGTCAGAAATAGTTGGATAACCAATGTATCGAGGTCAGATGCCGAGGTTTCATTACCAACTCCACCTTCGTATTCTTGACTAATCTTGGACTTTCTCCATCAGACAAGAGGAAATACATAAAAAAGATCCAAGATAAGGCTCTAACTGCATCAGCGTGGATATGGCAATCCTACAGAGTGACGTCAATCCAACAAAGTCTAGTGGTATTGTGAGTTACTGCTGGGGTGTGGTAATGATGCTCCAGTCCTGACACCATGCTTGAACCTAAAATCATCATCTGATGAAGGCTTTGTTGGAAGCAATGCTGCTGTATAAATATCAGTCATTGTATGATACCTATATATATATATATATATATATAAAATGTTATTTCGGAAATGGTTACATTAACCACTAAAAATTCTGATTCTTCACTATTCATGTGTATGACTGAGTACAGTTTATAGGGTGAGCACAAACTTTCACTGAGTCCTAAGTGGTAATACTGACTATTATCAATAATTGATCATTAGTACATCTACCATTAAAAAAGAAAGCTTTTATTGTATCTCGTAATATTTTTGACAGCATGAGTATCCTATCTAACATAAAAATCTAATAGTCTTCCAGCTACCCTCTGACAGTTATGAGTCCCCCCACAACTACCACCAAGAAACTGCTTATAATGATAATAGTGACTTGAATATGTGTTCACTGTTCTTAATGTTATTGACTGGCCATACATGAATAACTTTTACTAGAACTGCATAAAAACTCTTATAATAACTATGCAATTAATTACAACACAGATTTGATTCTTATAATATTAGAAAAGCAAGGAAAATTATATGATTTTTATTAAAAACTTAGCCTAAGTGAACATGAGAAGTTTTAATAGATAAAAAGCAATCATTCATTGATTCATTGGTGAATATATTTTATTAGAATTAAATATTCTAATCCCAAGGAGAGGGTGGCATCTCTCCAAAGTAACATTTGACCTCTTGTCTGAAGGAGTGTCTGATTTATTACCTGATACCTAAAGTGCCTCACTTTAAAAAGGCTGGTAACACAAATTTTCAACACCACCCATAAGAAGTTTCATATTCTGACTCCATAATGGGAGTTGGAAAATATCGTCATTAATCGGTGAAAGCAATCATTACTAATTAACAACTATTGATTCAGATTCTAATTTAAAAAATTTTCTTTTGGTTTCATAAACCTGATCAATATCTGCGCATTTCACTTTCATATATTCTTAACCATAAAATATCCTCAAAGTAACTTTTTGTGATACATGAGGATTTTGTTTTATAAGTGATGAAAAACCAAAGTTTAACTTTATCAATTTACTATATTTGAAAGGATAGAAAACGCAAACATATTTTTTTAAAAATGGCACCCAAATATATTTTCTGAGTCATATATACAAAATTGAGTGATTGGTTGATTTTAACGACATGTCAACCAGTCTAGGTTTATTTCAAATCTTGAGATTATGGAATCACATTCAGTATACATTCATATTTACATGATTTTGTGGAGTTGCTTCTTAAGAGTTTTTTTGCACACAGTCTAATCAAATGTGAATTGTTTTTGAAAAGATCTATTTGACCTATGGATAGGAGTCTATCAAGTACTACCACTCTGGATCATTCACCCTGATCTCCAGAATAGAAGCCTCACCATTAGATGCAGTTTAGCAGTTAAGTGTTATACACAGGATACCTATTTTTTGTAGGTAGGGGGAGTCTTACCCTCTACAGGGGATAGTAAGTGTATTCAGAGTGTATGCCAAGGTGGGGTATATAGAATGCATCAGACATTTGAGAACACACCTTTAGCAGGCTATAAATGGAAGACAATTAAAAATTTTCCCATTTCTCTCTCAGATGTATCAAGAGCTTTGTTCAATCTGAAACAGGAAATTAAAAGGTACACCATGCTGGAGGCACTAACAACCAATACTAGTGACTCAGAGATAGCTAGCTTCTCAAAATGGTCAGTTAAGAAAGAACTAGACAAGAGCCAAAAGAAAATAATATTTGAAGCAGTCATCAGAAGTATGATTGAGTTCTTCCAGCAGGTTCAGCACATCAGCAAGTTAATGAAGGATAGTGTCAAGCAGCTCAAAGTATCAGAGTCCATTATCAGATATATGGACCAGTAAAAACTTTACACCTTTCACATTACCCATTGACTGACTAGTGGCCAGCTGAGTATTTTAAGGATTGTGTCTCCTTCAATATGTGGCCTCCTGATTTTAGGTGCTTTGAATATCTTGACTGCATCCCCTTCAGAGGAGTAAGACGTGCCACACAAAAAACAAGGTGCCTTGCATATGACACAAAATTTTCTGGAGATCTTGAGAGTATAGAGATAACCTATTACTGCTATTATTCCCATGTCCACTCTGACCCAGAGTGGTAGCTTCAGATAAGATAATTAGTCAGATAGAAATACTTGATGCAATATAACTGTGTGTAAATTGTTTGTATCAAGAATAGTTACTTGAAGCTATAATTGTTTACTCAGGATTATTATCATTAATTACTTGAAATGTTATAACTGCTTGCAAATTATTAATGTTAGGAAAATATCTATGTGCAAATAAATGATTATTATTAGATAGGAATACTTATTTCAAACTATGTAATTGCATATAAATCAGTTTTGATTTCTTTGTTTAATGTTATGTGGGTTATTTAATGCCAACATCATCCTTGTAAAAAGACAAGAGTGATACTATTTAAGCCATAGCTGTGGGGATAAGAGAGTTCATTCATTTCCTTGGGGTATTAGTCCAAAAGTGAACATGATAGCATGGCTGGAGTCTGAACTTGCTTACTTTGAGTGTAGAAATTATTAGTGTTATATTGTAATACTTGATATGATATAACTGTGCTAACAAATGATCATTATTAAAATCAAATAAAACAAGTCTGATAAAAAAGATTTGCAATGGAACATTAAAAATATAGATAGGTATGATTGTCATCAAACATTTATCAATGAATTAAATTTTGGCATTAAATATCCCATAAGGGGTTGATTAGCCATGAAACAAATCAACCAGACCAAATAAAACAAACTATGTCTTGGCTGTTATTAAGACCAACCAGCAGCTTCATAATATTAAGGGCTCATTTAAAGACTGCCATTGTGATCATGATGACCAAGATTTGTTCAAATATTTGCTTCCAAAGTTGACTTTGAGCTTGAGAATGGTTTTATTGAATGACATTTTTCTGTTTAACTGCAACCCCTGCCAAAGATTATAGAATTAGCAAACTAAGAGGATGTTCACTCTTTTTTTTATTTAGCAGTAAATAAACTAATGATAGATAAGACGCAGAAAGTTTTTCTTTAATAGCTGAATGTTCCTAAAGAACTGTCTTTTAACTGTAGATTGATTTGCATATCTAGGATTCTGCTGATATTTGTTTTAGGAATGCAGATTACAAGACCATTCTCTCATTTTTTTCTTCTGCATGACTTGAGAAAAAATATACAATTAATTTGGATAATTTAATCCATTCTGTTTAAAGTACATTTTATAAAATCAGAATGTTTAGCTATTAAATGAAAAAAATCTTTTGCATCTTATCTATTTATTTACAGCTAAACAAAAACCAAGGTGAACATCTTCAAAGTGTGCTAATTCCATATTTTTGCCAAGGATATTGAATATGGGTATAATCTTTAAAAAAATATCATCATCATCATCATCATGTCATGCTGGTAGCACGGATATCCCTGACCCTCTCTCGCCACTTTTCCCTATCGTTCATCGCCTCTGGCAGGTCTTCTGGGCTACATCCCGTATCCTCACATAGTTGCTGAATGTATGTTCGTGCTGGTCGTCCTGCTTTGGCTTGGCCATATGTGGGGGTCCATAAGAGTACATCACTTATGAGTTCGTCCCTGCTTCTCCAGCAGTATCCTGCATGTCTGGTTTGTCTAACTTGGATAGTTTTCATGATAGGAGGCAGGTGGCCGTACAGTTGGTGTCTTGTGGGGTGTTGCCACCAGGACTTGTTCAAGATTGCTCGCAGCATTCTTGTGTAATTGCCGTCTAGCTTCTTCTCCAGCCGTTTTGTTAGAGTCCATGTAGTGCATCCCTATAGCAGTATCGATGTGACCGCTGCCTGGAAGAAACTGCGTTTCATTTTATTGGTTAGGTCTGATTCCCATATAATTGATAGCCTATTGATAGCTGTCCATGTCTTCGTTAACTTCGTGTCGATGTCCTTTTCGGTTGATGAGACGCTGCTTCCTAGGTAAGTGAATTTGTCAACTAGTTTAAGAGGGGTTCCGTCAAGTGTGGAGATGTCACCTGCTTGATTATAGCAAATATATTCCGTTTTGTGTGCATTGACATAGAGGCCTATGCCTGTGGCTGCTTGTTCCAAACTATGCAGTAGTGTTTTGGCTTGGTTGGGTATATTTGCCAGTATCGCTATGTCATCGGTGTAGTCGGCGTTGGTAATTGTTTTTGCAGGGTACCTTCTGCTTCTTTTCTTTGTCAGCTCGAAGCCGTTCTCTCTGATTTTATCAATCGATGTTCTAAGTACGTAGTCTAGACAAATGATAAAGAGGTATGGAGCTAGCATGTCCCCTTGTAGTACTCCTGCTACAATGTCGAAGTATTCTGTGTCTACATCTGGTGATCGTACTTTCACTTAGGTGTTTCTATAGAGAATCGTTATTGCTGCTACGGTTTCTTTTGGTAGGCCGTATGCTAGTAGGATTTGTTCCATCTTTCCTCTGTGAATGGAATCGAAGGCCTTGGTAAAGTCGACTAATAGTAATGTCACTTGTATGTTTTTTGCCCGTACACCTTCAAGGATTCTACGGATGGTTAATATTTGTGAGGTCGTGGATCTATTTCTTCGGAAGGCATTTTGGTTTTTCCTAAGCATGTTGTCGATTTTGGGTTCTATGTGGTTTCGTAGTAGGGCATTGTAGATTTTGGCTGCAATGGATGTAAGTGTTATGCCTTGGTAGTTTTTGGCTAATCCGAGGTCCCCCTTTTTAAGGAAGGGGAGGATGCATCCCTTCATCCATCTGTCTATTGGATTTTGATTATAGACTGCATTGCAGTGTCGGAGCAGTATGTCGTCGAATTGTCTGGTCTTCCATACTTCTGGGGGAATCTCGTCAAGCCCTGCAGCTTTCCTATTTTTAATTTTTCTGAGAACTGTGTCAAGTTCTTCCTGTGTGAATGGTCCTAGTTTAATGTCCAATTGCTTACTAATAATTCTGGTGATTGCTTCATGTGTTACTTTCGGTGGGTTTCCTAGTAGGTTTTTGAAGTGCAGTTTTATTCTTTCCTGTTGGTTTGCAGCTTTCAGTTTTGCTTTGGCTGTGCTCTTTGTTCTATGCACTTCATTTATTGTTTGCCAGGCTATCCTAGATTGTCTATCTTCCACTGAGTCTCTAATCTTATCTATCTGATTTTGAATATATTCTGTCTGTTCCTTTATATATATGCCTGCTAATTGATATTGTGCCGTTTTTAGTTTTCAGGCATTTGTGTTTGTTGGGTTTTTTCGATAGTTTTTGGAGGCTGTTTTCACTAGTGCATCTTTTTCTCTCACCGCTAACGTTTCCTATGGGATTCTATATTTAGTTTTGAGTTTGTTTGGAATACATTTCGCTGCTGCCTCGAGGTGCGTATTGACAAAATTTTCATATTCGTCATTTGATGTACTTTTTTCCGTCTTTTCTTGTAGTGTTTCGAATCTGTTTCTTAATTCTAATACGTATTTATCTCTTATATCTCTGTCGTTCAAAAGGGCCCAGTCATAGTGTTTGGTGGTTGCTGTTCGTGTGCTGTTTTTTTGTAGGCTTAGTCGTATCTTTGCTGTGACTATTCGGTGATCGGAGGACACAGCCTCGAAAGAGGAGTATGCCTCGCAATTCATTGCACTATTTTTCCATTTCTTGTTTATAAGGATGTAGTCTATCTGTGCTTTACTATTGTTCGTGTACGTGTATGTCCATAGTTTGCCCTCCCTTTTTTGGTAGTTTGTATTGAGGCATGTTAATCTATTTTCTATCATGAAATCTGTTAGATGTTGCCCATTCCTATTTGAGGTGTTGTGAAGGCTGTATTTGTTGTTTCCATCTTTCCCGATTTGGGCATTCATGTCTCCGCCAATGACTAACATGTTGTGTTTCGGGATGCTACGCACTAATGAGGATAACTCATTGTAGAAGGCGACTAGTTCAGTTTCTTCACTAACATTGGTAGGGCTGTAGCAGGAGATGATTGTTGCTCTGGGGTTGCCATTAAACGTAGCTGCCATCATTCTAGGTTGTATTTTCTCAATGCTATTTAGCGTTTTTAATGCCCTAGGTCCTATAAGCATTCCTACCCCTCCTACTGCGGCGTTGACAGAGTTTTTCCATGCCGATACAGTGGCTAGCGTCCATCCATTGCCAGTTTCATGATATTTGATATCTTCGGTGTGCATGTATCTGTGTTCTTGTATGCATATTATGTCTATCTTATGTTCTACGGGCGATGCTGTTAGCTCTGGTAGTTGTCCTATTCTATTTAAGGTTCTTATGTTAAATGTTGCTGACTAAAGTACCTTAATCCTGGACCTTCCTTAAGTTAAAACTTAAGGAAAATTAAATTAAAATTAAAGCCCCCCACTTTTTTTTCTTTTTTTTTTTACGCACACATGGGAAGCAGCATGATGGACATAAAGGTATCTGAATAAACCCATTGACGGCCAAACTCAATACTTAAACAGGTCTTGGACGTGAGTTTGACGACTTAACGCTCAGGATCATTAGTTCGATCGGGGAACTACTGCAGCTCCTCTATAAGAGTGGCTTCTATAGAAGAGAATAAAACAGCCATTGAAAGATAACCATGACCCACACTCAAACCACATACACAAACAGCATCACTCTTTGCGTGGGTAAAAAAGGGGTGCGTCCTGCTGAGGTTGGAGCCCTGGCCTCAGTGTTCGAAAAAATCAGCTACAGAGCTTAAAAAATATACTAATGTTTTTCTCCCAAATATCTTTGTTTTTCTTTATAGTATGCTTTGTTCTCAGTTACCAAACACTATATATATATATATATATATATACCCATGCATACAATAGTTATCTATGTTAAGCATCATGTAAATATTTTAAAATGCACATACTTAAATATGCATACAGTTCCATTAAGTTCCATGGCTATTGAGAGTAGGCCAGTCAATCATCAAGCAAGTCTCTATCCCCACACATACATATAGACAGATAGATATGTAAAGACAGACAATCAGGGTGAGAGAAGGAGTAAATGCCAAGAGAAGAACAGCAAAGTACTTCATAGATTCACCTTCAGCTCTGATAGTCTTTATTGTCAGTCAAAAAAGTTTTCTGAGTTAAAGTGGCACTAAGGTATCAGGTTACTTTCTAAGAACTGATACCTTTGTTCAATATGTATTGCATCAAATTTATAATGCATTCAGCAATGTATTGATAAAAAAAGAATAAAGTGAACCAGTAAATGGAAAATGCACTTACTTGCTCACTGCCAGCTCTTAAATGGCAAGTAGCTTATTAACCCATTGAAATCATAATTCCAATATCTTAGACTAAATGCTATTTAAACTATTGATAATAATCTCATCTTTATATGTATATAACTATAATGCAACATACAATAGCTGTTACCACCAGGTGTTGCACTAAGAGAGAATCCATTGCATTTCAACAGCTTACCAGAGTATCCCTTACACATATCAGATTTCAATTGGTCATCTAATCAAACCACAATATAAGGAGTTGGTTAATTAAAGGTCCCAGCCCACACCTTGTGGAGGAGTATCTCTTTTCACATTAACTAAAACAAAACTGACCTTTTAACCCCAACAGCTTGACAAAATTTAGTTCAAGATGTCATGATTTAAAATGAATTAATGCACCAACAAAGCCCTAAGTCTGCTTACTTTTTGTTTGGACAATTTGAAAGTTCACTGACCTTTTGAATTGACTTTTGAATTTATTTCAAAGTCAATAAGTCTGTTTTATATTTTTACAAAAGGAAAATTACATTTTCCTAAATAAAAAAAAAATGTTATAATGTTATCAGTAAGTCAATTTGTGTGTTGTTTGTCAGTCAGCTACATATGGATATGAAGATGGACAGCTGAGACAAGAGTAACAGAGAAGTTATGTACCTCAAAGTAAGCAGTCTGATACTTGAAGGTGGGTGGTGGAGGTGTCAATTAGTAAAAGTATAAAAAACAGGAGAGATGATGAAGACCTATAAAAAATAGATTCATATCTTTATCTCAAATAACTTGAATTTTACTTTCCCAACAACTTCTTAAGGATCAAAAACAATGAGGAACAACTTCCTAAGAATTTCCTCAGGAAAATATCTTTTTAAGATTTGAATGGGAGAATTCAAAATTTCCAAAGAAAAGCTCAAACTACTGTTGTATTAAAGATAGGCTATCAAAAATGAAATATTAAAGATAGGCTACCAATAAATTAGAGCATCCTACAGTTTTTTGAAAATTTTAGCAACATTTTCTAAAGAGTCAATATTTTGAAAATGAAAGAAAAATGTTAAGAACACAAAACAAGACATCAATCTCCAAAATTGAATTCAAAACTGCTGAAAATGAGAAAGACAAAGATATAAATTCAATTTCTTTAAGAATATTTTACTTTTAATATTTTTTCTTATTAAAAAACAACAACATATCTTCTATAACTGCAATAAAACAAATCAATTGATTAATCAAATTATCAATATTCTGAAACATTTGTAAATCAATTTATTGTGAGTATTGGAAACTTGATGTACTCAATAACTAGAGTAAATAAATCAGTCAAAAAGAAAAAAAAATGGAAATTGCAGTTTCTTTTTCCACAAAAAGACAACCATAAAACAAATGTTTTGGCAATCAGTGAATCTCCCAAGCCCAATGAATAAGAAAAATAAAAATAAATCAATAAATAAATAACCAGTTCTTTGTTTTGTAAATTGAATTATTTCAGAAAAAAGAAGCTTATCTTAGCAGTTATACAAAGCTCTTAAAGCAGGAAGAAAATATAAAATACCAAAAATCAAATGAAATGACAAATAAGAAACAGCTCTGTTTGTAAGGAATCAAAGCAAATCATAGATTTGTCAGAAGAGCGTTTATAATGATTATTATTACTAGTTTGTCAATTTGCAACATCTCAATGGCACATCTGATGACTTGATAACAAAGGTGACTGTTAGTCATGTGAAATTTCATCATAAATTCATAAATTTGAAACAGTACAATATTATATCAAGAAAAGCAAAATATTTTTATTTCAAGGTTTCAGCCTGGAACTTATGAAAATATTTAATTATCTATCTATCTGCATTAGCTGGAAAATCTTAAAATGTATCCTCTATGGTTGAGAAGGGTCAAGTCTGTTTTAAAAAATAAATATGAGATTGTTCTTGAATGCATTTCTTGTTAAGAAAAGAATGCTATACTGGGTCGAAATTCAAAATTCATACACAATTTTCTGCTAATTTTATATTTGCAGTATCTTGTCATTTTCTTATTTTCAAACAATACTAAGTGGCTGAGATAATCCTGTCTCTTATGATAAATGGTAGCAGTCTTCTCCACTTAACCTTTGATTTGAAAAACAGATCAGCCAAAACATTGTGATAACAAAAATAATCAATTGTCTAAACAATTCTTGGGATGATGATGATGATGATGATGATGATGTCCCTCTTTATTTCTGTACAGACTGAAGAGTTCTGATGGACAAAAATAAAGGATTGGCTCAAACACTGTCATAGCAACAACTAAAAGAATAAGATCAATATTCTATTCAATTCTCAGAATTATAAGGACACATCTCAAAATTACAGAATGCAGCTATTTATCTAACAACCAGTTTGCAAAGAATATTTGCAGGGTATTTAAAGAATAAGATATTTAATAATAGTCTGATGAAATAGCTCCTATCAGCCTTTCTAAGAAAGAACTACAAGGAGGCCAAAATTTACTAGACACTGCATTGCCCTCTGCAAAGAAAAAGCTTCCAAATTATTGTAGTAGCATCTAACCCAAAGGAAAATAAACAAAAAGGCAGTAGATTACCTACTGGCATAAGTGAGAATAGCTGGAACTGGAAGATGGATGACCAATTCCACTTTATGTATCAATAACTATAACACTGGATGCAAACCTATTAGACATTTTTAACACAAACAGAAAGAAACAAAATTTCAACTCAAATTCTAATTAATTCAGGATTGAAAAATATTAGTAATTATTTGTGAATAGTGGGTTTCCTAAAATTTTACACCATGTGTTCTACATTAAGTTTATAAGTCCAAAAAATTCACTCTGAATTGTCCAGCAGGACACATGGTGTAACGTTTATAGGTGTTGGTTCCCTAAGTTTCTAAGGAGACAATCATCTGGAGGTTGCAGGTTCAATCCTCACTACAGGCGAGTAACAATACAGGAATACTTAACACTTGTACCTGGTTATGGCTAATGGAATCAGAACAGGCAACCTCCGTGGATTCAATAAAGGACATAGTTTGAAGTTTCGTGAAGGTTCCCGAGTTTGACAAACATCTGAAGAAGGCCACCGGACATATCGGCCAAAACGTTGTGGAAATAACAATAAAGATGAAGACAACAGTGCGAAAATCCTTAATGATAAAAATAAACTAGCTTCGTCTCAGAAATTTGGACAACTAATACCATACATTCATCTATAGGAGAAACATTATGCTAAACCATAATAATACAAGGCAACATTCAGTAAGAATTATGCCGGAAATTTTGGATTTAGGCTGATCTGTTCTACCCCATCTACCATATTTACCAGTCTAAGTGATTTCCATCTTTTTCATTTTCTACAAAATGGTCTGAATGACAAAAAATTTTCTCAAGAAGATCAGGTGAAAACATGCATAGAAAATTTCTTGAGCTTGAAACCAGCTGAATTTTATCTGAGAAGAATCAACAAGCTACCGGATAAATGGTAAGAGGTTATTCCAAATAATAGCAAATATACTATTGATTGAATTGACTCAATCCAATATTTATAACCAAAATTACAGGTTAGTGAAAATTTTTAGGAAAAAACTTTAAGAAACCCACTATTCACAAATAATTACTAATATTTTTCAATCCTGAATTAATTAGAATTTGAGTTGAAATTTTGTTTCTTTCTGTTTGTGTTAAAAATGTCTAATAGGTTTGCATCCAGTGTTATAGCTATTGATACATAAAGTGGAATTGGTCATCCATCTTCCAGTTCCAGCTATTCTCACTTATGCCAGTAGAAAATGTATGAATCATTCTCTTTTTATGGATAAAATAGTAGAGCAGAATGACCACTGCAGCTTTATTGTGAAAGTGAGTCTGTTGGATATTTTCTTCAACCTTATACTGGTAACTCTTATAATGACACTGATGCCAAGCTGTATCTGCCCTTGCCCTTTCCTTGGACAATATCAATGGCAAGGATAAAGGAGTCTTGTTGCATGGGTAACTGCTTTTCAAGCAAACTTGCTCAGACCTGCATCCATGACCAGTTCTATTGTCTTATGAGATGAACAGATAACATCATATCATAAAGATGCCTTCCACAAGTAGAATTATTTGCTGGTAAGTTGTATCTTCATTTTAAATTCAACTGAGGCTTGAATCAATCAAAGAAGATAAGCAAGATGAGAGCCATATGTACCTTCACAGCTCTGACAAAAGCCAAGCAAGATACCTACTTTCTAAGTAAATGAAGCCAACCAAGAGATTATACATCTGGATGCCTCGTATTATGCACTACTGAGACTATAATTTATTTACTAGATGGGAACAAGTTGTTAAATACAGCATGAAAGCTTGCAACATCAATTCAGTTATAAAGGCAACAGAGGAGGAAGAATAAAAGTTTCAATGAAGATCTTTAGTTTAACCAAAGGAAAAACATACTTTTACATTATTCATAACTTTCATTGTAACATCTTTTTGTCCTGATAAACTAACTGATAAGATTCCAGTGAACTTTTAAACCATCTAAATACTTAAAACTAGTTAATGCTGTAAGTAGAAACTTAAGGTTTAGACAGTGACTTTTTAATAAAACAGAGATATATGACCAACCTGTTTTTTACTATAAAATTTTGGAGAAGATATTTGTCTGATTACAAAAAGTAAAAGATCTAAATTCATTTTGTAATGGTTATAATGCCCTTCTTCCAAGCAAAATAGCTGATTTCTTTTATTGTAGCTTTGAATCAAGCTAAACTATTCAGTTGTGCCCCAGGTTCTCACTGAAATACCTCTCAATGATCAGTGTTCAATCTTAAGAAGACTCTACAATCTTGGAGGGTTGGTATAGCTGAATCTTCTTTCCTTTCTTTGGTCTTGTGTAGTATTAACATTAAGTATTTCATACAAGATGACCTACGAACATTTTATGTTCCCATTGTAACAAGTGTCCATGATACATCTACAAAAAAAGGAATGTGTGGCATATCTCTTTAATATCAGGAATTAGGAAAATTCAAACATTATGTTTGGCATGAACACTGACAAAATTATCATTCAAACTGCAGTGGAATTTTCTCATTCTCTGGGTTACAACATCTTAAGTGTATTGCTATGATAAAAATTTCACTATGATGGGTTGTTTTTGCTGGGTTATGGTTACATAAATCAAATAAAAGAAGGTTTTGAATGGTTAAGATAAATTGCATTTTCATATTTTTTTTTCACAGACCTTTACTCTAAACTTATTTAATGTACACACTTAAAGATGAAGACTCTTACAATATCATCATTATCATGACATACCACCAGTGTGGATCTCCCTGATCCTCTCTTGCCACTCTTCTTTATCATCCATCACCTCCGGTAGGTCTTGAAGGCTACATCCTGTATCGGCACAGAACTGTTGTATGTAGTTTCTAGCTGGTTGTCTTGCCTTTGCTCGTCTATGTAAAAGGGTCCACAGGAGTATGTCACTTATGAGTTCATCCCTACTTCTCCAGCAATGTCCCGCATGTCTGGTTAGTCTAACTTGGATAGTTTTTGTGATGGGTGGTAAGTGGCCGTACAGCTGCCGCTTTGTGGGGTGCTGCCTCCAGGACTTGTTCAATATTGCTCGTAGCATTCTTGTGTAGTTGCCATCAAGCTTTTTCTCCATACGTTTAGTTAGCATCCATGTAGTGCATCCATACAGCAATATCGGTACAATCACTGCTTGGATAAAACTGCGTTTCATTTTATCGGTCAGCTCTGACTTCCACATGACAGATAGTCTATCGATAGCTGTCCATGCCTTTGCTAGTAGCATGTTGATGTCTGTCTCAGTTGATGAGACACTGCTTCCTAAGTAGGTAAACTTGTCTACTAGTTTCAGAGAGCTACCGTTTAGTGTGGAGATGTACTCTTTGATTAAAGCACATGTATTCTGTCTTGTGTGCTTTGACATGGAGGTTTATGCCTGCAGCTGCTCATTCCAGATTATGTAGCAGGATTTTGGCTTGAGCAGGTGTATTTGCCAGAAGCGCTATGTCATCGGCGTAGTCTGCATCCGTAATTGTCTGTGCAGGGTATCTTCTGCTTCTTTCCTTTGTCAGTTTGAAACTGTTGTCTTTCATTTTATCAATAGACGTTCTAAGTACATAGTCTAGACAGATGATAAAGAGACATGGGGCTAATGTGTCTCCTTGCAGCATGCCTGTTACAATGTGAAAGTAGTCTGTGCCTCCATCCGAGGAGGGGACTTTTACTTTTGTGTTTCTATATAGCATCATTATGGCTGCAACATTTTCTTTCGGTAGGCTGTAGGCGAGTAGTATTTACTCCATCTTTCGTCAGTGTATGGAGTCAAAGGCCTTGGTGAAGTCGACATATAATATTGTTGCCTCTAGGTTTTTGCATATACACCTTCAAGAATTTGACAGATAATCAAAATTTTTGACGTCGTGGATCTATTTCTCCAAAAGCCATTTTAATTCTTCCTAATTATGTTTTTTATTTTGGGTTCTATGTGGTTGCATAGTAGAGCATTGTATATCTTGGTTGCTATTGATGTAAGGGTTATACCTTGGTAGTTCTTGACTAATCTGAGGTCACCCTTCTTCGGGAAGGGGAGGATGCATCCCTTTGTCCATTTGTCTATTGTGTTTTGATTATATATGGCATTACAGTGTCGGAGCAGTATGTCGTTGAATTCCCTGGTCTTCTATACTTGTGGGAGTATTTCATCAAGCCCTGCTGCTTTCCTATTTTCATTTTTCTTAGTACTGAGTTGAGTTCTTCTTGCATAAACTGTCCTAGTTTGATGTCTAATTGTTTACTAATAATTCTCATGATTGATTCATGCATAACTTTCAGAGGGTTTCCGAGTAAATTCTCGAAATGTTGTATTCGTTCTTCTTGGCTGGTTGCTTTCAGTTTAGCTTTCACAGTGCTCTTCCTTCTGCTCACTTTATTTACCATTTGCCATGCTATCCTAGATTGTCTATCTTCAACCGAGTCTCTAATCTTATTGATCTGATTTTTTATGTATTCTGTTTGTTCTCTTAGGTATATTTTAGCTAATTCATTTTGTGCCTTTTTAAGTTTCAGGGCATTGGTATTTGTTGGGTTCTTTCTATTGCATTTGTAAGCAGTTTTCATGTCTGCTCACTTTTTTCTAACTGCTAATGTCTCCCATGGGACTCTAGGTTTAGCTCTTTGTTTAGTTGGTATGCACTCTGCTGCTGCTTCTAAGTGGGCATTGACAAAATTCTCATATTCTTCATTCGGAATATGTGTTTCTGTCTTCTCCTGTAGTGCATCGAATTTGTTTCTTAGTGTTAACGTGTATTTATCTCTAATATCCCTGTTATTAAGCAGGGACCAGTCATAGGGTACAGTGATTGTTGTTCAGGCCATATTCCTTTGTAGGCTCCGTCATACCTTTACCACGACAATTCAGTGATCGGAGGACACACCCTCGAAAGAAGAATATACCTCACAATTCAATGCGCTATTATTCCATTTCTTATTTATAAAGGCATAGTCTATCTGTGTTTTAGTATTATTTGCATAGGTGTAGATTCATAGTTTTCCCTCCCTTTTCTGAAAGTTTGTATTAAAGCATGTTAATCTATTTTCTAGCGTGAAATCTGTTAAATGTTCCCCATTTCTGTTTGATGAGTAGTGTAAGCTAAATTTGTGGTTTAAGTTTTTACCAATTTGGGCATTCATGTCTCCACCAAGATGAGAACGTTGTGTTTCAGGATGCTACGAACAAGGGAGGATAACTCATTATAGAAGGCAATGAGGTCAATTTCTTCACTAATATTGGTAGGGCTGTAGCAGGAGATGATTGTTGTGCTGGGGTTGCCATTTAAAGTAGCTACTATCATCTTAGGTTGCATTTTCTCAATGCTATTTTATGATTTTAGGGCCTGTGATCCAATAAGCATACCTACACTGCCTATCGTGGCATTGACAGAGTTTTTCCATGCTGATGCAGTGGCTAGCATCCATCCACCGCCAATATCATGATATTTAATATCCTAGCTATGAGTGTGCCTGTATTCTTGTATGCATATTATATCTGTTATGATCTATCACTGATGCAGTCAGCTCCAGTAGTTGTCCTGTTCTATTTAAGGTTCTAACGTTGAATGTCGCTATTTGTATTGTGCGTCTGCAGTTTAGCAATTTTTGTAGCTGATTTTTTTAACACTGAGGCCAGGCCTCCAACCTCAGCAGGACATGCCTTTATGTCCACGATACTGCTTCCCATGGCTTTCAAAAAATAAAATCCCTCCTTACTTTTCCTTCTGTCAATATTAAGTCCACAATTACTTTCTTTTGAAATTTCATTGAAATCCTTATTTATGGTTTTTTGCATCCTTATAGGCATTCTATTTTACACTAATTTAGGTTTTCAGTTTCTAATAAAGTCCAATAGTATTAGCTTCTCTTGACCAGGTTCAACTGTTACTTGGAATTACAGTAATTGTCTTTGCATTTAAAGCACAGATAGTATACAGCAGTGATTTTACAAATAAAAGATAAAATCATTCATGCATTTTTAAATGACAATATAGTAAAAGACAATAAATTACTAACCATTATTTGAACTCTGCCCAACTTGGAGTGGATTTGCTTGGTATTTTCGAAGTATGTTTAACACAGTCCGTGTATCTGTGGCATAGTGGTTAAAGTGCTAGGCTACAATATAATTATCATTATTTATTTATATCCTATTATTTTTAATACTGATCAGTTGTATCTTTTGTTTTAAATGTTAAAATACAAAAAAGGTATTCACATTCTGGCAATTTTTAAGTATTATTTTAAACTTAGTATCAAAGTTATTGAAGATGCTGACAGAGCTTAGAAATAAGTTTAAGCACTTTAAAAGTTGGGAACTTGTTCTTTGAAACAAAGCTAAGATGTGGATAGAGATGAGTTGATGCTTCCCAATTTTTTCTTCTTATGATTATACATTTTTAAGGCTAACTTAATGGTTATCATCAAGGGAAATGGAATCAGCAACCTGAGTTCAAATCCTGGATGAGACTATGTTTTACTCAGTACTAATGCCTTTTGGTAAGGCACAAATCCATCTGTTCTCCTCCTCAAGTTATGCGTAAATAGAAAGGCAGATGGAGATCTTAAATATTCATAAGGAACATGGTCAAGGAGAAAAAAAAAACTCTAAATTCAAACCAGCCATATACTACTAAAAAATTGACCTTGTGTTACATCCTACTCATAGCAAATCGGTTGGGTAAATATGTGTATTTCTAAGTATTTGTAAATATATATAGCCTGTTATTAAAGTTCCATATTTTTGTTTGCAGTCACTGGAATTCTATTATTTCTAAGTGATATTTCTATATTCCATCTTAAATGGTACTTTTAGAATTCTGTTATTTCAATGCCAATGAAAAGATTTTTTATCTTCATTCCAAATTTCATGAATTAATATAATCAATAGAAAAGAGAAATATTTCAGTTTAAACTAATGATAATAATGTTTATAAATATTAATTTAGAATTATTTCTAGATATTTCCGCAATGATCAAAATGTATCAAACCTGAAGCTGCGTTTACCAAGACAGTAAAGAACAATGAATCAAACATCAATTTCCTTTAAAACAATCTCCTTGGCGTTCAATTTTGTTGGAGTATCTCTGAAAGTCCTCTTTTAATATGGTTTGAAACTGCACAGTCATATTTATTTGAATGTCTTCCACATCCTCAAATGCAATGCTTGAGATCTGAAGGATATCATACTTGTACAATCCTGTGTTTTATTAAAAACTGCTGTTCAAAAAGCATCAAGACTATATTCCTTTTTCTCTTCCTCAATAATCCTCTCCAGCGGTCCTGTATCCAAGCTCGTCTTCTGTCGTACGTCGCCAAGACTCAAATGATACCGCCTCCGGTACATTCAGGGAGGACTTAAGTAATCATGCCAAAATGCCACATCCGAGTCAATTGCACAATGTGGTAATTTACAAGCGCGCCTACATCAAACACGATTCACAATCGGGAGGATGCGAGTTCGATCTTCCCAATCGCCCGTTTCTCTCTCCCTGATCTCATTGAGCACGCTTTGAGCTGCCACGTGCATTATTTCTATCGCTACAGAAGTGGTGCATGTGAAAAATACGACCAGCTTCGTAGGCATGCAAGGTTCCCGGTAAATAAAGCACGGGCGCTTAAACCTAGCTACACTGCTTTTGTGTTTTCTCAACATCACGCTATATTACATGGTGTCAGTGGGATTTTTTTCTTTGGAACTAAACATTCACACTCTGTGAACACATTCGGCAAAATGTACGCAATATTGTACTCCAGATTCTAGTGTTTACGTACACTCTAATCTCCGTACAGAATAAACATTTATCAGACCACGTGGATTTAAGCAAGCTCAGAATTTGGACAAAACCTCCTCATCAATTAAACATGGCAAACGCAATTCCACCACCAGCAAAAATGGAAATGGATGACGATCTGCTAGGCATTTTTTAAACTAACATGGGCGAACTATGCGGCCATGACGGATATTAGAAAAAAAGCAGCAAACATACAGGTAGGCACACTTCTTTCGCTAATCGGCAAGGAATGTATGTATAAGAAGAGAGCAGATGATATTACCATTTTGGCATAAATGGTAATTGACGTAGTATCGTTCTGTTGTCTCTTGTTATTTTTATAGAAAGGAAACAAATAATGAACGCGTAGATACTGATGGCTTTCAATCTAGTAGTTTAATGACTGCTTGAAAGGGAGTTATCCTTATGCCGTGAGTTGAAGAGATTAGAAAACACTTGTAGATGGTTATGCGGGAGGTTAGTGCTTAGCCAGAGGCGTCGGGTCCATTTGGTTTAGGAGGGAGAAGTAATTGACCAGGAAATGGTCTCCTAAAGTATGCAGAGGAACAATTGTTGAAGTGTACTTTCTTGAGATGGATAGTCCCTGTCTGCTGTTGGATTCGTCCCGAGTGAGAGAGAGAAATGTTATCTCTCGTATCGGCTGGTCTTACCTAGCTGCCAGCCAAGAGGAATGAGAAAAGAAAAGGGAGATTAAGTATGGTTAGCGCTGCCTTTTATAGTGCCCGGGGAAGTGTGCCCGGGCAGAATGGCATGGGTCGTTCTCATTGGATGAAATGTATAATTTCAAAATTCCAATGGCAAAACAATTCCCGCACTAAATAATGGTTTGAAATTCTTTCTGCTACATATGCATATATACAAAAACCTGCCAATGTCGGCAGAAGAATGAGCAGACACAAAAACTTTTTTGGAAAGACTCGCAAACTAGTTTTAACACAAACAAAATATCATATACCAACTGTTATATATAAGTATGTGGTTGCAAGAAAAATAAGACTGACGAAGATTTAGTTCATTTTGTTTATCGAATAAATAAAACAAACAAGCAGATGAAATATCTGGCCGGCTGGCGGGGGGGTTGTCTATTCGGCGACGAGTGGTTGCTTTGATCTGATCGGACCGTGTTATTGGGTGATGCTCTCGGGACGGCCAACAATTCAACTAGCAGGTGATCTCGTTTTGGTCTATTTATGAGTTTCCGATTTCAAACACCGGCTCCAGAAAATGCTACTTGTGGAAAAAATATGACTGATTGGAAAATAGACGTTTTTTTATAACTGAGAATTTTCTGGGGATTTTGGATAGACTATGCGCAGAGCTTATGCACAGAAGCCATGATTTTCTCAGTTTGACACTGACCGTTGTTGGGTCAACATCCGGTAGCTGTTATTTTCTTCTACAGTGTCGATGTCTGTGGGTCTGAGTTTTGTGTGTTTTAGTAGTTAGGTGTGTGAAGGGTTAAGTGGATGAATCAGAAGAGATTTTATGTATTTTACTATAACACAACGTTATATGTTTAATTCTTGTACACAGGAACAGGGCGAAAAGTTTGACGCATATCTGATCAGACTAAGACACCTAATCAAAACGTGTGAATACGGTGCCCTTGAGGATGGACTACTGTGTGACCGAATTGTAACAGGTACCAGCAATAATAATGTTCAGGCCAGGATCCTCAGCGAATCTGGATTCACACTAGACCGGGCGATAGATATCTGCAGGAGCACTGAACAGGCAGAACAACAGTTCGGCAAACTGAACAACTCACCAGAGACTATCCACTACACCAAGGCAGGTAAAAAAAAGGCACGAGAATTCATAAAAGATTTTAAAGAACCATGATAAAGGGAAGTGTCAGGCTTATGGACTCACGGGTGCTATCTGCTTAAAGTGCAACCATATTGCCAGAGTATGCCAATCACAGGCTCAGCCCACCCCACCACAACGGTCAAATAAATCCTCAACACAACGGACTGCAAAGGTGCGCTACGTTGAAACAGAAGCAGTCAGCAGTGACGAAAGCAACTATGCCCAGAGAAGTCTGTCAGATCGCAAACACTATCATGCAGACGTTCGCTTATCCACCTCAGGAGACAGCACAAAAAATGCGTGCAAATTCCAAATTGACACCGAGGCTAGCTGCAGTACCCTGGCCTTTGCTGACTACAAACGCATTACAAAAGCACCACTACAGCCGTCTCACACAAAGTTGAAGCTGTATAACAATTCCATACCTTTGGCTCAGTAACACTCCACTGTGAAGTGAAAGGAATAAGAAAAAAATCACCTTCCAAGTTGTGGACCGCGACTCACCATCATTACTTTCTGGACAGGCTTGCTCCGCTCTGAAGCTCATAGCTTTCAATACAGAATGTGTGTGACAGATGAGTGAAGTAAAGGCAGCAAAGCCAACCACGAAAGAAGACATCCTCAGCAACTACGAAGACATTTTCTCTGGCCTGGGAAAGCTATCAGGCGAATACAAAATTGAAATCGACCAAAACGTCAAGCCTTGGCAAAATCATCCTCGCAGAGTCCCTCTGCAACTTAAAACAGAGTTAAAAAGAAAACTTGAGGAAATGGTCAACCAAGGAGTAATAGCCTGGATCAACAACCTGGTTGTTATTCAGAAACCAAATAAATTGCGGATATGCATTGACCCATACTACTTGAACAAGGCGATCTGGCGCAACCATTACCCAACGCCAACAGTTGAGGAAATTGCGCCGAAAATGAAGAAGGCCAGACTCTTCTCAGTCGTAGATGCCAAAGACGGCTTCCTTCAGGTCATACTAGATGAGTCATCCTCATATTTAACGACCTGCTGGACCCCATTTGGCAGAATACGCTAGCTTCGAATGCCGAAGAATGGCAGCGATGACACGACCACTGTTTCAAAGGACTCTATAACATCCAAGGGATAGTAGATGACACCATAATCTATGGGTCTGGTGACAGCGATGCGGAAGCTGAAAAAATTCAAGATGCTGCCCTCATGGCATTTCTGGAAAGGTACCGCAAAGAAGGAGTAAAGCTCAACCCTATTAAGTTCACCTTAAAAAAAACCTTCGTCAGCTATATGGGACACATTTTCAGTGCACAGAGGCTGGCATCAGATCAGGACAAAGTCAAAGCAATATCAGAGATGCAACGCCCTACAGACATCCAAGGCGTTCAGCGATTACTAGGAGTTGTAAACTACTTTGCCAAGTTTGCACCCAAACTCAGTACAGTATGTGAACCACTGCGAAAATTACTTGACCAGGAATCTGTGTTTGACTGGCTGCTACAACATGAAACAGCATTCACTCAGATCAAACAGCTGATCACCAAAGCCCCTATTCTTCACTGCTATGATGTCGGTAAGGAAGTCTCACTTGAATGTGACAGTTCAGAAGTCAGTTTTGGGGCAGTCCTAACACAGGAAGGGCACCCCGTTGCATATGCATCCTGAGCACTTACAAAAACTGAGCAAAACTACGATTGAGAAAGAGTGTCTCGCCATCGTCTTCACCGCAGAACGTTTTGAAGAATACATTCTCGGTAAAGAGAAAGTCAAAGTATTCTTTGACCACAAACCACTAGAGACAATACCTGCAAAACCCATTTATGTGAGCCCAAAGAGACTCCAGTGGATGCGGCTAAGGCTTCAAAAATACTCCTTAGATGTGAAATACAAGCCAGGACCCCAAATGTACATTAGCGATACCCTGTCTCGTGTATCACTACCTACTGCTCAAGCCATGACAGAAGATAACTGCACTATATTCCAACTGCAAGAACAGGAACTCATAAGAAACTTGTCAAATATTAATATGGAAGATACCCTCTTTGTCACCGACCACCGCCTCTCACAGATTCAAGAGGAGAACAGTCATGACACAACACTACAGACACTAATAAAGGTCACAAAAAAGGGCTGGCCAGAAAACAAAAACGACAGCCCACTAAACATTAGAGAATACTGGCCATACCATGATGAACTGTTTTCTGAAAATGGCCTAGCATATGGCTCATCATACCAACCAAACTTAGACCTGAGATGATCACCAGGGCACACAGATCTCACCTGGGCATTCAGTAAACACTGAAAATAGCTTGTGATATAATGTTCTGGCCTAGAATGCATGCAGAGATCACCAAGGCAGTTCAAAGGTGTGAAACCTGCCAATTGACCCAACTGCAGCAACAGCGACAACCTCTGATGACCCACCCAATACCAGTCCACCCCTGGCAGTGTGTGACAAGTGACTGTTTTCAACTAAACAGCAAACACTTTGGGGTATTGGTTGATATATACTCAGATTTTATGGAAGGTAGCAAGCTCCCAGACCTAAGTGGAATCTCCTTCATCAAAGTGCTCAAACCCATCTTTGCTGCACATGGTGCACCAGCAGCAATGATAATTGATAATGGGACCAATTACACAAACAGTGATTTCAGCAGATGCTTAAAGTCATGGGACATTGAGCACATAACCTCTAGTTCTCACTACCATCAATCAAATTGACGGGCCAAAGAGGCAGTGAAGCTGATGAAAGGGATCATAAAAAAATCAACAAAGGAAGGCACAGACATGTGGAAAGCCATACTGGAATGCCGTAATGCAACCACACCTGGTATGCACAGCTCACCAGCACAAAGATTCTTTTCCAGGCTCACTCGCTCCATGTTACCTTGCAAAACCACTGATTACACACCACAAGTGCAAGCAGAGGTACAACACATGCTCATAAGGAAGAGATAAATGGTAAAAACACATTATGACTGTCACACCAAACCATTACCTGATCTCACTATAGGACAACCTGTTAGGGTGAAATGCCACCCACAAATTCCTAACAGCAACTGGGATTCTGGGACGGTTATTGGCAAAGAAGCACCATGCAGTTACGGGGTCCAAGTAAATGGAAGATTCTATAGAAGGAACCAACCACCCTCCCAACTAGTATACCTGCAGTGCCACCACATGCCTCCATGCCACAGCCAGCTGAAACAAAAAACCTTCAAGTAAAATCAGGGTCACAACGAGCTCTGACACATGAGAAACAACTTTGCAGGTCTAGGCATGTTGTCAAACTCCTCACACAGTTAAGAGACTACACACTGTAATTGTAATCAGAGACTACCAGCCTGCAAGTAAGATCCTCAATTCAACTCTAACACACAAAAAACACAAAACACAAACATACAAAGACCCGCCTAAGCAAAGACACACACACACACCGACTACAATGCACATCTTATACAATCTCATTCATGTGTGAAGCACTCCAAATCAATAAAATAATGGGAAATGGGGGATGTTATAAAGTACAAAGCTATGGCTACAACCCTCTGCAAAATGGTGCATGTGAAAAACACGACCAGCATCATAGGCATGTAAGGTTTCCGGTAAATAAAGCACGGGTGCTTAAACCTAGCTACACTGTTTTTGTGTTTTCTCTATATCATGCTACATTACATTTTTCAACATAGTCTCTCATTGCAGTTCATACAGTTCAATTGTAGTGCTTGGGTCCTATTGGTCAAAAAATTTATCAACATCAGATAGGCTATCATATGAACTTTTCAACAGACCTTCATATCTATTTTTTTCAGTTTCTGCCTTGTTTGTAAGGTTTAGAATACAGATCAAATGCCAGCTACTTAAATCTCTGATACAATTATAGTAAAGATTAGGGCTGGCCAAATCATTTATAGGGCTTTAGGCAGAATTTGATATTTTTTCTTTCACTGCAAATAGTGATGACTATTGTCGATGCATGATCATTTTTACACCTATTTTAAAACACAAAAGCTTTTACTGTATAAGGTATAAGCTATTTGATAGCATGGATATTCTGTTATAATAAATGATAAATATAAAAATGATAAAAAACAAAATCAGCACACTTAAAAAATGAATTCCCCTACCTCTACTATATGAAAATGCAGTCAAAGTATATGTAAAAATGATAAAAAGATGAGCTAAAGAATAATATAAAATCAAAGACACTAGATAGGTGAGAGGAATAATTTTTTTTTGATTCTGAATTGTAAGTTAACAATGAAATTCTTAAACTTTTTATTGTCACTCTTTTTTCAATTATATTTGTGACTAATTTGTAAGACATTGTTGAAATTTATGTAGAATCTTGCAATCCTTTAAATAATTGAATTAAGTGGTAACTGTAAAAGTTTATTGAAAGCAAAATAGCATAACAAATGACAATGTTATACCAAATCAGAAATTCGATTAAAATGAAAGGGTTGACTTAAATCAAGTCAAAATTTAGATATTTTAAATGTGTAAGTATCATTTTTTTCTTTCTTTTTTTGTGGTCCACTGATAGTTACTCTTTCTTGGAAGAATAACAGGTCCCATCTGTGATAAGAGTACAAATAATAATTAAACCATGGTTCTGGAATAGCCACATAATACTATCCATTAAAAAGAAAAATCCAAATCAACATGGGTCTCAGACAACAAGTCTGAGCATCATGATCAGCAGGAGCTCCCTTGATAGTTAACATGAAGGACCTGGTTAGTATCTTGTGAATGCTGGCTGTTCTAATTTCAGGTATGCAAAAACCAAAGGAGCAATTTAACTGAGATAGACCAATGGAAAAAAATAGTCCAGAGAAGACAACAAAAACGTAGACCACTGTTATTTTAAAAGCAATCCTACACAAAGAGAGTACAGAAAAAGGATGATCAAAATTTGGGCAGAATGCTTTAGATTTAAGACAAGCAAAAGACTTGCTGACCAAGCTAGAATGATTTTAAAAAAAGGTTAGTTTTCTGACCAAGATACTAGAAATCTGTGGACAGGTAAGTTGTGAAAAATATACTTAAGAAGAACCCCCTACATGAATTAAAACACATAATAGTGAAAATCAAAATACCACAGACACCAGCACAACATCAATGTTCACACAAGAAAACAGAAAAATGTAAGATTATTAAAGAAAATCATGACTGAAAAAAATAATTACATTACTATTCCTCAAGAACCAAGAATGGAAAATAGTCAAGGTAAAAACTGAAAAGATAAATAAACTATCAACAAATATTCCACCAAACTAAACAAGCTAATTTATACAGGAACAAAACTAGTCAGTGATAAAATTGGTAACCTTTTAAAGAACCCAGACAGAAATCTAAAACCAAATAGGAAATGCAGTTAAAAAATAAAGAAACTACAACAACAACTGAAAGTGCTAAAGAAGGAAAAATGCACAGGGAAACATTGGAATGAAAAGACCAAAACAAAACAGCAGAAGAATCGGAAAATACAACTTGAAGAAATAAACAAAAAAATATTGTTGAAAGAAGGGAAACTCAAAAAAATCTAAAACAAAGTCAAGCAATAAAAACAAAACAGGACATTCCAAAATAATGAAAGAAAATTTTATCAGCAAGTCAATAGAGAATGCACTTGGACAAACCAACAACTAGATGCAAAGGAAACAAAACAATTTGGGGTAAAATATGGGAAAAGAAAGAACATAAGAGAAAGGCCAAATGGATAAATAGCATGAAAAAAATTGCAATAACTCAAAGAAGGTTCTGAGGTGGACATACACCTAGACATTTAAAGAGCAACACAAGAAAGTACTGAATTGGAAAATGCCAGACCATGGTGGCATACATAAATTCTGGTTTAAAAATTCCTGTTCATCTATGATAAATTGTCTCTGAAACTGAGTAAATACCTAGAAGCAAGTATACCCAAATGGATGACCTAAGAAAAAACTGCCCTGATTTTGTAGGACCTTCAAAAAGGAACCATCCCCAGTAACTATAGTCCCATAAAGAGTTCACCTAAGATGAGGGAAATTTTTACAGCATAGATTAAAGAAGAAATCTATTAATCACTTGAAAGTGATGGATTATTTTCAGAGGAATAGAGAAGTAGCTGCAAGGAAACAAGAGGAACAAATGACCTATAGATCTGCACATTCTCAAGGAGTCCAAAACAAAGTGGAAAAATGTAGCCATGGCATAGATTGAGTACAAAAATCATATGTTATGATCCTTCAAACTTGGATAATAGAATGTTTGAAAATATACAGAATTTCCAACAACGTTATAAGCTTCATCACAAAAGCCATGAAAAACTGGAAAATGGAATTAACAGCAAGAGAACAAACCCTAGCAGAAGTGAAAATCCAAAGAGATATGTTACAGGAAGATTTACTCTTACCACAGCTACATTTCATAGAAATGATGCCACTCAATTACATACTAATAAAATCTACTGAGGGCTAAAAATTTACAATATCACAAGAAAAGATTAATCATCTAAGATGATGTCAAGCTATTTGCAAAAAATGAAAATAACTGGATACCATGATACAAACATTAATGTTACAAGACGAGATCTTGCCTTGATTTGAAAAAACAAAAAGAAAGAAAAGAAGAAAAGAAAAAAAAAACGGAAGTTAACACTTCGAGTTCTCAACTCAAAATGAAAAGTTAGTCGCTCACGCATGGGCTCCGCGCAGAACTTCCGTTTGCGATAAATTAACAAAAAAAAAAATACATTAATAAATATCCAATCGGAACGCTTCCCGCGGGGCACAAAAATTGCCGTTCTGAGCCTACAGAAAATGTATAAATAGACGGACCAAATAATCATCAGTCAGTTGCGTTCCTACACCACAGACTTGTTCCTTCACACGACCCGTGTTAAGGATTCTACGCACCGTCCGGTGCCTGTCATCCGATACATCAAACGATCGCCACCGTTAAGAACATTGTCCTAATTCCGAGAAAACCATCCCTTCACCACGGGTACTTTGTAACTACCCCTTCACCACGAGACAAGTACAGTACATGAACTTTGTGACTACTACCACTGAATTCATTCTTCAACTGTAAACATATTTCTCCATTCTACTCTCTGTACTTAATCTATTTATAAAATTTTTCTATAACATCATTACTGTGTTATTGTGAGTACCTATACGTTCTTTGTTTTGCAACCATACGCATTTCTCGCCCACAACTCAGAATATAACACTGGTGTCAAGCGTGCAGCAAAACAAGTATGGAATACTCCGGCCTTTCTCGATCAGAAATCTTGGAACTTATAAAACAGCAAAAAACTGCGATTCTCCAAACGAAAATTGACATGGAGCCGGCAGATAACCCGCAAGCACAATTAATCATTAGTGAACTGAAAACAGACCTCCACAAACTTTTAACTGCTCTGCAAACTACCGCACACGATCGATCGCACACATTGCAACAACACACCACAAACTATGAGCTTCTATTGCGACAGCAGTCACTTCGGGACGCCACAAAATCCATCCGGACCTTCGAACCGGGCAGCGATGTAAACCGCTTCATTACCGACCTTAATAAGGCTTACACCATACACGTTAAGCCAGAATTAAGGGAATATCCTGCAATGGAGAAGGAGTTTGTCAAGCTGGCAAAGCAACTACTGAACGAAGGCATCTTCCAGCAGATGGAGGACTCAAGACAGCCTACGTCCACGTTCGATGAACTAAAGGCTTACCTTATATCCACCCATGGGAGCCAAATGACAAACTTCCAGTACCTAAGCCGAGCATGGGACCTTCAGCGACATGAGGGAGAGAAACTCACTGATTTTGCAGGCCGACTTGAAAACACAATCCGAGAGGCCACAGTCCACATCACGGCAAAATTCAAGTCGGACAGACAAAATGCTGAGATGACGGC
Organism: Sepioteuthis lessoniana; assembly: GCA_963585895.1. Taxonomy (NCBI): domain Eukaryota; kingdom Metazoa; phylum Mollusca; class Cephalopoda; order Myopsida; family Loliginidae; genus Sepioteuthis; species Sepioteuthis lessoniana. The sequence goes on along the minus strand of OY757916.1, from coordinate 46,635,208 downwards.
CGAAACTGCATTTTCCCTAATGGGGGCCATGCTCATGAGTGAAAAGATCAAGGCATGGACACCTAACATCTATCCACACCTCGTCAAAACTATGGACAGACACTACTCAGCGGGCGGTATAGCCAGCGATGCACAACGCTATCTTGATCGTGGTATCAAAACGGACATCACCACCGCCGCTGAAACCACTGCGCCGATGGCGAGCCAACCTACACACTCTGACAAACCTCGTAGCCTTGAAAGTGACAAGATACTAGCCGACGTACAGCTACAGTTGCTGGACCTGAACAAGCAACTGCGGCAAACCCACAGGCGGAACCCATCCATCGTTGACTGGAAAAGTCGAACCGCCCCCACCTACAACATGAAGCACAACCGGGCACAAAGAAGCGCTGGCCAACCCAGCCAACAAACAATGTGCAAAATTTTTTTTCGAGGCCGCGCATGCTTTAAGGGCAACAGGTGCCCATATTTTCACCCCTCTCATGCTCAAGCACACATAGCGACCACTGATACCGGTTTACCTGGAATAGATAGCGATCAGCACAACCATGAACACGCGACGCGCTTCGACGAACTGGATTTTCGGTTGGGACCGAACGAGATGTGATGACTCGTTCCCAGGTCCATGTATCCACTCAGCATCATCACACATTTAACGTTCAAATCCAACCTGATCTCCGATCGCCCCTTGTTCAGATCAACCTCCGCAACAACGGCATCACATTCTCCGGTGTAGGCATGCTGGATTCCGGATGCACGACTTGCATCATTCCCATTTCTCACTTACCTGAAGATGCAAGAAGACACATGTCCAAAACCAACATCCGAGTCAAAGGAATCGGAGGGAACATCTCTATTCTGGGCAAGCTCACCTGCGACATTACCTTGGGTGACGATACTTCCCCCGCTTTCTGCAACGTCGACACACTGATCACGACATCAGACATTCCCATCTTGATCGGTCAGAACATACTCGGCCACCACACACTTTTATCCTATACTATCGATAACCAGAGTGCGACTGTAGAACTTGCACGCACACTCCCATCTGGCAAGCTAAAACATACTGTCCCGCTCTCTACAACCGTCCATCCAAGGATAAAACCGACCCACAACCTTTCACACGGCGCCCTAACCGTTTCCAACGAGGAACCACGAGCCACAGCCAGATCATCGCCTAACGGGTTGACTCTCAACCAAAAACTCCATTGGCTTAAGCAAACCGTAGGCCTATCGCTTCCAGACCATCATAGCCGTAGTGAATTAGAAGCTACCGCCGATTTACTCATCAGCTATGCGGACATTCTCGGCACCGACGACAATAGAAGGGGCACTTTCATCAAGCCCATACGCATACCAACCAACGGCCAGTCCAGGAGCCAAAAACAGCACCCTATAGCCCAAGCACTGGAGGATGATGTTGACGCGGAAATTGCCCGCATGGCAAGTGAGGGTGTTATCGAACCTTGCAACGACCCTAAAGGATTTAACAGTCCCGTTTTTGCCGTCCGTAAGAAAAACGGAAAGATTCGAGTGGTCGCAAATTTCAAAAGAACCCTCAACAAGGTTTTAGTCGATCTCGACCCATACCCAATACCTACCATTGACTCGACATTCAACAAGATTGGCGAAGGTAACAAGTACTTCTCAACACTCGACCTCCGCAATGGCTATTGGCAAATCGTCATTGACGAACGTGACCGCCATAAAACGGCCTTTACTTGGAAAGGACGCTGTTTCCAATACACCCGTCTGGCTTTCGGTCTAACATCCGCTGGACAAATCTTCTCGCGATGCATAGCTGAGGCTCTCGACACAGTTGCCTCACGCGCGAACATATCGTCATATATTGACGATAATCTTGTCCACGCCAAAACCTTCGAGGAATATGTGACAGCGCTGGAGCAATTATTTATTGCTCTACGCAAGTTCGGATTAAAACTAAACCCGGAAAAATGCATTTTTCTTGCGTCCGAAGCTAAATTTCTCGGTCGCATCGTGAATAGCGACGGGTTCAAGGCCGACCCCGAATATGTCCGCGCCATTATCGACATGAAACCCCCGACAACGAGAAAAGAACTACAAAGTCTCATCGGACGTCTCGTATGGATTCGACAATTCATCGAGACACGCCTTAACGAGAGCATCAGAACCGACATGTTCTCCAATCTAATGGCCCCCATAAACGAACTAAATAAGCCCGGACGAACATTCGTCTGGACCGAAGGGGCCAACAAGGCTTTCAATAAAATTAAGAAGCGCCTCGCTTCACCACCAATCATTTCATTCCCCGACTTCACCGGACTCTTTACCCTCACCACTGACGCCAGCGATATCGCATGTGGGGCCATTCTCATGCAAGAGAATAAACACGGCCAAAAGAAAATAATAGCAGTTGCCTCACACACCTTTAACGCGACGGAGCGCAACTGGTCTACAACTGAACGCGAGGCATATGCGATAAAATGGGCCATCACCAAATTCGATTACTTCTTGCGTAGTCGTCCCTTCGTCGTCCTCACAGATCATCGATCTCTCACATACTTGGATCAACGTGAATTCAACAATGCGAAGATACGACGATGGCAGGAGGAAATATCGTGCTACAAATTCGTCTTGGAATATATAGAAGGTGAATCGAATGTCTGGGCAGACATGCTCAGTCGGAGATATGGCCACAGCAAGGACAAGCTTACGGCAGACCCCACACCTGCAGGGAAGCGCTTCAAACTCCAAGGCTCCAGTCTAAACATCTACGTTCCATCCTGGTGCATGGACGAAATCAAGAGCTCCCAGCTGCTCCCTGGGACTCACACAACACGGAACATTCAGCATCATCTGCAGGCCATCGACGCATTCCTCGCGTTTCATGCCACATCGACCATCCCGGTTGAAGAGATAGCTGACCACATGGGTATTGCAGCGGAACAAGCCTCTGATGACACACTTTCAAAAATCATCAGAGCTCTTCAGTTGGCAACCCCAAGACCGGACGCTACCCTACTCGACCCCAAAGATCATCGTACCGGGCTGTATAACAAGCACATGCACCAATTCTACTTGGAACCTGGTACATCTGTATTGATGATCAGGGATACTACAAACACACCAAAACTGGTAGTACCCTACAAGCTCCGGACAAAATATCTCCACCAAGCCCATGACTGTGTCAACCACTCAGGGATCTCCCGCATGCAGGAACACCTATCCAGCTACTGGTGGGAATTCAAAAATCACGATATCAGGGCGTATGTTCAGTCATGCCAAACCTGCGCTAAACGCAAGGGAAATTACGGCATGCGCCGAAACTGGTCCACGGGCCATTGCAAGAGAGGCGGAAAACCATTCGAGGTTGTCTACATAGATTTTGTCTCAATGCCCCTCTCAAAGGGCAAGCGGTACATCCTTACTATTCTAGACAGCTTCAGCCGCCACCTCATGGCCATACCATGTGCCAGAGACCGCGCAATCGACGCAGCCTGCGGACTCTACCAGTTCTTTCTTCGTCACCGCGAGATTCCCCGCATTGTCTCCTCCGACCGAGGAACCCACTTCACTGGTGAGGTCTACAAGGAATTTTGTGACCTAACCTCGATCACCCGGGAACTTCACTGCCCGTGGCGACCACAAAGCTCGGGGAACATTGAGAGGCAACACCGGACCTTAAAAAACGCCCTTTACATGATCTGCGAAGACAGAAACTGTGAATGGACGGACGTTCTCGAATCGGCAGTTTCCTCAATGAATGCCACAGCCAACACCGCCACTGGTGCATCCCCGCATTACATTATCACCGGCCGCCAACCAAATATTGGTCTACCGAAGATCCCCTGCCAAGACATCGTTAACAACAACCCAGGTGCTTACGGTATGCAGATAAACGCTTTGCTCCGACAGGTACATCAAAGAGTCGCCTTGGCGAACAACGAGGCTGACCACAAAATGGAAGCCAAACTGAACCGCAGCATCTTTAAAGACCCGATACAAGTCGGTGACAAGGTGCTACTCCACCGACCGCAATCCGCAACAGCCCACTTGTCTCACCTGCCTTGGATAGGTGACTTTGAGGTCACCAAAACGAACGGTTTGGTAGTTCAAGGGAAAAATGAAAACTGTGAAACGCATTGGGTTCACCGTGGACACGTCCGTCGACTCGTACCACGACCAAATGACCTGCAACACATGCATCGACCACCCCCACCTCCAGCTCTATCCCCACCTCACCAAATTCCCAATCACCCGTCGACACGACCACTCCTACCTCCTTGTCCACCCCGGCAACCTACCCATCACCCGTTGTCACAACTCCCTACACTTTCGTCAGGGGAGCATCTTGTCGCAAATGACTGCAGTTCCGGAGACAATACCCAAAACTCAACGAAACGAACAACACGAGGGCAACTCCCAGCACGCTTTAAAGACTTCGTTATGTGCCAAAAAACAAAATAAATAATACACAACAAAAAAAAAAAAAAAAAAAAAAAAAAAAGCACGCACGCAAGCAAGCACTAACAACATAGCAACTTCAAATCATGGTAAGATCTGGGGGAGCTGTTACAAGACGAGATCTTGCCTTGATCTGAAAAAACAAAAAGAAAGAAAAGAAGAAAAGAAAAAAAAACGGAAGTTAACACTTCAAGTTCTCAACTCAAAATGAAAAGTTAGTCGCTCACGCATGGGCTCCGCGCAGAACTTCCGTTTGCGATAAATTAACAAAAAAAAAAATACATTAATAAATATCCAATCGGAACGCTTCCCGCGGGGCACAAAAATTGCCGTTCTGAGCCTACAGAAAACGTATAAATAGACGGACCAAATAATCATCAGTCAGTTGCGTTCCTACACCACAGACTTGTTCCTTCACACGACCCGTGTTAAGGATTCTATGCACCGTCCGGTGCCTGTCATCCGATACATCAAACGATCGCCACCGTTAAGAACATTGTCCTAATTCCGAGAAAACCATCCCTTCACCACGGGTACTTTGTAACTACCCCTTCACCACGAGACAAGTACAGTACATGAACTTTGTGACTACTACCACTGAATTCATTCTTCAACTGTAAACATATTTCTCCATTCTACTCTCTGTACTTAATCTATTTATAAAATTTTTCTATAACATCATTACTGTGTTATTGTGAGTATCTATACGTTCTTTGTTTTGCAACCATACGCATTTCTCGCCCACAACTCAGAATATAACATTAAGAATATACTGAGATAGAGGAATGGAATTTGGCATTAAAAAAATATGCCATGCTCATTATGAAAAGTGGGAAAAGAGAAACACCGGGAGAAATATAACTGCCAAATCAAGAAAACCTCAAAACACTTGGAGAGAAAAAAAATTACAAGCACTTAGGAATATTGGATGTGGACATCATCAAACAAGCAGAAATGATTTTAAAAAATTTTAAAAGCAGACCTCAGAAGAATGAGAAAACTTTTTAAAAGCAAGCTCTGCAGCAGAAATCTTATCAAAGGAATTAAGATACTCTGGACCATTTTTAAGATGAACAAGGGAGGAATTCAAACAAATGAATCAAAGGACAAGGAAATTGATGACTATCACATAGCTTTACTTCCAAGAGAGAACATAGATAGGACATAGATTCTATATGAAAATAAGGAAGGAGAGGACTTGCCAGCATTGAGGATTGTGAAGATGCATCAATACAAGGACTTCAGGACTACATCAAAAAGAGCAAAGAAAATCACAGCAGCCCATAACAGCAATGTCAACATAAGAACAAACAGAAAGTAAAACAAAACTGGGAAACAGAAATAAGAAGAAAAACAAGTGTATGGATATTTCAAGTGACAAACTGGTGAGATTGCATGAGAAAAACTGAAAGACCAAAGGAAGGGAAATCTTAAATGAGAAACTGAGTCTGAGGCAGCACAAAACTGAGTCTGAGGCAGCACAAAACATCACCTTAAAGAATAATTATAGTAAAGTGAAAATTGATAATATGTAACAAATAGCAAGTGTAGGTTATGTCTAGAAAGATATGAAATAGTTAATCACATAATATGTGGTGCATTCAATAAGTTTCCAGACTTTTTTCTACAGGCATTTAAAATTGTCGTAGACTCTTGAAAATTCAGTATGTTATTGCTATGAATCTTATGAGATGACTTACCAATTTTTATGATTTCAGGTTCAAATTGTGACGCAGCATAAGATATTTATCCCAAGACGGGAGTTTATTTTTCACACATGTGAAGACGGGGCAGCCTGGCACTTGATCCCTCGCAGAATAAGTTCCAGTTAAGATTCCCTTTTGGAGCGTAGGGAAACTGGCAGATTATGTTGGGGTTAATTTGGGGCTAGACTGACCGCCTCTGGCAAGGGGTTTCCAAATTTCACATTAACACACACACCCACCAGGCCACTACCTCTTCCTACCCCTAGGATAATGGAAGATATAGGCCTCTAGGTTTAGATATAATAATATTAATTATCATAGTCGACAATTCTAGTTTCCCGTGTTTAAAGGCGAGTAGGACATTTAGCAAGAATAACATGAGGCGAATGAAGCTGAAAAGGAACATGCAAAAGACAACTTGATAGGCAGACAACACAATGAATAAATTTCGACATGAGGAGAGATATAAAATATAACAAGGTTTTAATACATGTGGACACACATATTTAACGTGTCGGCTATATTATCAGCGGATAATATCAAAAATACAAATGTCTTTCTTCTTTTTTCTTTTCTTTCTTCTTTCTTTAGATTGAGAGAGAGAGAGAGAGAGAGCATACAATGACAATACTTAGGAAGGGTGGAGGGAGAAAATGGTTTCATGGTGTACTTAGCTTTTCGACGACGGGTTTCTTCCAAGAGTATTTTCTTTAATGGGTTAATGGGATTCTATGGAGCTCGGCTTGAGGCATCTGCTATATCTTGTCCAAGAGCTCCATCTCGCTTCTTCACCTGGAGTTTTGGCCACAGTGTCCATACGTCTTGTCACACCAACTGCTGTCCTACAACTGATTCCCTTATTCCTATTTCCACTGACGAAAAGGGGGCTACTTCCGCTTTAGGGTTCTGGCCAATCATTTAGTCTCTTTCTCCTTCCTTCACCCTGTCAGGCGATTTGTTCGGACTACTATCTCTTCCACCCGGGTGAGGTTACAGGGTGCAGATAGCCTGACCTACATTCTTTACTTTCTTCAACAGGCCGGCTGAAGTTGACCTACATTCCTTATTCCTCTTTTAACGGTCAGTCTTTGGCGTCCTGTTAATTCAAACACAGAGGGGTAGGGGAAATTCCTTATTTCTATCCTGTCAGTGGTAGACCATGTGACAAAAGGAACAGCTACAGTAGGAATTGGAATACACCCTACTAAAGCCTGATTGTCACAGCTGGTGAATTTCAAAAATGCAATCTGGACATGAGGAAGAACGATATGCTATAAAATTCTGTTTTAAACTTGGAAAAAATGCCATGCAATGAAAGCTGGATCAACTGCTATGACCCAGAGACCAAGAGACAGAGTTCCCAGTGAAAGCATGCTGGCTCTCTCAGACCCAAGAAGGCCAGACAGAGCAAATCCACCCACAAACTTTTGGAGATCCCTTTTTTTGACAGCACTGGCATGATCTACAAGCACTGGGTTCCCACTGGACAGACAGTCAACAAGGAATACTATGTTGAAGTTTTAAGGGAGTTTAGGAGGAGATTCCGTCAGAAGAGGCCAGCACTCTTCAAATCGATTCAATGGGATTTCCACCAGGACAATGCACCAGTCCACAACTCCATCCTTGTCACAGACTATTTGACCAAGATGGGCATCAAGACAGTTCCTCAGCCTCCCTATAGTCCTTACCTTGCTCCCTTTGACTTTTGCATATTCCCTAAGCTCAGAGGCTATCGTTATGAGACAATTGAGGAAATGAAAGAGGCTGTGATGAAGGTCATTGATACGCTCACACAAGAGGACTTCTATGGGGCCTTCCAGAAGTTGTTGGAATGGTACAACAAGTGCACTGCAGCCAGAGGAGATTACTTCGAAGGGGGCTAGAGTTTCATGTGTGTACTATAAATAAAAGTGCCCATACGAAAAAAGTCTGGAAACTTATTTAATGATCCTCGTACATATTAACAAAAAAAAAAAAGAACTTGCCATCTTGTAGATTATGATGTTCCAGTTGACTACAGAGTGAAAATGAAGTAAAGTGTAAAGATAAACAAATACTTAGACTTTGCCAGAGAACTAAAAAAGGCTGTGGAATATGAGGGTGACAGTAATACCAACTGTAGTTGGTGCACTTGGGATGCCTTCCAATAGTTTGTGGAAAAAACTGGAATTGGAAATCAGAGGAAGAATTGAGACATTCCAGACAACAGCATTATTGAGATAATTTAGAATACTCAGAAGAGTCCTGGAGACTTGAGGAGACTTGCTGTCTTTCAGATTCCAATAAAGGATGACCAGCAAATGCTAGTGTGAAAAACTCACAAAGAGTGAAATAATAATGATAATTAAGCATTCTTGGAGGCCAGGAAGCCTTAGTTCTTACCAGATTACTAAAGTTAACAAATGATGACCCAGCTCAGTACTTATCTGATTGTTTAAGTAACCTGTGTGCAAGGCAAAGCAAATCTCAGTTAGAGTCAAAATTATAAAATAAATTATGGTAAAGTCACTCAGAAAATCTCAGTACCCACCAGAACAAAGTTAAGAATAGATGATCTTTCTCAGTAGTTAGGGTAGTTTGATTTATTTGATACAAATGATCTTCATACAATACTATTTCAAGTATTTATATTTAACACTAATAATTTATAAGCAATTATATGGTTTCAAGAAACTATTCCTATTCAAAAATAATAATTATCTGTTTGCACACAGTCATACGGTATCAAGTATTCCAATCTAATACTATTACCCATCCGACTGGGGCTGTAAAATACATTGACTGCTTCTCTACAGAGTGGTAAGACCCTCTTAATGAGTGTCCTGGATATGACACTGAACAATCTGATGGTGAGGTTCCAGTAATGCTGGAGCTTTGGGGAATGCAGAGTACCCCTTCATTGCCATTGGTCCCAGGTGCATTCAGGCCAAGAGTGGTGGCACCTGATAGGGTCCAATCCATGGGTCAGATAGAACTAAACTGCGTACTTATGCTAAATTGAATTGTTTGAAATAGAACTGTTTTTAAATAGACCTAAACTGTGTACTTATGCAAAACTGAATTGTCGGAAATAGAACTGTGTTGACATTTAACTGAACTCATGTGACATTCAACTATTTGTAAACAAAAAGACTGTACTTATACTAAACTGAATTGTTTGAAATTTAATTCAGCATTAAAAGACCCGAAAAGGGTTGATGCACCATAAAACAAAACAACCATCTTAAACCAATTTAAACTGAATACTTATGATAAATTGAATTGTTCGAAATAGAACTTTTTGTATGCTAAACTGAATTGTTTGAAATCAAACTGTTTATTTATATAAAAATGGATTTGGGATAAATAACCTACAATGGTTGATGTGCCATAAAACCAAACTAAACCAAACCAATCTAATACTAACAATTCATGCATAATTATATGTTATATATAACTATCTTTAATGAAAATAATTTGCATACAGTTATATAGTTTCTAGAATTCCTATCTAATACAAATTATTCTTAAAGAGTTTTATTTAGAGCCATAGATGGGATCACTCTGGATCATTGTATGTTGTATAGTACATTGTGTCGTTATTAACAATGAAGAACACGTATGTATATAAAAATATAAGATTATATCTTTTTTTTCGGTGATGATACTTGTGTGGAGCAGAAAGCAATTGCAGAGAGTTTGCGCACACAGAGGAGCTGTCGGGAAACAGATGAGCCAGTGAACAACTGACTTTAGCCGAAATTCGGGAACTTACATAGTCTACAACTCTCACGTGACCTGCAGCAATTCCTCTTTTTCGTTAACCATGGTTATGCCCACATCTCACTTCTTTGCTTTTCATTGGTTATGTTGTCTGCTTCCCATTGGCTACTTGCCCAAGCCCAGTTCTGTGGGCATACGCATCTGCCACTATCACCGAATTCAACGATGCCCACTGTTCAGGTGATTTTCCGATATCTTCGACCGGATGCACCTGTTTTCAACATAACAACTGCGGGCATGGTGAGATTTCGGCAATCACCTTGTTGATATTATCCTTGAGCGGATATAATCCTGTCAACATCCTCTGATACACAGCACCTGTGGACATGATGACATTTCGGTGATCACACCGGTCTTATCAATCTATCTGTCAACAACATCCACCATATTCACACCCGCAGGTCACGTTAATATATTACAAGTATACCTCAGAGTAAAAGCAAGAAAGAGTTGAGTCTACACTCCGCAGAGCTCCAGAGTTTCACTGCTGAATGCAATTTAGTGTCATATCTACGACACACATAGGTGACTATTTGTAAGATTAGGTACTGTAAACAACCTGAGGTCTTGGGTCCTCTTGCTGGCCATGTGGCCCTAAGTAACAGATTATATTGCTTTGCTTATGCCTTAGGCTCTGATAGACACAACACATATGAACAAGAATACAAGCAGACTGATGTTTATTTCTTATCCTTGCAAAATTTATTCTACACTGTTCTCACTGGAGACAGAGTATTTTCATGATTACACTTTAGTCAAGAGTTTAGTCATAAACAAGGTAGAAATTTTCTTTCCATTGATTGATCAAACTGGTCACTAGTTTACACACAATAATGGCTTCACTTAAAGTTTGACTACTGATGTACTTGGTTTACTGCTAAGCAAGCTTGAAGAATCCTATTGAGACCAACTTCAATGGACACTATACTGTAATAGTCGCCTGGTGGCCATGCGGACCAGGGTTTAATGTACAGAAATTCAGAGAGGATGTGAATGCTTAAACAGATTTTCCAAGCTGAGATGAGCCTCCAAGGTCTTACGAATCAATTCTGTGTATGTTATAACTATTAATACATATCTTCCCTTCCCCACAACTCATAACCCATCAATATAATCATGAAAAAATAAAATAAAATAAATTATACAAATACAAATTCAAATAATGATAAAGAAATGTAAACTAATGATATGTCTGTAAGCCAAATGGTTTAATAAATATATATAATTACAACAATTTTTATTATCATTATTATTTACTCCTTGAGAGTTTTTCACATCCGCTAATGCTTTCATTGAAATTTGAGTGACAGCACGTCTCCTCAAGTCTCCAGGACTCTTCTCAGTATTCTGGCTGATGCCAGTAATGCAGTAGTTTGGATGGAGTCCACTCATCCTCTTTTTTCCAAGTCCTCCACTCCCTTTATCAATCCCTTTGGTGACTGTACGAAAGCACAAATTACAATTGGTATAATCATCATTTTCATGTTCCATAGTATTTTCAATTCCGCAGCAAGGTCGAGGTACTTATCTTTCTTTTCAATTTTTTTCAGTTTTACTCTGTGGTCAGCTGAGACAGGAAAGTCCACAATTCAAGTTCTTTTGATTATTATAGGGTTATATGATTTGATTATAATAGGGTCTGGTTATTTGGCCGAGAATAGGTGATCTGTTAGTATGTCAAAATCCCAGGAGTTTGTGTATCTCATTCTTGAGGAAAGATGCTGGGTTGTGCATATACCATTTATTCATATGGTCAAATTTAAATTTCTTGCACAATTCCCAGTCATGGATGGAGGTGAATTTCTTGAACCAGAACCCTTGTATAGCATTATAGCCTGGTGTTTTCCAATTTGATATCTTTTTAGTGTTGTTCTGAGTAAATCTATGTGTATTTTCATTTTTGGTCCTTTATCGAGTCCTGACTCATTTGCCATATTGCTTATCCATTCGGCTTTTTTGTTATGTTCTCTTGGTTGCCATATTTTATTTTACTCCAAAATTTTTTAGTTTCTCTTGTATCTGGTTGTTGGTATGTTTTTGTGCCATCTCCCACTACTTGTTGGTAGAATTTTCTTTAATTTTTTTTGGAATGTCCTGTTTTGTCTGTATTGTTTTACCCTTTCTCCATATCTTTTTAATCTTCCTTCTTTTGCCAGTACTTTGTGGTTAATTTACTCAAGTTATATTGTTATTTTTTGTTGTGTTGCTGTTTCCTTTTTATCCCAACATGTTCCAGCATTTTTCCTTTGTTTATCATTTTTGCCTGTTTTCATAGATTCCTTATCGACATTTTCAGTCAAATTTCCCATCTAGGTTTTGATCTATTGTTTATGTTCTTTAAGGGAAACTCATTTTTCTCAAAAATTAATTTCACTTATTTAATTTGGTTACATATTTTGTTGGTATATATGTTAATACTTCATTTATTTTTTCCGTTTCCATCTTGACTGTTTTCCATTCTATGTTTCTTAGTAATAGTAAGGTAGTCTTTTTTCATTTATAATTCTCTTTAAATTTTCTAAATTTATTTTTTGTTCTTGTTTTAGGATTTGTTCTATGTTCTTTGGGTGTGTGGTGTTTCTATCTTTAGAAGTCAGTAGTTCATTTCAGTTAGACTGTTCTTGTTTGTCAATACTTGGTGTGTCTGATATTGTATTAGTGTCTTGTTCATTATTTTGTTTTCTGGTGTATTTATTGTATTTTTAGGTCAGAAAACCAACCTTTCTTTAATATTGTCCTAACTTGGGCAGTGAGTCTTTGGCTTCTCGGAAAACTAGTGCATTCTTGCCAGATCTCTATCATTCTTTTTCTATATCTTCTTAGTGTAGGTTTGCTCCTAAAATAGCAGTGCAGTGCAAATTGGTTGTCTTCCTTAGTCCATGTTTTGTGTTGGCATCTCTGTTTTGTGTGGTTACTTACATTGTTGCTAGTGTACCTGAAAAAAGAACAGCCAGCATTTGCAGGATGACAATCAGGTTGTGTATCAGGAGAGCACCTGCCAATCATGACACCCAAGCCTATAGCCAGGGTCCCCTGCTGCATTATATTTTAATTCGACCTTTTTATTATGGGTGGTATATTGTGGCTATACCAGACCAAGAGGTCGTTTAGATTCTGCACACCTGATACAGATGAGACCTAGTTTTTTTAAATAAGCGAACTCTTAGGTGGATCACACATACAAGAAAAACAAAACAAAACCAAAAAAACCTGATGGCTGGATTAACCTCATCAATAGTTGCCACATTTGTAGATGAGTGAACTGTTTGTTCCTGGCCATTTACCGGTGGGGTTCATCTGCCCAGCATCTGGTGAAGCATGCCATTGGCTCAGCGATGAGTTCATCTGCTATAGTTCACATCCACCATAATGTTTCCCATGGCTTTATATTTCAGCAAATAACATTATTATTATTATTATTATTATTGTGAGTTTTTCATATCAGTTCTAATTGGTAGTTTTTCACTTGAGTCTTTACAGATCTCCAGGACTCTTTTATGTATCCTAGATGATTTTAGCAGTCTCAATTTTCCTCTGATTTCTAATTCACTCAGTCTTTTTTCCAGGTTGTTGGAGGTGGTTCCAAGGGTTCAACTATGACTAATATCACTGTCACTTTCATGTTCAACAACTTTTTCAGCTCTCTGGAAAGGTCCAGCGTCAAGCTTTTTGCCTTCCTTCATTTTCACTTTGTGGCCCACTGGAATGGCAGAATTCATGAGATGACAAGTTCTTTACTTCTTGTTAAATGGAACTAGGTCTGATCTTCAGGCAGTTATTGGGTGACCCATTTGTATCTCAAAGTATCTGATAATTCTTTGTGTTTCCTTTTCTAGGATGGATTCTGGATTATGTGTATACCATTTGTGAGTATAGTCAAATTTTAGTCTCCTGCACAAATCCTATTGGATTACCTTCCCTACCTAGTCATGCCTATTTTTATATTCTTTTTGTATCAGTTTGTTGAATTCATTAATTATGTTTCATCTCTATCACTACATTCACTATTTTTCTGCAAATAATCAATTTTTTTTATATAATTAGTCCTTATAGCAATATTTTCTGCTGCTGCTTTAAATAGAGATTCAGTTTCTCTCTTTAAGTTTCTCCACTGTAGCTATGTCCAGGTTTTTTTTTCAATACTGAGTCATTCCATGATATTTTCCACAACAGAGCTTCGAAAAATTATATCATCTATTTAAATAAACTAATTTAGTGTGTTTAAGGTATATTTTATGAAGCCAGAATATTCAACTATTAAATAAAAAAAAATGTTTTTCATCTTATCTGTTATTAGTTTATTTACTGCTAAATAAAAAGAATCCTCTAAGTGTGTATAACTATAGGATGAAAAGTATTTAGTAAAAATGTTGGCATAATAATGGGCATCTTACTAATTTGATTAAAGTATGAGGTATACAATCAATGTATAATGACAGCTACGATATTTGGGTATAAAGGGTGGAAATTAACTAAATCACTAAATAAGAAACTTATTCATATAGAGATTAGTGGAAAGAGTAAAGCAAGGTATAACTCTAAGAGATAAAAAGAAATCAACATGGATCAGCAACTAGATTAAGGTAAGAGATATAAATAAGAAAAATATTAAATTGGGCAGAACATATAATTAGAAATGAGAATAACAAATGGTGCAAAAGGTTAATAGAATGGTATCCAGTAAATAACAAATATGGTTGGAAAAAACCTGACAGCAAATGGAAAGATGAAATAATACAGTTTGTGAGTAAGACTAGCATAAGTGAAACTGACAAGGTAAAGGAAAACTCCAAATTCAAACCAGTTGTAGATCTGAAGAGAGATGGGCTCCACCAGGCTATTCCTACATGAATAGCACCTCTATGAACAAACCTACATGAATAACACCCCTGTGACCAAACCTACATGAATAGCACCTCTATGAACAAACCTACATGAATAGCACCCCTATGACCAAACCAGGTTACTGATGAGTGAGAGTAAGAAAGCATGTAACAAAAATTTATTGGCACATAGATCATTTTTTTAGTGCACTGAAAAAAAAGGAAAAGAAGAATTTTCATTTCATACTTGCCTAGTATAATTTAAGGGAAATAAGACTTTTTTATTCTATTTTTTGTGGGGTGATATTGAATTTATTTATCATAAAATCTAAATTATAATTAATCATATCAAAAATAAATATTATCCAAGAAGGTTGGTATTTTACTTTGCTTTCTTTCCAGCCTTTTTTAAATTTCATTGTATATTATTCTTTAGGAAAGGTTATCTAAACAGGCATATTAAGAATGGTTTCAAGTATTTTGTTTTTTTTCTAGTTGAAATAATTTCTCCAATACAAATATAATACATCTGCTCTAAAAAAAATTCCTATGGGTACTTGAGGGAAATTTTTCAAAAATTATCTCCCATATGGACACAAACTCTCCCAAAAATTCAACATCCCATAACACTGTCCTTGAAACTTATGTAATAAGGATTATTCCTGGACATATCTAAAAAAGTTTTTCATATCAATAGTAACTGGTGGCATTTACTAAAGTCCAAGTGACAGCACATCTCTTCAGCTCTTCAGGACTGGGATATTCGAGTTGATCTGAACAGTGCTGTGATCAAGTCAGTCTCAATTATTCCTCATCTGTTTTTCAGGTTGTTTGCAATTGTTTCAAGATCACCTTCATGTTCTATAACTTTTTCAGATCTCTAACAAGGTTAAACAATTTATCTGGTTTTTCACTTGCCTTTTCTTTTACTCTGCTGGAACAGTGATGTCTACAAGCTGGCAGTTTTTTTTTCTTTTTGATAATTAAAATGAGGTCAAGTCTTCAGGCTGGGATTGGATGATCTTTTTATCTCAAAATCCCAGAAAAGTTTTGTGGTTTTCATTTTCCTGTATAGATACTAATTTGTGCATCTACCATTTGTTTGTATGGTCTCTTTGGCATAATCACCAGTACATCACTTTTTCTACCCATTCATGCCTGCTCTTGTACTCTTTCTATGAAAGGTTGCAGAATTCACTTATGTGATTAACTGTCCCTCTTCATTCCTTCACCACTCTCTCTCTCTCTCTCTCTCTCACTCCACATAGCCTATAGTTACTATTCTCCTGAATCTTACCTATTTTAGCTTTAATATGTCTATTTATGTTGGCTGCTAAAGAGATCAAAAATTAGATACAGGCACAAGAGGGATGGAAGAATCAGTCAGACATGCAATGGCCAACAGTTTATGACTTTTTATAGCTTAGAACATGACAACGCCTACCTTAGCCTCATGTCAAACAGATTGACAAGTGAACATTAATGTGGTCATTTTAATTAATCCTTCTCTATGATTTTTTCATGATAAAATCAACTAATTTTAAATTCTGGTTGCTGATGTCACTCTTAAATTTAATACTTTACAAGGAAACAATTGTCCACTCATCTCTTAATTATTTTGTTTATTTGTTGCCTTTGTTTAAATCATCACATCTTTTAATAGCATATCATGTTGGTAGAGAAAGAAAAGATAAACTGAAGGAATAAAGAAACATTATATAAACTCCTGAACTGTCTGGCCAGGCAAAAAGAGCAAATAACTTTCATATCTCTTCACTGTTATAACAAAAATGAAGCCAAGAAATGGACTAACCAGAAATAAAGTTAGAAAACTAAGAATCTAAAGTTTTATAAAAGTTTTTTTCAGTCTGCAGACTTTTATACATTTTTTTATGATACTGATTGACTTGAAGAAACCTGTTGGGTGTTAAAAGCAAACATCAACTTCCGTTTCAAACATGAGGCTGATATTGGTCAAATCCATTAGAATTTCCTTCTACTTTTCCCAAATGGCTGGTCAGCCAGCCATCAATGTCTAATACAGCCTTCTTTCCAGCTGTTTGTGTTGATTCTCATTCTGACAGAAGCTGTCTCCAGCCAACTACTGAGAGTTCATTGCATATTTGTTTGTGCTTACATCAAATAAAAGTAGAATTTAGATTGCATTATTTATACCCTGAACTGTTTTGAAGGCTCTATCTGAAATTGAGTCAAAACTCATATGAGTTTTATTAAACTACTTTGCAAAACAGAAAAAGTTTGAATACTTTTGTTGAATAAGTACAAAAGAGTCAAACAGGTTGATATAAAACTTGAAGTACTTTCTGTAGATTTGTCACTGAACAAATCTATTCAAAATTTTTTTGAATTATTTTCTACCAATTATGCATAATCTTATTTTAGACCAGGGAACATTATAAGAAGCATAAGACAGCACTTCTTCATTGCAGTAGGGACAGAGGTATTTCCTTATACTTGTAGCAAGATGCTAATAAAACTTGATATTTTTACTGAACCAAGCACCTGTGGGGACCTATGCAACCACTGAAAAGTTTTCAGCCTAAGGAAGAATAATTTTTCTGTCCTCTGTAATTAGATATTTTGGCAGTTGTTCTAAAATAGCACTATGCACCAAAAAGAGTGAAGCAGTGTGGCTGAGAAATGTGGATGACTGGCTGCTGGTGATTGACAGTGATGGAGTTATGGTTGAACAATACTGGCAGAAGCAGTGGCAATGAACTTGTGTCAGTATACTTCAGAGCACAGAGATATGTGGTGATGGTGAGTTGACAGTGGTGAAAGTGCACCAGAGAAAGCTTGAAAACTTTCAAGTGAAAGTGGAATTTCAAGTCTTTGTTGAAGATCGAGGTCTGAGTGAAAAGGGAAGATGGAGGCAGTAAAGAAATTGAAGAATGCTTCAGAGAAACCATCTGTTTGGATGAATAACACCTTGAAGAGAGCAACTACCAATGAGACAACTTAGTTGAAGAAGTGCCATATCTCATCAGAGATGAGCCAAGTGGCAAAGGGCTTGAGCTACAGTTGGAGTTTATATACCTAATGATCTTGGTAGGATAACATAAGGAGATAAATATTAATTGTATCCCAACATTACCTATTGTCATAAATTATTATTTAGAGAGTAAAAATATTTACTTTTCTATAAAAATAAGTTGCTGGAGAAATGTTTGAGTGATACTTAAATCAGAGAAGTAAATTCAGCACAGTGTACATACATCCTTTTAATACCCATCATATGCCACTGTTGAACCAATAGGCAAACTTCTTTGTTTAGCTCCAGAAAAGAAAAAAGAACATTTTATTTTTTCAGTCAAGATATGGTTTTAAGAATCTGGGTACTTCCAAAAATAATTTCACAAGATAAATTAGCTTTAATATTTTTCTCATGATGGCAGTCAACCAAAACCTAAGCAAGTTAGATATATTTCATTTCAAGGATTATCTGATGCAATATCAAATACATCCATTTACTGTCTGGGTAAGCAAGGTGGGTAGACAAATAATAATGAAACAAACAATATGGCTGCTACCAGAGCAATATAGATGATTCTATGTAAATGTATTCCTCCATGTGAAGGGATGACATGACTTCAAATAAAGACTTGTAAAGCCAAGAATATACTACTTCATATAGGCTGTTATGAGGAGTTCCTCTGAAAGATTTAGCGACCAAAATATTCCTTATGTGAATTGGCTTTTGATTGGGCAATCTTGGAACTAATTTCAGTCAGTAACTTTTCAGACACTTGACACCAAACTGGTAAACATCCTTCTGTTCAATTAATAATAAAAGATAAACAGAAATTTTGTAAATAAGAAATTAAATCTTATAATTTGCACCATTACTTGATTAATAAAGAAGTATGGGGCTAGCGTGTCCCCTTGTAGTACTCCTGCTACAATGTCAAAGTATTCTGTCTCCATCCGGTGAATGCACCTTCACTTTGGTGTTTCTATAGAGAATCGTTATTGCTGCTACGGTTTCTTTTGGTAGGCTGAATGCTAGTAGGATTTGTTCCACCTTCCCTCTGTGAATGGAATCGAAGACCTTGGTAGAGTCAACAAATAGTAATGTCGCCTGTTGGTTTTTTGCCCGTACACCTTCAAGGATTCTACGGATGGTCAATATTTGTGAGGTCATGGATCTATTTCTTCAGAAGCCATTTTGGTTTTTCCTAAAAATTTTGGGTTCTATGCGGTTTTGTAGTAGGGCATTGTAAATTTTGGCTGCTATGGATGTAAGTGTTATACCTCGGTAGTTCTTGGCTAATCTGAAGTCACCCTTTTTAGAGAAGAGGAGGATGCATCCCTTCATTCATCTATCGGATTTTGATTATAGACTGCATTGCAGTGTCGGAGCAGTATGTCATCAAATTGTCTGGTCTTCCATACTTCCGGGGGAATCTCATCAAGCCCTGCAGCTTTCCTATTTTTAATTTTTTTAAGAACTGAGTCAACTTCTTCCTGCGTGAACAGTACTAGTTTAATGTCCAATTGCTTACTAATAATTCTGGTGATTGGTTCATGCGTAACTTTCGGTGGGTTTCCTAGTAGATTTTCGAAATGTTTTTTCCACAGTTTTATTCTTTCTTGTTGGTTTGCAGCTTTCAATTTTGCTTTGGTTGTACTCTTCCTTCTACTCACTTCATTTATTATTTGCCAGGCTATCCTAGACTGCCTATCTTCCACTGAGTCCTCTAATCTTATCTATCTGATTTTGTTTGTATTCTGTCTGTTCTTTTAGATATATGCCTGTTAATTGATATTGTGCCTTTTTTAGTTTTATGGCATTTGTGTTTGTTGGGTTCTTCCAATAGCTTTTGGAGGCAGTTTTCACGTTCTTTAACCGCTAACATTTCCCATGGGACTCTATTTTTAGTTCTAGGTTTTGTTGGAATACACTTCGCAGCTGCCTCAAGGTGCGCGTTGACAAAATTCTCATATTCATCATTTGGGGTACCTTTTTCTGTCTTCTCTTGTAGTGTCCCAAATCTGTTTCTCAATTTTAATACATATTTATCTCTAATATCTCTGTTGTTAAGAAGGGCCTAGTCATAGTGTTTGGTGGTTGCTGTTCGTGTGCTGTTTTTTTGTAGGCTTAGTCGTATCTTTGCTGTAACTATTCAGTGATTGGAGGACACACCCTTGAAAGAGGAGTATGCCTTGCAATTCATTGCGCTATTTTCCCATTTCTTGTTTATAAAGATGTAGTCTATCTATGCTTTACTATTGTTCGCGTATGTGTAGGTCCATAATTTTCCCTCCCTTTTTTGATAGTTTTTATTGAGGCATGTTAATCTATTTTTTATCATGAATTCTGTTGAATGTTGTCCATTCCTATTTGATGTGTTCTGAAGGCTGTATTTGTTGTTTCCATTTTTCCCGATTTGGGCATTCATATCTCCACCCAATGACTAGTACATTGTGTTTCGGAATGCTATGCACTAGAGAGGATAGCTCATCGTAGAATGCAATGAGTTCAGTTTCTTCACTAACGTTGGTAGGGCTGTAGCAAGAGATGATTGTTGCTCTGGGGTTGCCATTAAACGTAGCTGCCATCATCCTCGGTTGTATTCACTTGATGCTATTAAGTGTTTTTAACGCTCTTGGTCCTATAAGCATTCCTACCCCTCCTACTGTGGCATTGACAGAGTTTTTCCATGCTGATACAGTGGCTAGCGTCCATCCATTGCCAGTATCGTGATATTTGATATCTTCGGTGTGTGTGTATCTGTTTTCTTGTATGCATATTATGTCTATCTTATGTTCTATGGCTGATGCTGTCAGCTCTGGTAGTTGACCTATTCTATTTAAAGTTCTAACGTTAAATGTCGTTATTTGTATTGTTTGTTTGCATTTTTGTAGTTTTTGTTGTTTGAGCTCTGTAGCTGATTTTTCGAACACTGAGGCCAGGGCTCCAACTTCAGCAGGACGTGCCCCTTTTTTACCCGCACAAAGAGCGATACAGTTTATGTATGTGGTTTGAGTGTGGGTCATGGTTATCTTTCCATGGCTATTTTTATTCTCATTTATAAAAGCCACTATTATAGATTAGCAGCAGTAGTTCCCCGATCTAACTGATAATCCTGAGTGTTGAGCCGCAAGTTTCACACATCCAGGACCAGTTTAGGCATTGTATTTGGCCGTCAGAGGGTTTATTCACATACCTTTACGTCCATCATGCTACTTCCCATGTGTGCATAAAAGGGGGGGGGCTTCCTTTGCCCATAAGCTTTAACTTAGTTAAAGTCCGAGACTAATGTATATTTATAAGAGTTTTTTTTGTTTATTTTCACCTGTCTTCTGAAACTGGCCCTAATGTGTTTTTTTTTGTATTAGGGACTTCCTTTACCTAACTTCTTTTTTTTTAAACTATGGGGAGGGGGAAAGCAGTGGGCATTCTAAGCTTTTAGAAGAGTTTCAGAACCTTTCGCCATGTATGCTAACACATTGGGCCAGAAATCACATATACAATTTGGATTTACGGTAAAAGTGTCTTTACATTTAAAATACACTGTACAGGCGGCATCTAACAAAGAATAAAACAGCATACAAATTTGTAAAATTTTCGGCATTTTAAATTAGTAGGACTTCAAGACATTATACTAACCAGTATTGAAGCTGCTTTTCTTGTGGCACAAGCTAGTTCTTCATCTTCAGTTCTGCTCTACCATTTACTCACTAATGAATTCAAATATAATTTGGGAAGGTCTACTACTTGGGGAGGGGGCACTAGTTATTTCGTCATTTGGGGGGAGTCTTTCGAGACTACGTGCTTAGAACATCGATCAATAAAATCAGAGAAAATGGCTTCAAGCTGACAAGGAAGAGAAGCAGAAGGTACCTCGCAAAAACTATTACCGATGCAGACTACACTGATGACATAGCAATACTGGCAAATACCCCCAACCAAGCCGAAACACTACTGCATAGTTTGGAACAAGCCACCACAGGCATTGGCCTCCATGTTAATGCTCACTAAACTGAATATATGTGTTTAATCAAGCAGGCGACATTTCTACACGAGATGGCACCTCTATGAAACTGGTAGATAAATTCACCAACCTAAGAAGCAGTGTCTCATCAACTGAAAAAGACATCAACATGCGGCTAACGAAGGCATCGATAAGCTATCGATCATATAGAAATCAGACCTGACCGATAAAATGAAACGCAGTTTCTTCCAGGCAGCGGTCATGTCGATACTGCTGTATGGATGCACCACTTGGACGCTAACAAAATGGCTGGAGAAGAAGCTAGACGGCAATTACACAAGAATGTTGCAAACAATATTGAATAAGTCCTGGTGGCAACACCGCACAAAGCACCAACTATACGGCCACCTGCCTCTTATCATGAAAACTATCCAAGTGAGATGAACCAGACACGCAGGACACTGCTGGAGAAGCAGGGACGAGCTCATAAGTGATGGACCCCCACATATGGCCAAGCAAAAGCAGGACGACCAGCTAGAACATACATACAGCAGCTATGTGAGGATACGGGATGTAGCCCTGAAGACCTGCCAGAGGCGATGAACGATAGGGAAAAGTGGCGAGAGAGGGTCAGATTTATCCGTGCTAGCGGCATGACATGATGATGACTTGATCAATATCACCACAGGAGGAGGTCATAACAAAAAAAAATAAGGAAATGTTTATTTGTAAAATTATAATTGGTACATAGTTAACTGTTTCTATCATATTTTAAACACCACTGCTCTCTAATTTAGTGATTGGTCTTTTACTAATTAAATATTGACCATACATATCTGAATCTACAATGAAGGCATATGACCAACTTTGAAATAAATACACCATATACAAGTCAGGTACCAAAGACAAGAAGTAGACTGAAAAGGATTACTAAAGTAGATAGCTGGATTTTAACTAAGTTAAAACTTAAGGGATGTACAGTGGGGAGAGAGGGAGTGAAGGAAAAATGAAGGAAAAGAAGGAAGAAGAGGAAAAAAGAATTTTTGCTTTTTATATTGAAACTACAAGTTAAACATCGGAAACCATGAGAAGCAGCATGGCAGATAAACCAAACGTGGTTCAGCAGCATGCTTTACTTGATGCTGGTCAGATGAACTTCACAGGTCAGCGGCCAAGATCAAATAGGTCAGTCAGGAAACTACTGATACTAATCTTTAATGGTATCATCTATTGAGAAGGTAAAAATACTGCTATTGAAAGATTACTGTGACTTTCAATCAAACCTCATGTCCAAACCAAATTGCCCTTCACGCGACTAAAAAAAGGGTGCGTTCTGCTGAGATTGGAGCTCTGGCCCCAGTATTAAAAAAATCAGCTACAGAACTCAAACACAAACAAAACTTGCTTAAATGTAAAAGCGCATTATATATAATGACATTTAATATTAGAACTTAAAATAGAATAGGCCAACTAGTGGAGCTGACAGCATCTGTGGTAGAGTATAACATAGACTTAGTATACGTACAAGAACACAGATACCATCATAGGGAAGTAGATATAAAATACTACAATACTGGGAATGGATGGATTTTTGTCTCAGCTTCTGCATAGAGAAATTCTATCAATGCTGTCATAGGGGGTACTGTAATATCCTAACTAACAAAAGGGAAATAACCTCTGATGCCACAGGAGTTACGGCCCCTACCACATCCGGGGGATTTGGTCAATAAAGGAATATACCAGGCATAGCAGCAGATGTTTGCTTTCCTCTGTCTTTAATCATCATCCATCTTATCGATTCATCTTGGTAATAGTCCATACCTTGCAAGTATCCATTACCTCAGATATAAAGACTTTACATTGGCGACGAAGAAAGTCGTTTACTCACCAATAACAACAAAAAAAAAAAAAAGAAAAGAACAAACCTGCCCACGTGCTGAAAAAAAACTAACATGGCCGCTTTACCACATAACCCAGAATTTGACCACGAATCAAAAAACAAAGCAGCAAAATGGACAAAATATGTCAACAGACTGAGAAATTACTTCACTGCGTACAACATAGAAGACGATGAACGGAAAAAAGCTATACTTTTAACTTTTGTTGGCGAAGAAGTAAATGATCTTATTGACGAACTACCGTCTGAACAAACCACACCAGGAAAAAAACGAAACACACTTCGATAAGCTCGTCCTGGCTGGGCAAAACCACTTCAACCCAGAAAACAACACTGAGTATAACAGATTTATATTCCGAAAAAAAAAACAAACCACCCCAAACATAGAGGGCTTTCATCGGGAATTAAAAGAGGCAGCAGCTATGTGCCATTTCACAGACAGAAATGCAGAAATAAAATCCCAGCTAATAACGGGCTGTTTATCAGAAAAAGTTCACCAAAAGGGACTGATGAACCCAAATATGCTCCTAGGCGATCTAATAAACTATGCCAAAATGACAGAAACCATATCCAAACAAATGGAACAG
Organism: Sepioteuthis lessoniana; assembly: GCA_963585895.1. NCBI lineage: Eukaryota > Metazoa > Mollusca > Cephalopoda > Myopsida > Loliginidae > Sepioteuthis > Sepioteuthis lessoniana. The sequence continues at coordinate 46,611,028 of OY757916.1, read as the reverse complement.
ATGCGCTTAGAAGATGCCAACTCTACTACAAAACCTACCACATCCATTAATGCAGTAGCCAACAAAGTCACGCATGAACAACAATGGCCATGCAAATGCCCCCAGCAAAACCGGTGCAGAAATTGCAATGGGAAATACCCACATGAACGGGGACCGACATCCTGCCCTGCATTCCAGAACCAGTGTGCCTATTGCCGGAGATGGGGACATTTCGCCTCTGTCTGTTTCAGAAAACTAAATGACGAGGACAGACGGCGAAAAACAAACCGCCCCCCCACGCCCACAAGCTCAAACCAGTCAACGACCAGTAAATTACAATGAGGACCATCAATGAGACTCAAACAGCGGCAGTGACACAGAATATGTATTCCATACAGGTAAAGTGAAAAACCTTCCTTACTTTGACCTATCTTTTGGTGATGGCCATCAAATGTTCAATGTGTTAGCTGACTCTGGCGCCACCATAAACATTTTGTCTGAGGCAGATTACAAATCCATAAGACCAACGCCCCTCCTCCGACCCACAAAAACTGTAATATCTGGATTCGGTGTCACTCCTAGGTCAATTCAGCACACTTCTAAAGTTTAGAGGCATCTCCTGCCAAGCGGACATACATGTTATAAAGAACCCAGAAAAACCCATTATTGGCTGGGAAACATGTAAAAGGCTCAAACTACTGTTGGCAAACACTCATTCAGTCAACCACATCAGTAACTCTGATGCACAGACCCCACTCCCCACTCTTAAACTTCTAGAGGACTACACAGACCTATTCAAAGGTCTTGGTAAACTCAAAGAAAAAAAAGTTCACCTACACATAGATGAAAACATACCACCCATCGCTCAGAGATACTGCAGGGTCTCCTTTCACGTAAGGAAGGATATAGAAGAGTTAATAGCTAAAGATGAGAAACTGGGAGTGATTGAAAAGGCAGACGGACCCCATGGGTATCTCCTATTGTTGTAGTACCCAAAAAGGGTCAAAATAAAATCAGGATTTGCATCGACATGAGGGCGGCAAACAAAGCTATCAAAAGGAAACGACACCCAACCCCCACACTCAATGAACTGAAAACTATTCTATCAGGAGCTAAAGTTTTCAGCAAATTGTATCTTAACCAAGGCTACAACCAATTGGAACTAGCTGAAGAATCCCGATATATAACCACCTTTACAACACACCTGGGCCTGTACAGATATAAAAGACTTTTTTTTGGTGTCAACTCTGCAAGTGAGATATTCCTGGAAGAAATTAGTCAAGCACTTACAGGGATCAAGAGAGCCATCAACATCAGTGACGACATCCTTTGCTTTGGATCAGACCAGCAAGACCACGACCAAAACCTCCACGCGATATTCAGACGACTTTGCGAAAAAGGACTCACCCTAAATAGCAGCAAATGTGAGTACAACAAGAGGTCACTGGAATTCCTTGGACACACCTTTGGTAATGAAGGCATCAGCCCAAGCGACCTCAAAATAAAATCAATCCTTGAATTACCCGACCCTAAAAACGCATCAGAAGTCAGAAGCTTGTTGTAGATGACTAACTTCTGTGGGGCAGAATTCATTCCAAACTATGCAACCCTCACCCATGAACTACGTCAACTAATAAAAAAAAAACACACAGTGGTCCTGGACTGAACGCCACACTGAATGTCTAAAAAACATTAAGGAGGCACTGAGCTGAGCATGCTCACTTACCTACTTTGACCCAAACAAACACACTGAAATACATACGGATGCCAGTCCGGTAGGCATTTCTGCCGTGCTGTCACAAAATGGACGGATAGTACAATTTGCAAGTCGTGCTCTATCTGCAGTTGAACAGAGATACTCCCAAACAGAACGTGAAGCACTCGCCATCACATGGGCGTATGAACACTTTCAAATATATATCTTTGGAGCTCCATTCACTGTCTTTACCGACCACAAACCCCTAACATCCATTTTTAACAACACCCGCTTCCAACTATCAGCACGCATTGAACGCTGGGTTTTGAGAATGCAACCATACGACATGACCGTCATATACAGACCAGGCCATGACAACCCAGCTGACTACCTCAGCCGCCACCAAGCGACAGAGAACAAAAAATAGCAGAGGAATATATAAACTACATCCTCTCAACCTCAACCCCCAAAGCAATGACAATTGATGAAGTTGCAACGGAAACGGCAAAAGACAAGACACTCACCACCGTCATCCAAGCCATCTTTACCAACAAATGGCATGGTGTCGAGGATGGCATAAACAAAGCAACATTCCACACTCTGCACGCCAATCGTGCCGGATAGTTCTGCCTGAAGCACTACAAAACAGAGCTGTCAAAATAGCACATGCTGGACACCAAGGCATTGTAAAAACCATGGCTCTCCTCCGAGAAAAGGTCTGGTTCAAAAACATGCAGCCTCTTGTGGAAGAAAACATCAAGAACTGCCACACCTGTCAGATCAGTACCCATAAACCGGCAAGAGAGCCACTGCAAATGTCCCCACTACCAGCATCCCCATGGGCAGAAGTTAGTGCTGACTTTGGACACCTCCAAAATGGAAAGTACCTCCTCGTTGTCACAGACGAATACTCACACTATGTTGTTGTCGACATCCTGGACTCCATCTCAACAACATCAGTCATACCCCACTTAGACAAGATATTCGCCGAATTTGGCGTGCCAGTCTCTCTCAAAACGGACAATGGCCCACCATTCAACAGCCACAAATTCAAAACCTATGCCTCCATCACTGGATTCAGACACAGGAGAATAACACCCCTATAGCCCCAGGCCAACGGGGAAACAGAACGCTTCATGCGCACTGTAAAAAAGTCTATTAAAGCTGCCTTAAATAAGGTCAAAGCTGGAAGCAGGAATTATTCAAATTCCTGCTGGACTACCGGACGACACCACATTGCACCACCGGCGCATCCCCAGCCACAATCCTATTTGGCCAGACCATAAAAAACCGCCTGCCACACCTGATCACACCCATTGCTGAAGACTCCAGCATTAGAGAGCGTGACACTGAAGCCAAGAGAAAAATAAAGCAATACGCTGATAGAAAAGCGTACGTGAAACCCAATAATCTCAGGGTGGGTGATACAGTCATTGTAAAAAGCGACAACACTTCAAAGGCTCTCACACCTTACCAGCCTAACCCAATGACTATTATAAAGAAAAAGGGAACCATGATCACCGCCACACACAAAGGTAGCCAAACTACAAGAAATTCCAGCTTCTTCAAAAAAATCCCTAAACCAACAACAAACCCTGCACATAACCTACTGGATTACCCCTCATCTGAAGATGAAAGCTACACACATACGACAACACCACCAGAATACAAAGACAACCAAACACAACACACAACTCTAAACCTCAGGCGTTCAAGCAGAACAAAACGGCCACCCAAAAGATTTGACCACTAACCAAAAAAATGAATAAATAAACATACCCGTACACAATAGTCTGAATCATCATCATTATTTTCTTTTTTCTCATTCTAGTTAACAGACATCTCCTCCGACATAGAGTCCGAGCCATCTGTTCAAGCATCCTAATCACTTCACAGACTGAATGAACTCCCTCACCAGATAATTATTACCACCACTGTCATTGTTGTTATCATTATTTAAAAAAAAAAAAAAAAAAAAAAAAAGAGAGCATTATAATATCCTAACTAACAAAAGGGAAATAACCTCTGATGCCACAGGGGTTACTGCCCATACCACATCCGGGGGATTTGGTCAATACCAGGCATAGCAGCAGATGTTCGCTTTTCCTCTATCTTTAATCATCATCCATCTTATCGATTCATCTTGGTAATAGTCCATACCTAGCAAGTATCCATTACCTCAGATATAAAGACTTTACAGGTGCGGGAATGCTTCTTGGTCCAGATGCACTAAAATCTCTTAATGGCATCAAGAAAATACCACCAGGAATGATGGTAGGAACATTTAACAATGCCCCAGTACAACGATCATCTCCTGCTACAGTCCTACCAATGCTAGTGATGAAAAGGACCTTGACACCTTCTATAATGAGCTACCCTCACTTGTTTGTATCCCTAAACACAACGTTCTCATCATTGGAGGAGACATGAATGCTCAAATAGGTAAAACAAAAACAACAAATTCAGCTTACACAGCTCATCAAACAGGCGGCAGCAGAATGTATTCCAATCACACAAAACTCCATAGGAGACTTTAGTGGTTAAGAAAAAAATGTGACAATGTGAAAATGGCATCCCTATGTTATAAAAAGAACCCAACTAATGCCAATGCTCAGAAACTTATGAAGGCATGAACTGAACAATCTAACACATACCTAAAAGAACAAACAGAATACATTCAAGATCAGATCAATAAGATTAGAAACATAGAAGAAGATGGACAATCTTGGATGGCGTGGCAGACAGTAAATGAAGTAAGTAAAAGGAAGAGCACCTCAAGAGCTAAACTAAAAGCTGCCAGCCAAGAAGAATGAATTCACTTGTGGAAAAAAACATTTCAAAAATCTTCTTGGTAAATCCCAGAAAGTTACGGATGAACCTAACACAAAAATCATTAATGATCAACTAGACATCAAACTAGGACAGTTTACACAAGAAGAACTCGATGTTGTACTATCAAAAATTAAAAATAGGAAAGCTGCTGCTCTTGAAGAAATACCAAAAGAAGTATGGAAAACAAAGAAATTCAACAACATACTGCTCTGATACTATAACCAGAACACAATAGACTGATGGATAAAGGGCTGCATCCTCCTTTCCCTAAGAAATGTGACCTTGCAATTGCAAAGAATTACCAGGGTATTACCCTTACTTCCATAGTGGCTAAGATTTATAATGCTCTGTTACTCAACTACATTCGGGAAAATTCTTAGGAAGAATCAAAATGGTTTTCAGAGAAATCAATCCACATCACAAATTCTGACAATCTGAAGCATTCTAGATGGGATTCGTACAAAAACCCTAGAGGTGATATTCTTATTTGTAGATTTTTCCGAGGCATTTGACTCCATGCACAGAGAGAAGATGGCACAAATGCTTCTAGCTTATGGTCTCCCCAAAGAAACTGCTGCAGCCATAATGATGCTTTATAAAAAAATTCACTCACCATATGGAGACATAGACTTCTTTGATATTGGTGCAGGTATTCTGCAAGGTGATACTTTAGTCCAATATCTGTCCATAATCTGTCTAGACTACATACTTCGAACGTTGATAGATTTAATAACAGAAAATGGCTTTACACTGAGAAAGGCAAGAAGCACAAACTATTACAAATGCAGACTATGCTAATGACATTGTACTGCTGGCAAATACACCTGTCCAGGATGAATCCCTGCTGCATGGTTTGGAGAAGGCAGCAAGTGGTATAGGCCTCCATGTCAATGCAGACAAAATAGAGTACATGTGCTTTAATCAAAATCAAATAAGAGACATCTCCACTCTAACAGGTAACTCCTTGAAACTAGAGGACAAATTCACCAACCTCAGAAGCAGCATTTTGTCTACTGAAAAGGACATCAATATGTGACTAACAAAGGCATAGTCATCTATTGATAGGCTATTGGTCATATACGAGTTGGACCAATCTGATAAAATAAAACGCAATTTTTTCTAAGCAGCAGTCATGTCCATATTATTATATGGATGCACCATGTGGTTGCTGACTAAGCGTATGGAGAAAAAGCTTCATGACAATTGCACAAGAATGCTGGGAGCCATATTGAACAAATCCTGGAAGCAACATCCCACAAAACAGCAGCTGTATGGCCACTTACCTCCCATCTCTAAAACCATTCAAATCAGATGAGTAAGACATGCAGGACACTGCTGGAGAAGTAAGGAAGAGCTCATAAGTGATGTTCTCTTGTGGACTCCTTCACATGGATGAGCAGGTGTTAGACGTCCAGCTAGACAACAGCTATGTACAGATATGGGATGTTGTCTAGAGGACCTGCCGAATATGATGGACAATAGAGACCAATGGAGAGGGAGAGTCAGGGAAATCCATGCTCGTGGGACAACATGATGATGTTGATGTGCGTTTCGGTACACACACACACACACATATATATATATATAGATAGATAGATAGATTGATAGATAGACAGATATAGAACTACTCGTATTTATATATGTATGTATGCCTCAATATCAAATTTGCATACATATATTTATAGGTACATATTAGAATGAATGAATATATACATAGATGTCACTCTTGTGTCCAAAATCACACCCAACTTCACATCTTTTTTAATAATTAAATGTTAGCCAGCAACAGAAATTTAAAAAGAAAATGAACAGCCAAGTCTTTTTGAACATAAGAAGAAACAAAAATACTCACTCAGAACAGAAACACACACACACACACACAAATGGAAAAGAAAAAATAGACTAAAAATGAATGAACCATAAAAATTCCACTAATTAACAATTTGCATACATAAAACATCAACAAAAAATATCTTGTGTATAATTTCTAATGATGACAGCAGAGGTGTCTTTTTAAGTACCTGACCTTTCTGAAAATTCTTGTACTACCTTGCTTATGGCATTCTGGGACAGACTAAGTACAAAGAACGAATTCACATACTGGAAATACCCAATAAATTCTTCAGTTAAAATTATACTTATATAATAATTATTGCACCACCAAATAGAATGTAATGAAGCTTAGCCATCTTTAGCAGAATCTAGGTAAGCAAATCTATACTGACTTGCATTTTTGTTTCTTTTATTGAAATAAACAATGAATGAAATATTAATTTTCTTCAAAATTGTCCCCTTGACATTCAAATTATTTATTCCAGCAAGTTTTCCATTAGTCAAAGCACTTCTGAAAATTATCTTTAAATAAGATGTCAAGCTGTATTGTATATTTCTTTTAATATCTTCCACATCCTCAAAACTTAGCATGAATTTTGATTTCAGGAAATAAGAAAAAGTTGCCGGCAGTTTGGTCTGATTTCTTAGTAAAGATCATAACAAAAATTATAAAAGATCAAATCATGATAGTGGTTGTTGAGATGGATGAAGATGATGATGATTGATAACAACAAATTCTCTCAAATCTTCAGTACATGTTAATCCAGTTCATCCACTATGGGCACAATGTGACATGAGGTCAATTTTGAAGCAGAGAACAGCTTATTTGAATTCAATTTTCCTTCTTCAAGACAAGTTAGTGTATTAAGGCTAAAAAACACAGTTTGCTCAACTATCAACTATTTAGAGATAGATTAATGTCTTTCCCAAGGGCCTCTCTCTCTCTCTCTCTCACACACACACACACACACACATATATATATATGAATAGTAAAACAACCAAACCTCAGATGCAATTGTGATGTCTCTTGATATTTTTAAATAATAAAACTAATTTTATAATCATTGCATTTTTTAACATAAATAAAAAGAAGTGTTATAGTAAAATACATCAAATCTCTTCTGATTCATCCTCTAAACCCTTCACACACCTAACTACTAAAACACATAAAACACAGACCCACAGACATCAACACTGTAGAAGAAAATAACAGCTACCGGATGTTGACCCAACAACAGTCAGTGTCAAACTGAGAATATCATGGCTTCTGCGCCTAAGCTCCATGCATAGCCTATCCAAAATCCCCGGAAAATTCTCAGTTATAAAAAAAAAGTCTATTTTTCAACCAATCATATTTTTTCCACAAGTTGCATTTTCTGAAACTCATAAATAGGCCAAACAGAGGTCACCCGCTAGTTGAATTGTCGGCCGTCCCATGAGAGCGTCACCCGATAACACGGTCCGACCAGATCAAAGCAATCGCTCATCGCCGAATAGACCCCCCCCACCAGCCGGCCAGATATTTCATCCGCTTGTTTATTTTATCTATTCAATAAACAAAATAAACTAAATCTCCTCGTCAGTCTTATTTTTTTGCAACCACATGCTTGTATATAACAGAAGTTAGGGGAGATTCCCTTTGCCCCCTTAAACATCAGGCCCTGTTTAAGGTTGAGTCCTAAATAATTTCGGTTTTAGTAAAATATTATCTGTTCATGAAGAATTAAACAAATTCAATCAATAGTATATTAACCATTATTTGGAATCATTTCTAACCATTTTTTAGGTAGCTCATTGATTCCTCTCAAGTAAAATTCAGTTGGTTTCGAGGTCAAGAGGTTTTCCTGGTGTTTTCACCTGATCTTCTTGAGAAAATTTTTAGCCATGCATAAAATTTTGTTGGAAAGGAAAAGAAGGAAATCACTTGGTGCAAGGTCTGGTGAATATAGTGGATGAGGTAGAGCAGATAAGCCTAAATCCAATATTTTTTCCTGTGTGATTCTTACTGATGTGGCTATGTTTCTCTAATTGATGAGCGTAAGTTTGACACAAGGCTGCAATACTGAGCATTTTAGTATTTAACCTAACTGATGTGTTCTTGGGTAAAAGTAGATCAAATAGAATGTTTGATATTCTAGTAAATAAAGCAAAATAAAAGAATGAGAAACATTTGAACACACCCTGACTTTTGCAACAAGAAGTTGAAGTTTTTTTGTGAGGTGCAGTAAAGCTCTAAGAGTGCTGATGCATAATAATGCAAGATAAAAATCATACCCTCAGCTCTACATAAACAAATTGTTGAAAAAAAGGTATGCATATGTCCATATATAAAACATGTTTACACATCTCACTGACTTTGTCTCTATTAATCTCATATATATATATATATATATATACACAGAAAGAGAGAGGTGGGTAGAGATAAATAAAAAATGCATTATATGGACTAAGGCTATGAAAAATGTGTTTACACATCAAAGAAGCTTTCACCTAAATAATGGGTCATTACTAACTGGAGAAAGCATAGATGTATAGATGTGTGAAGAAAATGAATAAAGCAAAATGCATCAATGCAAGAAAAAGGTATTCTCTGATTTATTCAGCAAAAATATCAGCACAGTAGATTTCCTCAACCTTCTACACAGGAATATGTTCCAAGAACCTTAAGATTCAATTTGAACTGTAAATCTTGAAAACCTTATGAATGATTTTTTTTCTTATTTTATCAAAACAAGATTTCACCTTTTCACTTAAGGACTTTACAACATCCCTTTGATATATCCAAACTAAGGGTATATAAAATGGAGTTTTTAACTGTGCAAATTTTCTCATTTCTTTAGGAAACATTTGTTGTTACACCAGGTTGACTTCCAAAATAATCTTACTTTTGGAATACTTTCTGTCAAGCATATATCTATTTACAAACTTCAAAAGGAATAATTCCTTTTGAAGTCTGTAAATAAGAAGAATCTAATTTTTATAATTCTATTAATCAATTATTTATTAACATGATTACTATTCATTTCTTTACAAAGCAAGTTAACTTATAAATCTACAAAAAGTTAATTTTCATATCTCTTTCATATCTACATTTCTAATTGTTAGGGTTCATATATTTTTCAATTTTATTAAAATTCTAAAATTCTTCTTTTTTTCTTTTTATTATTTCTTATTAATTTTATCATTTGTTATCTTTATTAAAAAGTTTTAAATTCCTTCATAAAAAAGAAATACAAGAAGTCTTAGTTCCTTTTGACTTCAATAAATAAATATGGTATATGTGTGGGATTCTATCATTTGAAGTAAAACCGAATACATTTATATCCAATATATAATCACAAGAATACATCCCAAGGAAACCATGGAAAGCAAAACTACAGATAAAATAAGAACAATTGTATAGATTTTTCTGTATCAATAATTATGGATATTAGTTATTTGTCAAGAAATACAGTATAATAACAGAACTTCAAGAAAATATAAATGTACAAAATGATTTACATGAAAAAAGGTGATATTCAATTTATAGATATTTACAAAGCTTATCAAAGCTTTGTACTACAACCAATAGAGAAAAGTATGGAGAATATTGTGTTGTACCAATCTTCGAATTAGGATGAGCTTTGAGAATCAGGATTCAAATTTTACACATGAGCCAGAACAACAGTTACAGGCACGAGTAGAAAATATGCAACCACTTCAGCCATATGTCTACACTAATTTAGGTTTAATGTTTACTGTGTGAATATGTATATAGATGCATTTATTTTCTTATCAGTACACACATTTCTTGAAACCCTTACCTTAAAAATTGATATTTGTTTATGTATGTATGTGTGTAAACATAATATGTTCCCACAGATTATATTAAGATATTGAAATATTTGAAGTGTACATCCCTACTTATATATATTACACACACATGCATGCAGAAATATATATACATACATCAACATTGTTATAAAATTAATTGTCTAAAAGCATGTTTATATGAGTAGGTATATGTATATATATATGTGTGTGTGTGTGTGTGTGTGTGTGTGTGTGTGTGTGTATCGATTCATGTTCAGGACTTGACATATTTGAAGAAAAAAGTAATTCAGGATTCAACAAAAAAAAACCTTTCATAATACTGAAGACCAACAACAAAAAAGTGTATGATTTCCTAATGTGCATTCAAATGCATTTATGTGTATTTAAAAAAGACAGATTTGATGTATTAAAGAAATTGAGGACTTTCTTTGTGCCCATCACAACTTAACTTGGAACACTTTCTTGCAAATCTTGTGATTTTTTAGAATTTGACAAGACATAATCTTTTTTTATTTATCATTTAACTTTTTGTTTAAAAAAACTTCAAGAAAACAATTTCTCGCACATCTAATTTACATAATTTATATCAAGAATTCAGCCCACCAAAAGAAAAACTCAATATAATAATTTATTTTCTTTTTAAGTAAAATGGTAAAAAAAATTAATGACCTCTCTCGAGTTAATGTTGAAGGTGATTTCATAACTGTAACGATATAAAAATGTGAAGTCAGATCACTCACAACTGTATTATTATTTGGGTGAATATCAGAATGAATTTTAATGAAAATCATTCTCAGATGAAATTGCCATTTTGTTCTTCTTGGGAAAAATAAAATCATACCAAAAATTATGAACATAATCATGATCAGTACCATGCAAAGAAATTATTGTAAAAAGTATCTGAAAGATATTTTAGATATCGTTAAAACAAAACATTAGATAAACAAACAAATAAGTAAATAAATAAATACCATCTTAAACATCTACACAAAAATGTAAATATAAAACTACAATATAGGCTATTTCCTAAATTCTTGTCATAAAGTTAGATGCTTTCGACTGCCCACAAAATTATACCCTTATATATCACAACTTGTTCATAACTCCTATTGGCCCCTGAGGAGCAACCCATATCTCATTGAAAATTACAGCTGCAATATCATTATTTATGCATGGATCAGCTTGAACTCTTTGTTTGAAAGATGATGATTGCAGCTACACTTTTCTCAAATCTTCTCTCATCAGCAGTTGGAAGAGAGTACATTATCATTGTAAACATCATACAAGATTTGATTCTGACCCAGGATCTATAAGTTGCCAACTTCACACAACCAAATTGCAAACTGTTAACCTCAAATTAATCCAATTTGATAGCATAGCATGTTGTTGTTTTCTTAATTAATAATTCCCTAAGTATGATGTGTAGATTTGCTTACTTCCTCTTCAAACCTCTAAATGTCCCAAGAGAAATAACTTATAATAAACCCACTAGGGGTCAGTGCAACCCTGTTGGGAAATACTGAAATAAGCAATACAAATAAATTTCATCAGTCCATATATATATATATATATATATATATATATATATAGATAGAGAGAGTGAGTGATAGATACAAATACAGATATAATCAAAATTGGTTAACTTACCAGTAGATAAAATCTAAAATGACAGTAAAAATTATTACAGTACATCTAAGTGTACAGAAAATATCACAATATTCTAATTATGATATATTTTAAGATATATCTAAAACTACTCAGGATTTAGAGTTTTACATAAGCGATCTTCAGGTGTGTATTTTCAACTATGTCTGTAGGCTTATCAACTTTGTTGAACATTTAGTATTCTCAATGTCTGATACAAAATTTAAGTCATGTAACTATTTGTATTTGGCACATGATTCAATCTGGCACCAAATTACAAAGTAGATGAAGAGATCAGAGTTGGTATAAAAATGTCATTACAAAGCTGTAATATATTTATGTATATATATATATATATATATATATATATATATATAGAGAGAGAGAGAGAGAGATAGACAGACAGACATAGATAAGGTTTGTCTCATTATTTTCTAGATTGACTCTCTCTTTATATATGTATGTACACACACACACACACACACACACACACACACACACACACACACACACTCAATTTATGAGCAATCATCACAGAATTTAAACAGCAAACAGATTTTTTCCTAAATGCACAAGTAAAGAATTTAATTATTTGACATAATATTTAAACTCATATCTTTATAACTTCTGAATGTTGGTCAAAGATAAAAAATTTTCATTATATTATATACTAGTTCAAATAATATACAGAATAATGAACACTTTATCTCTTGAACATCATACATCATTTATGAAGATATTTGTCTGAGTAATATAGAGAATTAGACTATCCATCTCTCTATGGGTTCTCATTGTAACAGCAGTCCATGATGATAATGATACTTCTGTTTAGGAACAAACAAAAGATTCTAAATAGTATTTCATAGTTATCTCTATGAATAAAAAATGCTGGCCAAAGCAGTATATAAACAGAAAGTGATTAAAATCTGATCTTACTATCACTTCATTACTATAGATTTCATGTCTTAATTATGGTATAGAAGACACAATCAACAAATAAATCTTTATTTATGATAAATTTTCATATGATGATTGTGTCTTTTATTCCATAGTTAATACATGAAATTTATAGTTATGAAATAATACTAAGAAGGTGAGATTTTAATTACTTTCAGTTTATATATATATATATATATATATATATATATATATATATATATATATATATATATATATGATGCAATCAATAAGTTCCCAGACTTTTTTATGCAGGCATTTAAAATTGTTGTAAACTCTTGAAAATCTAATATGTTATTGCTATACATCTTCTGAGATGACTGACCAATTTTTACGATTTCAGCTTCAAATGAACAGCTACAGCAGCAATTGGAATACACCCTACTAAAGCCTCATTGTCACAGCTGGTGAATTTCAAAAATGCAATCTGGACGTGAGGATACTTTAGAAGATCAATGTGCAATAAAATTATTTTTTAAACTTGGAAAAAGGCCACAGAAACATATGGAATACTTCAGACTGCTTTTCGACCATCTTGCATGAATTGAGCATCAGTTTTTGAGTGGCATAAGAGATTCAAGGAAGGCAGGGTGTTTGTGAGGGATGATGAGAGGTGTGGGAGGAGTAAGGAAGTCAATACACCAGAGTTGATTGGCCAAACGGTTAGGGTTAGTGCTAGGATTACTATGTGGAGGTTTTGAGTGAGTTCAGGAAGAGATTCCGTTGGAAGAGGCCATCACTCTTCAAATCAGGTCAGTGGCATTTCTACCAGGACAATGCACCAGTCCACAACTCTATCCTTGTCACAGACTATTTGACCAAGATGGGCATCAAGACACTTCCTCACCGTCCCTATAGTCCAGACCTTGCTCCATGTGACTTTTGGTTATTCCCTAACCTCAGAGGCTGTCGTTATGAGACAATTGAGGAGATGACAGAGGCTGTGACAAAGGTCATTGACATGCTCATACAAGAGGACTTCTATGGGGCCTTCCAGAAGTTGTTGGAACAGTACAAGTGCATTGCAGCCGGAGGAGATTTCTTCGAAGGGGACTAGAGTTTCATGTGTGTTCTATCAATAAAAGTGCCCATACGAAAAAAGTCTGGAAACTTATTTAATGATCCTCATATATATATATATATATATATATATATATATATATATATTTGTAGAATGGCCAAGTGTTACCTGTGGCAGAAGGCTAACTATAATAATGATCATATTCACATAAACTTAGCTGATTTTAGAGCAAGCCAATATTCGTGGATTTGATTCTCACTGACTACCTCAAATGTCTATTCTTGTGCTAAACTTAGTAAATATAATGTTAACTCTTCTACATTTTTGCCATCTGTTTATTGTTTCCTGTTGATACATGATAGATATATTCTCAGGACTAAAAATGATACAAATTTAAACATTTCTCACTGAGAAGAACAGAATCAGAAACCAGAAATAATGATAGTAAAACATACCCTCCCTCCCAAACAAATGTCCAAAGATCAGAGAAAAAGACAAATGACTCAAAGAAGGAATCAGTTAAGAAATAACCTCTCATCAAAGAACACAACCAAAGAAGCAACCACTGTTACGCAGTACATATTTATAAAAAAAAAACAGTAATCAGTGCACAGTTATCTAATTAAAATTTACTCTATGAGAATGTTAATTTTGAACTGAGACTGTAAATTGACTTAAGTGAACCAGTATCAGGAATGTACTGTTGTGCACAAGATTCCTTTGTTTATCAGCATAAGCTACCAAAAAAAAAAAGGATTAGCAGAATAAGATATGTATAATATAATGGCACAACTGATGATTTTATGATTGAAATCTATATATTTAATTACAAGAGAAGTGAATTAAAAATATAGAAAAAAAAAATTATCTGTTGTCAGTAATTTAAGTGTACTGACAGATATGGAATATAACATACAAGTTGGCAACCATAGTCGTGGGTGACCTGAAGGTTCCCTTTTCAATAGCTACTACTGTAATGTGTAAGGGAGGGTGCTATTCTTTTCCCTGGATTGCTCCACTTTACTCTTGATCCGTACCTTAAAATACAGAATGTTAAGCAAGGAGGTATTAAGTAGCATTTTTTTCATCTTTGTTATGACTCAACCTGGGATTGAACCCCAGTCCCCAGACTGTTGGTGAACACACTACCCATTAGGCCAATGTATTACATATGCATTACAAAAATTCTCATGTTTGTATGTAATCAGTTACAGGGTGGAATGATAAAATTATCGTCGTAAAGAAAACAACATTACAGCTTTATTTTAAAACTTTTATTGAAAAAATCAATTCAGGTAACTTGATTATGTAGTAGAGCTGACATCTATTCAATATAGCTGCCTTCAGCCTCAATCACCGCCTCGATATGGATCTGAAACTGGGAGCATGCCTTTTCCACAAGCGCCAGCGGGAGCTCGGCGAATACTTGGCAGATAGTGGCGATCAGGCTGGCTTTGGTGTTGTGGGAGGTCATGTTGTCACGTATGACCAAATGAAGTAGTCCAGCGGGTTCAAGTCGGGAGAGGAGCGGGGCCAGTGAGATAAGGGTACAAAATCACCTGATTGCACCAGGGGATTACCACACTCTTCAGCACATCCAGGTACACTTTGGTGTGGATTTTCAAGCCGACTTTGAAGATGTGAGGTGGCATGATATGGCCCTCACTTGAAACCACACCAAAGACCATAACCATAGCCGGAAACATTGTTTTCATCACCCAGGGCATATCCCTGTTATTCGTGGTAATCCATATTTGCATTTTGAGGGTGCTGGCAATGGTCCTGTTGTCATAACTTGGATCGGTAGAGATCATGAGTTGTACAGCGGTGCATCTCCGATCTCGCTCGTTGAACATTGTGTCACTTTCAGACATGATAGAAGGCTCCTATCACTCTTGGGATTTGTACACAACTGGCTAACTAGTTGATGGTTTGCAACAAAAAAAGAAAACTGGTTTTCATTAAATGGAAATGGAATCATGTCGTCTTTTCTTGGGCGATTTAAAAATAGTTTCATATGGACTGTTTTTTTTAAGAGTATACAGTCATGTTGATGTTAATTTCCCAAGTTTTAAATAATAAACTGAGCTTAGTTTAGTACAAAGCCAGAAGTATAGGGTACTCAGTGAGACTCAAACTCATTGACAACAATCAGCTAGTCCAGCTTTCAAACCATTACACCATACAAGGTATCCTAATATTTGTATATGTATTTTTATGCATGTGTGCATGTAACTGCAACCCAGATAAAATAGCACATCTGAATAAGATTTCTATTAGAGCAATATGCTAAAAATGCTTTTAGAGAACAAAGCAATTCTCAAACTGATTCACATCTGAATGATAATTATGAAATGTTAATTAAAAGTTCAGTTAAAGATTAATCCTTCCAAGAACAGCTTTTATGCTTTTTTTTGGTTGTCTTCTTGTAGTTGTCAACCTTCAGAGCTTGAAAACCAACAAAATTAACCTTATTGTTAATAAAGTCAGTTGTTGAAATTATTTTTTTGAATGATGGAAGTTTGTGTTGATAGGACTTTTTTCTCCTTCGCTGGAGGATTAGTGACATGACCAGAACTATCACTGTTTTTGATGTTGAAGTAGGAAATAGGAAACTCAACCTTTTTTTGGAGAAGACTTTGGTTACAACAGACTGATCAGAAAGGAGCTCCGCACTTGACTGCTGAGAACCATGCAGTGTGAAGTTTAACTTTTCATGTCATGTAGTCTTTCCTTACCAAACTATTCTGTGTTAGACTCTCAACAAGATAGTCTAATGCATTATGTGTGTGTATATATATATATATATATACATATAAAATAGAATACTTAGTCCAGTTAAACCGGAGTTAGGAGTAATTCCATCAGGACAAGAAAATATTCATGAATATTTAGATCTTCCTGGTAAAGAGCTCAATGTATCAATTATACAGAGCAATATTTTCATTAAGAAAAAACAACGAAACCAATCACAAAGGATTATAAATTTATTTCAATCCTGTTACGCATTTTTGAAATTTTCAAAAACACGAAAAAAATTAACAGGACTTCATCAGATCAATTAGATAAAAAAACTAGAGTAGACACATGAGAGTGGGAGGGGATAGAAGAGTGGGAGGGGATAGAAGAGGGGTGAAGAGTTATCTCTTCATTGAGCCCACTTCCGTTTTAAATTTAAATTTACGGTTGGCACTGTAGTACATTTATTTTAAAACAATTTTTTTAAAAAATTTTTTTTCTAGAGACTTAAATTACAGATATTTCTAATTAGATTTAAATTTTAATTAATAATCTCACGTAAAGATGCAGTAATAGATATATTAAAACAACAACAAATATTTAATTTACTTAAATATTTTAAAATTTCTAAAATTTCAAAATATCAGTTACATTTTTTATGCGTAGTACATATATATTATATGCTTTTTCATAATTTTCTATCTAATAATTTATTATATTTATTCTCAAAATTAACTCTCATTCTTAAATAAATTTATGCTTTATAAAAAAAATTTTTTTATTTATAGTTTAAATTTGGCTCTATGTCTACACCTGGCTATTAGTTCATTTCTCTTATTTAGTAAAATTTTTGGCTCAGGAAAAAGCAAAATGTGGATCTTTTCTTCAAGACATAGATTGCACCTACTATCGAAAGATTTTGGGGTACTAGATCTTTTCAATATGGACCATTGAATGTCAGGGGTTAACCCTTTATTTTTTAATCCCCAATAATGTTTTGATAGAGCAGTTTGATTTTTTTGATGCTCATGGGAAAAGGAATATTTATGATTTCCATATCTAATCTTGAAATTAGTAGAAGAAATGCCAATATAATATTTCTTATCACTTATGTCCTCTTTTGGATAAATAATAGCTTGGTATACTACATTATCTAAACTACACAAACCATTCATTGGACAATCACTTTGAGATTTACAATTACATTCTATTTTTTTACTATTAGTGTTATTATTATTTACTTGGTTATGAAATTTATTAATTAATTTATTATTATGGCTATTTATTATTTGAGAAATATTATTAGTGCAAGAATAACTTATTTTCAAGGTTTTCCTATTAAATATTTTATGCAATATATTATCTTGTTTAAAATGTTTATCTATCAGTCTCAAAAAATATTTACCTACATCTATATTGGCTAGTTTACAAAAAGGGGGGTTAAACCATATAATTTTCCTTTTTCTATTTTTTGAACATAATTATTATTTTCTTTAGTGAATTCAGTTGTTATATTTTGTTTCAAATACCTAAAATCCTCCTTAAAACCACTATTTTTAAGGGCTTCTATATATCTTTTACTACTCTCTTTAAAAATCTTTTCATTTGCAGATAGCTTACCTATTCTTAAATTTACTGCTTTTGAGATTTGCTTGATTATATTTTTAGGGTGATTTGAATTAACATTAATGTACGATGGGTTCTGATTGGGTTTTATGAAAGGTTTATAGGAATTATTAGATAGATCTAAAGTGACATCCAAGAAATTGGCTATTTTAATATTAGATGAGATTTCTATTTTAAATCCCAAAAACTTAAAGGCCCTTATAATCCTTTTTTGTATGCTAGAGCTAAGAGGGCCATTACTATTTGGGATATATAATAACCCATCATCTCTATAAAGACCTACTTGTAGAGGACTAATGATTCTAGTGAGTACATCTAATATATATAAACCTACAAGGTCTGCTATTTGGGAGGAATCATACCCCCCCATTGGAACGTCAAAATTATCTAATCCATTTTTTACCCAAGTTGAATCGTTATTTTTTAAAACAGTTTTCCTACACGCTAATATTATTTCGTATTGTTCAACAGTTATATCTATGCCCGTAAATATATAGATATAACTGTTGAACAATACGAAATAATATTAGCGTGTAGGAAAACTGTTTTAAAAAATAACGATTCAACTTGGGTAAAAAATGGATTAGATAATTTTGACGTTCCAATGGGGGGGTATGATTCCTCCCAAATAGCAGACCTTGTAGGTTTATATATATTAGATGTACTCACTAGAATCATTAGTCCTCTACAAGTAGGTCTTTATAGAGATGATGGGTTATTATATATCCCAAATAGTAATGGCCCTCTTAGCTCTAGCATACAAAAAAGGATTATAAGGGCCTTTAAGTTTTTGGGATTTAAAATAGAAATCTCATCTAATATTAAAATAGCCAATTTCTTGGATGTCACTTTAGATCTATCTAATAATTCCTATAAACCTTTCATAAAACCCAATCAGAACCCATCGTACATTAATGTTAATTCAAATCACCCTAAAAATATAATCAAGCAAATCCCAAAAGCAGTAAATTTAAGAATAGGTAAGCTATCTGCAAATGAAAAGATTTTCAAAGAGAGTAGTAAAAGATATATAGAAGCCCTTAAAAATAGTGGTTTTAAGGAGGATTTTAGGTATTTGAAACAAAATATAACAACTGAATTCACTAAAGAAAATAATAATTATGTTCAAAAAAATAGAAAAAGGAAAATTATATGGTTTAACCCCCCTTTTTGTAAACTAGCCAATATAGATGTAGGTAAATATTTTTTGAGACTGATAGATAAACATTTTAAACAAGATAATATATTGCATAAAATATTTAATAGGAAAACCTTGAAAATAAGTTATTCTTGCACTAATAATATTTCTCAAATAATAAATAGCCATAATAATAAATTAATTAATAAATTTCATAACCAAGTAAATAATAATAACACTAATAGTAAAAAAATAGAATGTAATTGTAAATCTCAAAGTGATTGTCCAATGAATGGTTTGTGTAGTTTAGATAATGTAGTATACCAAGCTATTATTTATCCAAAAGAGGACATAAGTGATAAGAAATATTATATTGGCATTTCTTCTACTAATTTCAAGATTAGATATGGAAATCATAAATATTCCTTTTCCCATGAGCATCAAAAAAATCAAACTGCTCTATCAAAACATTATTGGGGATTAAAAAATAAAGGGTTAACCCCTGACATTCAATGGTCCATATTGAAAAGATCTAGTACCCCAAAATCTTTCGATAGTAGGTGCAATCTATGTCTTGAAGAAAAGATCCACATTTTGCTTTTTCCTGAGCCAAAAATTTTACTAAATAAGAGAAATGAACTAATAGCCAGGTGTAGACATAGAGCCAAATTTAAACTATAAATAAAAAAATTTTTTTTATAAAGCATAAATTTATTTAAGAATGAGAGTTAATTTTGAGAATAAATATAATAAATTATTAGATAGAAAATTATGAAAAAGCATATAATATATATGTACTACGCATAAAAAATGTAACTGATATTTTGAAATTTTAGAAATTTTAAAATATTTAAGTAAATTAAATATTTGTTGTTGTTTTAATATATCTATTACTGCATCTTTACGTGAGATTATTAATTAAAATTTAAATCTAATTAGAAATATCTGTAATTTAAGTCTCTAGAAAAAAAATTTTTTAAAAAAATTGTTTTAAAATAAATGTACTACAGTGCCAACCGTAAATTTAAATTTAAAACGGAAGTGGGCTCAATGAAGAGATAACTCTTCACCCCTCTTCTATCCCCTCCCACTCTTCTATCCCCTCCCACTCTCATGTGTCTACTCTAGTTTTTTTATCTAATTGATCTGATGAAGTCCTGTTAATTTTTTTCGTGTTTTTGAAAATTTCAAAAATGCGTAACAGGATTGAAATAAATTTATAATCCTTTGTGATTGGTTTCGTTGTTTTTTCTTAATGAATATATATATATATATATATATATATATATATATATATATGAAAAGATGGAAAAAGTGATACGACAAAAAGGAATATTTCTTGTGCTATTTATTTTTTGTTTGTCCTCAACTAGCTCTGACCCAAGGTCATCATCAGGAGAAAAGGTTTTGTGATCAGAAGAGTCTTAGCAAGTTTTTATGATAGCTTTTAGGAGTTGATATGCTACAAAAGAAGTAACTAAAAATGAACTGGTGACATTGAATGAAAATTTTTTTGAAATGAAATACCCTTAATGGCATTGATTAGCACTTGAAAAACAATAGATTCAAAAATTAACTGAACAAACATTATCATATTTTAACTTTTCGAGCTTTTGCAGAAGCAAAGTTACTTATAACTTGGTAAAAGTCTATCTTCTCCACTGGCCAACATTATTTCAGAATTTCCCACCAGAAAAAGCAGATCAAAAGAGCTTATGAGGATGGTTCCTGCTGCTACAATAGTCCTGTTAAAAGGAGGATAGACTAATTTCCTAGGTTGAACAATCTAATATCAAAACAAAAGACTTTTTAAAGTCCCTACCATATTCCCAACTTCTAAGATTCCACTCTCAGGTAAATAATTCCAATATTGGTTTCTTTTATGTTAAAGACATTTTATCTATAGCTTTAATAAATCATTTGAATACTGCTTTCCTTAATCATTTCTTGAGTAATTAATTTGTGTAGTTTTTGCCTTTTTTGGCAAATAGATTTTATTTATGTTGTTGGGTCAGTAAAATGATAATTCCTGTGTATGGAGTGAGTGACGGAGAGGCTCTCTGTGATTGGATATGTTAATCATGTGATGAGCCCAGAAGTCTTGGCGCAAAATCCAAAATCCAGTCAGGCAGATTCCACCCAATGTTCCTTGATGTGGGGATGTTAAAAGCTTTCAGAAAGACAACCCTAAGAATATGAATAACTAATTCAGGTATTAGTTTCTTTCAAGGTAAATAAGTTTACATTTATTTTTTGAATAAACATTTCAAATAGTTTTTTTTTTCAACATAAATAAATTCATTTTCATTTCTTTACTTAATTACCCATTCACTCTTATGATGACAGCTACTAAGTTTATTCAAATACATCTAGGCCTGAAAAAGCAAGGCTTTTAGCATCCAAGCACACAAGTAGATATTTTTCTTGTCAATTCAATAATTCAAAGAAAGTTTACTAAGAAAACATCAAAGAATATTACATGAGATAGAATGTCATTTTGGAGATTAGAGAACAGTTATCAAACTTAAAATTTGGTCAGTAGTTTCATAGGGTCTGTCATAAAAGTACTATCTTCTGTCAATACGGTTCCTTATCCATTATTATTAGAGCATATCGCTTTCAATCTGTTATCTAATTTCCGAAACGTTTTCAGGTTGGCCCAAACCCCTGCTTTAATTCCAAGGCCATAATCCTATTGCCCTTTATACTCATAGGTTTTTTTAAATATGTATTTAACCAATTCCTCTGCCACAAGCAGGATGCAACCCAAGGTCAATTTTTAAGTGGAAAACAGCTGGTTGGAAACAAAGTTTTCCTTCTCCTAGACTGGTTACTTTACTGAGGGTAAAGAACCTGGTCTGCTCTGTGATTTACCTATAGCTTGGGAGAGAGCAGATGGATTCATGACTTTCCAAAATCCTTAGCCTGAAGGTAAACACAAATTGCTTTGTCTAGGATTTGAACTCAGCTTGCCAATTCCATTTAATCTTTTAAGTATCATGTCTACTCTCAATTTACGGCAATAATCCATCTAACATCAAATCATGACATTAAACTATCTGAGGGTGATGTTCCAGTTCCGGAGCTCTGGGGATTGTGGAGTATCCCTTCATTGCCATTACTCCCAAGTCTACTCTGACTCAGAGTGGTAGTACCTGCAAGTGAGCCATCAATGAGTCAAATAGATCTGTTTGAAAATTATTTGTATTGGATCAGAATACCTATAACTATATTACTAAGTGTAAATAAATGATTATTACTAAATAAAAATAATTACTCGAAACTATATAATTGGATCTAAATATTCAATAGGAATACTTATTACCATGCAATTGTATAAAAAAAATGATTATGATAGTTGAACATTTACTTCTGATACCACCCTGTCATCTATTATTTATCCCTTAGGATATTTCCACTGACCACCCAACCCTGACCTCACAAACTTTACTAATCCATGGGTCTTGGCTAACTTGGGCTTACTAACTAGAAAATCGAAATCTAATTCTAACATCTAAAATTTATAGTCACATGACTTTCAAATCCTTCAATGTGAGCTAAAGTCTCAACAGGCCTCAGATGTATAACAATCAAACTCAGTTACCATAACAATCTTGCTTTGAGCACAAGAATTTAATTCTTTTTAAATAATCTACACTTCATGCCAAATAAAAGATTCAGTCAGTGTATTATTGAATACTTGGACTATTTCTTTGTTTTTACATGCATAAACTGATCTCTTTAAATATTTTTCATCTGATCATAACATCTATTATAATTTCTGTCAGGAGGATTTTTATTGTAATACACCACTAATGTTGATGTTTCTAATACACTATGATGATTCTGATTTTATTTATTCACTTCAAGTGTTGTTTTTGTTACCATTTCATTTGCTTTTATATCATACCATATAAGAAAAATTCTGTCTGCTGCCTCTGGCAATTTATAAAAGACCAAACTTGAAATAATTAAGCCAGGCAAAGTTGTCCAAATGAAAATCAAACTCAAAATAGCAAGTAAAACAAAATAGTTTTCTTTTTTAGCTTTTCTTATCAGAACATCAAATGAATTCTTTTAAATCGCTGAAATTAAACATTGACCAGACAAATAAGTTTATTTTGTCACTTTTTAACATTTCACAAGCAAGTAGCACTCAGACTGATATTATTACTTGTAGTAAATATTTTCATACGAAGAGTTCCCAAAAGTATTTCCATACTTTGGTAAGATCAATCCTAGTTATTATCTGAATATTAATCACTAATTAGGAAATGATTCAGTTGTGGAGAACTTTGTCATGTTTACTAGGAAAGATCAACTCAATAAATATTTAGTATGTTTACAACAAAATCTAAAGCTTAAAATTTTAGCCAATAACTTAATCTAAATCTAATTAATATAAAAGAAAAAAAATTAACAAAACTTTTTATATTTTTGAGATTGCTTTTTCAAAAGAAACATTTCTAAAATGGAGGTTCATTCATTTGATTAGTCTTTAGACAAGGTCATGGAAAGTTGCACTTAACAGATTTGGAAGGTACATGCAACCTAAAGTCTGCAAGTTTTGCATCCCTGCAATAGATATTCCACCCAGAACAAAGTGATACTCTTGCTGGCATTGGAGAGTAACTCACTGGATGATATGTCATCCTTAATAAGAAAGCCTGACCTATATATATTCTGCCTATGTATGTTGTCAACCATTCCTCTTTTTAGTCAAGATATTGTCAAATGTTGATGTTGTCAAGTGAGTTGTGCCCCTTGTACTCTTTATTACAAGATTATGACATAGGTGGGATTAATAAAAATAAAATTAAAAAATAAATTAAAAAAATGTAGCAATTCCTTGAAGCCTCTGACACCAAGCAAGAATGGCGCATGCCTAAAGAAAAGGCCTTACAGGCACTAAAGAGAAATTCTAACACTTCAACCGTACCCCAGATACTGGATTGACTTCTTTCTCTTAGCTGCTGGCAGGTACCACATGTGTTCGCCCAAGTCTCAGACTTGTTGGAAGATCGCATCTCAGATAAGCAGCGGTCTCTATTGAAAATATCTACTAGTCATACCACAAACTTCAACTGCATAAACCCACTGAAAATGACTCTTAATATATTTTAACACCTTGCTTGGAGATGCAACTATTTTTACTGGTTTCAGGAAGAATTTCTTTACCTACAGAATAGTCATTAAACACTGAAATAAAGTTTCAGTTAAAAGGCATCGTCATAGTTTTCCTTCCATCCTTAAATTCTCTTGTAGCCTTCCACGGAAGCTGATAAGCTAATGGGGTAAGAAGAACAAAGGAGCCAGATACTTCGACCCAAAATCAACAACTGTAGACCAACTACAAGGAGACAACTAAAATACCAACCACACCTTCTTGTACTCTATAAATTACAGTGATCATCAATTAATTGATTTTTTATAGGGATTGTGTATACAACAGAAATACAATGACAAAATGGTCTCTAACTTTTCTCTGACTCAAAAGAAGTCAAAACAAATAACTAATAACTCCTGTACATTTTATGGCAGAATTAGTAAAACATCAGAGACCATTTCCCTATTTTGTAAACTATTTGTTTACAAATCATATATTTGATGTATAAGTATAAACAGGATTTGGCATTAGATAACCTACAAGAGTTGATATGCCAAAAACACACCAATCAATCAATCAATCAACCAACTCATAAAATTCATAGGATGCAACACAAGGTCAATTTTTTTTTTAGTTGATAGATTTCCTTCTTTTAGACTAGTTGCTATACCAGGGCTAAAGAACTAAGTCTACCTTATTATTTATTCATTGGTGGAGAGAGAAGGAAGAGATTCATTTATGTAATTTATAGGATTTCAATCAAATTTGATTAAAAATCAATTTTAAATTTGACAAATTCCCCAAGTAGAGGAAGTTCTTATAAATTGAAAGCAACCAGAACTACTTGCAAAATAAATTCTATGAATTTTACCGTTGGTTGGTTGGTTGATTGGTGTATTTTTGGTGACCTTGTAGGTCATTTAATGCCGAATCCTGTTTATACATATATATCAAATATATGATTTGTAAACAAATAGTTTGTAAGTAACATTATTTTAAAACAAGTCAGAGCTCATTTGTTTGCACACTATCAAATGGTTTCAAGTATAGTAGATGATTAAATATCACTATTTCACCCATAGATGGGATTCTAACAGGTACTACCATTCTGGGTCAGAGTAGACCTGGAAGTAATAGTAATGAAAGGGTACTTCACATTCCTCAAGGCTCCAAGATTGGAGTAAGACACTATTAGATGCAGTTTAGTGTCATACCGAAGACATACCCAAGAATAGTACAAAGGCAACACAGGACCCCAAGGATCTCTGGACAATGACCGTGCAGCTAGAGCTATCCTCCAATACAAAAACACACCCATCCAGAACATTGGGCTATCCCTTGACTCAAGTTACTTCATCCGCTGGCTGTGTGACTTCATACCATCCAACCCATGCTATACAAACCGCATGCAAAATAGATAGCCACAGCTCAAAACCGTGAGATAAATCTGTCTCGACACGATGCCTACCTGATAGTAGGATACAACCACACTGCACACACCCTATGTCCACTTTGAAAAGGACAACCAGTCTCAATACAACAGTAGAGCACTCGCTAACAGGACACAACAAGTCAAATGATTGAAACCCTCCCTAAGCACCAATACCAGATCAGGTAGGATCACCTTGTGGGATCGCAGATTCCTCAGAAAGCTTGAAGCCCCCACAATTCCACTTCCTATTCGTAGTGATTTTCCTGAACCCCCTACACCAACACTAGGAGGATAACAGGAACCCAATATACTGGTGGAATAAGATCATCAATACAACCACTATCAAACAACATTGCTCAGCCACTGACACTGACACAAGCAAAAAACTGCCCAAGCATTACTCCCATACAATCACCCAAGTTTGTAGGAATTCATTCCTCCCAGAGGCCATTACCCTTGTGCAATGGGGGAGGAAGAGATGAATAATAATAACAATAACACTTACTGGCCTAGGGGTTCTAACTAGCATCCAGTTGGAAGACAAAAATAAAACAGGCTGTAACTCAATACAGTGCCTGCAAAACTACTAAATTAAAAGCTGATATATATATATATATATATATATATATATACTAATATGCCCATGAATAGAGCAGCAGCCAATCATAATCCATGGAATGGAATTGCCCAAGTGGGCATGATGGAATGCTCCAACAAGCCATAAATAGCTCTCCTTCTTCAGAGACCATTCTGAAATTGACTCAGCTTGCAACACAACTGATTGCGGATTTTGATCACGTACCAAACTCAATATGGCACGGCAAACAGTATTGATGAAACCTGAAAATTGGGAATGATACCTCATGGAAACAGGGGATCTCCACCAACTCAGCCAAAATCCAAGCAGCAAATGTTGTTTTGGTGAAATGCCCAAGGAGCCAATCCTTGAACCTATTAATGTTTGAAGGAAAAGGAAGGGTTTTTGGATGCTTTGGCAGCTGATCCTCACCCTCATTAGGTTTGGGGCTGGCATTTATACCTGCTAAGGGTACATATTGTGTTGCAATATTTTCTTCCACGGGGTTTGGAAAATTTTCCAGCAGTATTTCAATGCAGGCTACTTTACTCAAGTAAAGCCACTGGACATTTTTGCATATTGTGACGTGGTATGCCACCAAGAGAGGAAAAGTGAGATCAATTCCCCTACCCTTCTGTGTTTAAACTAACAGGCCCCAAAGACTGACCGTCAAAAGGGAGATATGAATGAAAGTAATGAATCCAGGTCAGAATGACAGTCAAAAGCTACCTGCACTACATGATCTATAATCGGTTGGACAAAGAAGGGAATGCAGGTCACTCAATTATCGTAATCGGATGGAATGGTGGGAGAAAGTAGCCAAATGATTGGCCCATAGTCCAAACGTCATCTTTTTCGTTTGCGGAAGTTTGGAAAAGAAAGTTTAGTTCTGGACAGACATTGGCAAGAGATAGATGCCAATCCAGCCAAGCTCCGGGAAAAAAATCTCCCATAAAAAGATTAGAACAGAATCTTTGGACAAAAGTAAGCAGAAAGGGCTAACATCCAGCCAGATTCTGGAGATGCCACTCACTCGTAAAAGAAAGGAACCTGAGAATTAGCCTTGTCAAAGATAAGTACAACTTAAACTGTTTTTCCTGCTACCCTTCCTAAATATTGGAATTATATGTATTCAAAAAAAAAAAAGAGAGAGGAAACAGAAAGGATTCTGTTTCATCAACATTAAATTAGGGGATGAACTTTGTTACATCCTTCAGCCTGGCAACTTGAGCATTTTCTCAAGTAAAAGAGGAAAAAACAAAAGAAAGATAAAGGAAAAAGAAGAAAAGGACTGTTGAGAGACATTTGTGTTTGACACTGCCTGCTGGCTTAATATAGCCGGTACTTTAAAAAGAGAAAAAAAAAGGAATTTGTTTCTTAAATCTTATCATTATTTGTTTGGTCATTGCCTATTAAAACTTTGTTCTATTTTAAATGCACCCTTGTGTTGAAATCTACTGGTTGTGTTATTTATCTATCGAGTCGCCTTCTTTTGCACATATCTGTTTCAGCTTCATATTGCTTTCATTAATTCTCGCTAAATGTCTGATTCACCTTAAAACATTATAAGGGAGTTTTTGGAAATTTGACTACAGTGAAAAATATTTTGTTTTAATTTAGAAGTCCATGCTTTCCGTTATCGGGGGGGGGGGGGGTATGAAAACGAACGACTTGGTGGGGTATGTGAAAGTGAATTAGAAACTCCCTCACCAGCATCGGAGATGAGTCTAGCCCCAAATTAACCCCCATATTATTTGCCAGTTACCATATGCCCGAAAAAGGAGTCTTGACAAGGACTTATTTTTGCAGAGGGTCAAGTGCCAGACTGCCCCCGATGTCACATGCGCATAAAATAAACTCTCATCCTGAGATACTTATTTATGCAGTGTCACAATATGTAAAAGGCTTGTTTAGTTGTTCTCCTCTGTATTATGAATTTCATGGTAGCCAAACCTGACATAAGAGTGTGAAGCCTCCTACCGCCCAAACAATTTTCCTTGATGGGATGAGGTTGTTCATTGTGAGCCCCTTATTCATTAGGTGCTTAAGTCCCCCAAGACATATGGTGGCTCCACTGTTGGGAAAGATTGTTATTTTCGTGCCATGGCCACTGGGGATATTCTTAGTGTGTCTGAGATCAGGTTTTGGTGAGAACAGGATTACATATGCATCTATTTCCATTATTTGGCTTGTCTCTTCAGATGTGTATGTGCCTGTTGTTTGGTTGAATTTGATGTGGGAGATAAATGTGACCCATGGAGAGGACCCTAACAAGTGATACGCAAAATGAATAAGGAAGTAATGGCAATGATAGGGGACTCCATATTTTCCAGAACTCTATAACTGGATCTTCACCACTAGATGGAAGACATGGAGGAGTTGGGTAAATACTCTCTAATCAGCAACTTGAGAAATGTTCAAAAGTAGAGTAAAAGCTTGAAAAATACTGTTTATAATACAGTTGAAATATTTTTTCAGTAGTTTTATTTATTTGTTTACATTACTTGATTAATTTCACTGTATTATATATATTTAAGTAAATAAGATTTAGGAGTATTTGGACTCATAAATAAAGCATTAAAATTATCATACTAATCTTTAACTAATGGTGGTTGTTTCTGATTAAACTGTGAAATTTCCATGAGTTTGGCTAGTTGATTTAATTAACCTTCAGGTAATCACTCTTAAGCTCCTATTAACAAAGTCTGTATATACCTTTTGAAGTCACTCTGTATAATCACATAGATAGGCAGATATCTTTTTCATAAGAAAATATTAGCTTTTCTCTGATGCATGCATAAACCAAATTTAGACTTTAAGACAATTCCCTCATCACAAACAACAGCTTGGCTAAACAAAGGTTTGACCTTTCAAAAATGAGTGAACATATATATATATGTGTGTGTGTGTGTGTGTGTGTGTGTGTGTGTGTGTGTGTGTGTGTGAGTGTCTGTGTATGTGTGTGTTATAAAATGTATCAAGATAAAATTTAAATGGAATGTATGTACTGATGAACAACTTCAAATATGTTATCTAAATGTTATACTTTAGATTCAATGCTAATTCACCACAATTTTTGGCCAAATACAGGATTGTGCAAGTGCACCTCTCTAGTTACTTGCCAGACACCCCTGGCTTTTTCTTGTTTCCTAAACAAAAAATTCAAGTCAAAGATTTGAGAATGGGGAAAACATTGAAAGACATACAACAGCTTTGAACCAGATCAAAAGGGAGAGTTTAAGAACTGCCTTGACTAAAGGAAAATTTATTGAAATAGAATATGAATGTTTCATTTGACTAGCAGACAGTACTCAGAACACATTGAGTTGTCTTCTATAATTGTATTGGATCCCCCACACCCAGTTACAATATAAACTAGCTATGAGGATAGTTTTTAAAAAAAACTTTATCCTTCCAAAGTGGCAAGACAACTTGTTTCAAGAATTACATGAAGGTCATCCAAATGTTTCAAGGATGAAGTCCCTTGCTCATTGTTATATATGGTGACTTAATTTTGATTCAAATCTCAAACTGTAATAATTTACAGATATTTGCTTAGATGTGGTACAAAGCCATATGAATGGGGCACCCAATGAGATTTGAACTCACTCATGTAGGTTTGCTAGTCAAGCTTGCTAACCATTTCATCACTCAAGTTGCTCTCTTGATGATTTGTATTGCACATTCAACTGTATATAAAGAGCTGTGATATGTACCAGCATAAGGCTAATATGCCTCAGAAGAGCAAGTTACACCCATGGAAATGGCCAGGAAAGGCATGGTTTTGAGTACATATAAATTATACAGGCCCAATCAATCATAAGCAGACTCTGGTAAGAGTGAATGATCATAGTAAATATATAGATGCATATTTAGTGAAATCAGCATCAGCAGCAGGGAGCCGTTATGTAATGATGACAATTGCCAGCAGCTTTACCAATGAAGAATTTTCCAAATTTTGTATCAAGAATGGAGGTAAACATATTCTATGTTCACCATATTACCCACTGTCAAATGGGCTTGTGGAATGTGCAGTACAAACTGTCAAGAGGGGGCTAAAAAGGTTCCTGGTGATCTCAAAACCCTACTACTGTGTGTCCTTCTTTGCTATCATATTTTACCACAAATGGGTCAGCTTGACTTTGTATATACAGATCTATCATAGTCGACTGACTACTCATAACCCAAACAAAACCAAAACAAAAAAAAACCCATTCCGAGAAATGATGAGTCATGATGTCGGCAGCCAATAGTATTTAGGAATGATTTGTTAAGGGACTAAATTGCTCCGCACAGAACGTTTTTTTTTTAATATTTAATTCAGCCTGTCTTTCTAAGGACAGTCCTCAACTAATGGACAAAGTAGGCAGTATTCAAAAACACATGGTCGAATTAGAATGAAGTTTCTCACTATAATATAGTAATAATAAGCAAGGTCATCCAACATAGACCACATAGCGTAGTGGCACAAGGTAGCTATAAAAGCAGTAGTATCAGACCGAGTAAAATCAGTTGGGCTGGACGCCAGCCGAGGGTGTGGGAAAAACCAGATTCTCCCCTGGTCGTTCAACGACTGAAGTCTAATCAGCAGCAGCTGCCCACGAGGACTGCTCAAGGCTTCCCCTAAAGCAGACGTCCTGATTCCAGCCACAGACGATGCAGGAAGATTGCCGGCTTCTCAGCTTAAAAGCCCTTTTCAAGGCTACTCAGAAAGTCTATCCAAACACCTTCTGAGATGGCACAATGCAGCACACACAACTACCAGCCTCTCAACCTAACAGATCTTTTCAGAACTAATTCAGAAAGTTTAATACTCCTTGAGATGGCACCAGCAGCTACCTTCTTGCACCGGTGACCACTTAACTGCAGCAGCAACTACCACTCCTGCACCGGCGGCCACTTCCCTGCAGAAGCAGCTACCAGTCCTGCACCGGCGACCATCTTTCTGCACCAGCAACTATGAGTCCTGATCCAGCAACCACTTTCCTGCCCCAGCAGATACCATCAATTACCAGTTCTGCACCAGCAACTACCAGTCCTGAACCAGTGACCACTTTCCTGCACCAGCAGATACCAGTCCTGAACTATGTGACCAACTTCCTGCACCAGCAGAAACTAGTCCTGCACCAGCGACCACCTATCCAACGGATACCAGTCTTGTACCAGCTATCCAGACCTGCTCCAGCGACTAGATCCTGTTCCAATGATCACCATCCGGCCATAGCAATTGTTCACCATACGCTTTTTTGATTTACAATTCACCATAATAAAGTTTGGCCTTTTGAAGCAACACCCTTGTTTTGTCATTCTTGCCTAGTTCGTTGTCAATCACTTATATTTAAAAAGTTTGCGGGGACCAGTATATCTATCTGGCCTCCACAACATATCTATTTACCGAAGTTATCACTAAAATGACATCACCAAAATGTCAATGGATAGAAAGAGACAAGGAAATAAATTCTATTTGGGAAATGCTGTTAAAGTAATAAATTTTCAAGGAAAACCCAAAATGGTTGTGTGGCATTCTAGAGGATGAATGAAGCTTAATAATGTTTTTAGTACAGCAGGAGGATGGATATGTATGAAAAAGACATGTAGACTACATTATGATGAATACTCTAACAGAATTGGTAAGAAGTAAGAAAACAATCAGAACCCAGACATGTACTTTTAAGGAGCACTCAACAGCAACTACACAATGTAGAGAAATCAACAGAGATAGAGCAAAGCAACCACACACAAGCATGAAACTGGTCTCCACAGAAAAACAACAAAGTGTCTGACTCTTAGCAAAGAAACTTGCTGAGAAGTAATCACCTGAGTATAGAGATGCTGAGGATCCAGAGACTGATGATAATGTTGATGATCTATGAAAGAAAGAGAACCAATTCATTCCCCTTCCCAAAGCTTCTGTGAAATGCCTATGGATGTTCTATCTCAGGACAGTTCATGAAAGTTATAGTACTGAAGCACTGTTTCCTCCACTGTACAAGACCTGAAAGAACTAGATCAGTCATTTTTCAATTTTTGTAAATGAAAAAAAAGCTGCTTCATTTGGCTAGCAGATATTACCCAGAACTCAATGAGTTATCTTCTATTATAGCATTGGATATCCCCAACTCCAGTCACAACATACAGTTCTCCGTTGATGCTTTCTTAACATAGATTGTTTATATAATAAACAACACATACACACACACACAGACAGATACACACACACATATATGTATACATATTAGTATCATTGATGATGATGATGAATATTCTCATTTAATAATCTACAATAGCAGAAACAACAACAGCAGTATCATTGTAGTAGTAGCAGTTCTATTTTCTTAAATATTTAGCACT
This sequence comes from Sepioteuthis lessoniana, assembly GCA_963585895.1. Classification (NCBI taxonomy): domain Eukaryota; kingdom Metazoa; phylum Mollusca; class Cephalopoda; order Myopsida; family Loliginidae; genus Sepioteuthis; species Sepioteuthis lessoniana. The sequence continues at coordinate 46,578,282 of OY757916.1, read as the reverse complement.
CAGCAAAAAATTAGAGCAGAGCAGAGCAGAAAAACAAAGTATGTTTGCATATAAATGATTAAGAAGGCTTTCCAGTGTAGTTAAATGAGAAGAACCAATGCTTTGAACTTGGCAGATAATTTTTTCAAATGATCCACATACTAGAAGACCTTCAAAAAGCAGAACACCTGTAAATGTTGAATGCATGCAGGCATTAAAAGATCTATAGATTGTCTGGAAAATATCCAAGCATTCTGAATATCTTGATCGTCTATTCTTTGTATCTGGTGCAAGGGTTTTGGAAAAACATCAAATCACCCAGGTTTATCACTTGGAGTTCAGAAGTGGGTTCTTCTGGCTCCAGGCTTTTCCCAAACTGAAATTCCCATTGAAATAACATGGATAAGATTAAGAAGAACATGATGAGGTAAAGGTTCAATGACAAAGTAAAAACTTAAGAAGCAGAGGAAAAATATTGATGGTGATGGTAACCTTAAAAGAGAACCTTGTAAATCATTTTGAAATGTGGAAGGGATCCTGGGATAAGTGTGTGAAGTTCCAAAGGGAATATTCTGAAGGGGACTTCAGTAGCAGCTCTCTACATTGACTATCTTTTTTTATTCATATTAAAAAATCAGACCTTGTACACAAAACCATAATTTATATATCTTTACACACAATTATATACAGATATATATACTGAATCCATATACACATATACATGAAGGATGTCCAAAAAGTAAGGTACAAACATTTACTAATCCAACATATTTATTACTATATAAATAAACATTGTGCATATATTACTAAAACAACTGTTAATCCAATGCAGTAATCCCCCATGAGTACTCTCCCAGCAGTGAGGCAGCTTCTAAATGGGCACGTGTGTCGAGAAGGCAAAACACGCTCTCATAGTGTTGCTTTCCTCAGAGAAAGGTCAGAGAAGCTGATATTGCAGCCCTTAATTCCGAATATGGGATGGGAAAGGTAAATGAGAAACTTGAGACACTCTTTTTAGAAGACATAAACCAGTCCGCTTTTTTGGCCTACAAAACATTCAAAGGATATCAGAGACAACCTGACATATCAATAGAGGACTTTCTTAACTTCAGCCGACATGTCGCTAAATTAAAAGACTTTAGTATCTTTTACCAAAACCTGTACTTGCCTTTAGAGCATTAAAGAGTGCTAATCTCACTCCGGAAAATGAAAGGTTAGTCAAGGCTACAATTGGCAAGTTGACACTATCTTCCGTGTCAGGACAATTACGGAAGATTATGCACAGACAGTCTTCTGACACTTTATCTCGCAACACCCCACCCATCATATTGAAGAAGGAAGTAGATGTTATTGCCTATGTGGAAAATAACCAGACAGACCCCAGTGAGGTATATTATGGTAACTCTTCAGACAGATGTGATTCCTGTTTTAATGGTCGGTGAAGGAAAATAAAACATGGTGGAAGATGACACAACAACAATAACAAAATGTGCTCCACTGACAAAAAAACAAAAACAAACCCACTAGTACCTGAAGGCAACACCACTGTATGTTTTAAGAGTGGCTGCAAATTCTACTAGTCTTATGATTGTCCTTACATTGACTATACCAAAGATAAACATGAGGAAGGCAAAAACGGGAGTTCTATTTCAAACAATTCAGTTTAACATGAGTACAGTTTATTTGTCAAAAATATTACTAATTCAAACAATTCAGTTTAGTATATGTATAGTTTTTGTCCACATATGGTTAGATGTTAAAACAGTTCTATTTCCAATTATTCAGTTTAGCATAAATACAGCTTCATTGTCAAAAACAGTTCTGTTTCAGCAATTCAGTTTAGCATACGTACACATGTAACATACGGCCAAAATATTCAGGTGCATATTCACCAAAATAGGACCAAGATACGAATACGAAAATATATGGATATGTGAAACATTCATATGCATAGGAATCCCAAAACACTGACGACTCTCTTGGTTCAGGTACGAAACTTATTACCTTCTTGACTTTTAGGTTTTCAACACGAGGAGAGAGGGACACAATTTTTACTATGCTGACTGTTCCATCTGACCTGACAATGTGCGACACATCCCCTAGACCCAACTGGAATCGTCTAGGTCCAAATCTCAACTCACTTCACCTAGTCTCAAATCTCAACTAACCACTTTTCAAAATACCCAAGAATCCCAGCCCATCGCTTCTGGGCATGACGTCATTCACATCCCCAGTCTCATTTCCTATCTGGGGATTTTACTATGACATCTGTGACTGTCACATCCTCCCCGCTTGAGTGTTAACACCTGCACTCAATGTGTGCCCCTACCCGTGCACTAAGCCAAAAAGTTCTAAGCCTAACTCAACCGAAAGATAAGATATGACCAACAAAAAATAATAATATAAAAAAAATCCTTCCGCAATTATATAACACGCAGTTTAAATATCAAAACAGTTCTATTTCAAGTAATTCAGTGTTGCAGAAGTATGCAGTTTAGTTCTATTTAGCCCATAGATAGGGCCTTATCAGGTACTACAACTTTGGGCCAGAGTGGACCTGAGAGCGATGGCAATGAAAGGGTGCTCCACACTCCCCAAAGTTTCAACATCATTGGAACATCACCATCAGACTGTTTAGTGTCATATCTAGGACACTTGTTGCAGGGGGGGGTCTTACCCCTCTACAGAGAAGCGGTTGGTGTATTCTACAGCCTCAGCTGACTGGGCAAGAATGGCTTCCAAGTATAAGAAACAAATATGGCTCCATGAATATTGATTATGCAATTCACATAAACTCATTACAACTCCGATTGATCTTCTTGAACTCAAGTCTATCCAGATTAAATAATCAAATAAGTAGCTACAAACCCATATTTCTGAAGACATGGAACCAAAAGGCCGAATGTTCTTGTACTTTTTAAAGAATTCTTCATAAATTCTAAAGAGTAGAAGTACTTTAATGTAACAAGCATGTAAACCATTTTCAGAAAAAAAGTTATCATTTATCAATATTGGAAAAGAACTAATCATGCCGTTTTTACCTCAAGTGCTTCCACTTTTCAAATACTAAGATCAAAAATCCATCAGGAATCCTAAACAGGCCACAACCCATTCATTTCAGTTAAAATAAAATCTAAAAGTATGAGATATAAAATTATTATAATTTTTCAAATTATTCTGTCTCATTTTCCTCTTGGTAAAAAGGCCTAGAAAAAAAGTGTCAGAAATAAGAGTGAAAGGCTGAAGCATACATCAGTCAAAATATTTATATAAAAACCACTCAAATAAATATATTGCTTTATGAAACTCATTAAATATAGCATGTGTTTTTTTTAAGGATAACTGCACTGGTAAAAACTTTTTTTCAAGATTGTATATGAAAACCAGGCATTTTTCCTGAGATGATAACTAAAAAGTAAGGTCAATTTTTTTACTACAGTATCTTGGGAAAGTTTGGAAACCCCAGGTATTTCTAGAGCATTAGAAAATAAAGCAATTTCCAGTAAAATTTGTAAATGAATAATAATTTTCTGGGCGGGTCTTCATTTGTGCTAAGCATGATTTTTTAATCATCAAAATCCTCAGTATAATGAGAATGCTAATTAGAATCTTTCACTCCATCTTAAACTGGAACATCATTATGATCATGGACTATTGTTACAATGGAAACCCAATAGGTTCACAGGTTGTCTAGTACCTAATACAGTGCAAATGCTCTGTAAATATTTGTTATGCTGTAAGTGTGAATAAAAAATGAAAAACCTCAAAATTGTATAAAAGTAAATTTTTTCATCAAAATTGTTGAGCCATTTGTAAAAAAAGATTGAAGCCAATTTTGGTATAAAAATAATAAGTGACCATTCAATAGAGCACAAGTTATTTGTGAAAAGTGACAGTATGAAAAGTTGTTTGACTGTAAGCAATGAAAATGATTTGCAACAGAAAATCTCCAAGGATTTTAAAAATATTTTAGTCATTGACTTCCCATTTTTCTCCCATTTTCTGTCACTGAAGAGTTCCATAGTAGTTCATGAATTTCAAATTTAAGCAGCTTATTACTTGGTAAGATTAGATTCAGAATGAGAAATTCTAAATAATTCTCTGTTGCTCAAAGCAGGATAATTATTGACTTGAAAGGTGTAGGCAAGAGTCACAATGAAATATGTAAGGAATCAAAGATATCAAAATCTGCTGTTTTAAAAATCTCATGTCAAGATCTGAAGATGTTTCTCTCATAGTCATTATGGAAGATTGTATTTTCTGCTACTATAAGTGACTATGATTTCAGGTAGGTATTCAGCTATCTTGGAGGCACATCCACAACCATTCAAACAAATAAAAAAAGCACCATTTTTATGCAGAATGGTGTTCTGAAAAAATGTATTTAGCATTATGATTTTGAACTCTTGGAATCTGTTAAATACAATGAAAAGAAAAATAAGACCTATGAAAATTATGCCAAAAACCATCTGAAAGAAGTAATAAAGACAATTTGAACACAAGAAATCAACAATGTTATGTACAAAAGCTTTCCAGTATCAATGATTCACAGAATAAAGACTGAACAAAAACAAGTGTTTTCTTGTAAAATACTAACTTTTGAATAAAACATACTTCATATCTTTTAAGTATTTGTGCACGATTTTTCAATTGAATATAATTCATTTTTATGATTTTTGGGATAAGTTTTTGAACTTTTTCAAAAAAAGTTTCTTAAAAATCAGAATTTTGGGGTTCGGACATACTTGAAAAAAAAAAATCTCTTACAAAATCTTATGCCAGAGTTTGTATTTACCCAATCTCTCCACTACAGGCAGAGAGTGTGATACAAGGTCAATACAAACTGGTTTGAATTCAGAGTTTTCGATTGGTTGCTAGTCAGCCCTACAATTTATCCATAGCTGGGGGAGAGCAGATAGATTCATGCCTTTCCCAAAGGTACTCATAAGAACTGAAACACAAATAGCCTCATCCAGGATTTGAACTTGGACTATCAGTTCCATTTCCAATGATAATAACTATTATGCTAGACATGCCAGAATAAATGGAATAAAATATCTTGTCTAAAAAATCCCTTCATATTCACTGTCATCACTGACCCAAATAACATAGTTTAATTTATTTTAATTTTTTTGTTAACAAAAAAATGTTAAAATTTTTGTTCATTACTGTCAAAAATTTAATTCAAAAGGGCTGTTTTGAGGAGCTTAGAAAATGCTGGTTTTATCCCCTGCAAAAGGGTGTCCGATATAAAACTTAACTAAATCTGATTGTGAGGCTCAATTTCTGGAGCTCTGAGGAGTGGGGAGTACCTCTTCATTACCCCTACTTCCACAAGGACCTGGAATGGTAGTACCTTTTAGGGTCCCATGTATGGGTCAAATAAATCTTCAAACCATATTAGTGTATATAAGTAAATAGAAATAATTTCTTATTTGTATTAGATAGGAATATTTGATGTCATATAATTGTGTTCAAACAATGTAAATATAAACATTCAATGTACACAATTCTGATCTAAACATTATGACTAAGGGAGCAGTCTACTGGGTGAAAATAAAAGAAACTGATAAAAAAGGAATAACAGTCTTTTGGAAATAAAGAAATCTGTTGGGCACAACTAGTTAATAAATATCCATAAAAATATTATATATTTGGAACTAGTCTTGAAATTCATAGAGGTCAAATTGGAAGAACTGAAAATTTGGGTAAAGCTTGAGATTACACAGATTTTCGCAGCACTTTTCTATGCAAAAAAAAAAAAAAAAAAAAAAAATGAGGAAGGTGCCAGAGATTCAAAGGGATTTGGTGTGACTCAACTCCCAGTGGTGGCCACCAGGTATCTAATATGTATTTGCAAATGTATGAAATGTTTTAAATAATAAACTCTTGATTCTAGCTTTCATTGTAAACTTTGCTTGATACAATGTTAAATTTATAACAGGCTCTAGAAATCTCTTTGCATCACTTCAATTAAAAATAAATAAATGGTTTGTGCCTGCTGATAAAATAAAAACAATTTATCAGCCACACATTTACTTTCAAAATGAAGAAAGTAAAACTTATAAAGAAAGTAATTTCTCCAATAGGTAGTAAAAATCAAATTAGATTTTAAATTGTGTAAAACATTTTAAATCAGAGATCACATTAGTTAAAACTCTATTTGGCAACTTTCAAATTTAAATCTAATTCTGAACAGTCAATAAATACTTTAGAGGAAAAATATAAACTGTTGCTTGATTTTCTTAGTAAAAGGTTAGAATTGATAAACAAAATGTAGCGAGAGAAGAAACTTACCTCCTGGATCAAAGTGTGTAAGACTGTGCCTTGCATGTCAGGCAGTAGAAAATATGTTCACTTCCGAAGGCAGAAGTTATAGTGGGTTGATCTTGAGTCTCACGAGAAGAAACATACATACCACGTATGTAAATTTCTTATGCTGGAATTTGCATAAAAGAGCATGCTAGCAGCAGAAGTGGGGTTGTTGTTGTTCTTTGTGGAAGTCAGCTTCCTGTCTTCTTTTTACTGCTTGACACGCATGGTCTTGCACACTTTGATCCAGGAGACCTGTTCAAGTCATCAAAGAGGAAAGGATTTTTACCTAAACATTCGACTACATTGAACTCATTCTTTCATTCCATGTCGGTTTCTCCTGGCTGGACTGAGAACTCTGACCTTTTAGGAACATAAGTTAAGTCCCCATTTTTTTTCCTACTTTTTATTCCTCTTCATTTCTTCTTCCTCATACTTCTATAATTTTTCTCACCCACTCCATCTTTTATGGCTAGCCGGTCAGATGGCTCAGCCATAAAGGCCTTATTTTCAACCAGCAAGGGTGACCCCCCCACTACAAAAAAGAATTCACCCTTACCAAAAAATGACCCTCCCCCTGTCCAGAGTATTAAATCACTGTCTCCCCAGGAAAATACTCCACCTCCCGACCAAAATACCAATTTACCCTCCTCTTATAAAAATACTCCTCCCCCTGGCCAAAATGTCAATTCACCCACTGACCAAAATACAAAATCTCCACCCAAAGATATAAATTCATCACCCTCACTAGACCAAAAATAAGAAAATGAAACTGAGAACATATGGAAAGCCCCACTTAAATTACAGGTCGACGTCGATGACTTACTCCAGCGGGCAAGGGCTATATCCAGCCAAGAGCAGGTGCATGGTCTTATGTTCAATTTGGAGGAAGTCTGACAAGACCAAAAGAAAAGAACGGTGTCAGTCTTTGTCATGGACAAACGATCTCGGAAGATTGTTAAGCCTGTCAAAGACATGGTTTTACGTCAGTTATTCAGCCCGGGTGTAAAGGTGCAAGCCATAATAGCTGGTACCTCTTACGCTTTTTGGGATATACGATACCAACCAAAGATGAAGCCATCACTCTTACCCATAAGACTTTAGAAAATAAGGAATTTTTCTTCCGAACAGAATAGATGGGGCAGCAGTGGACCACGGTATCAGTATATGAGGTCCCTAGCTTCTTCAGAGATGCCAATTTAGCCGAATACATGCTAAATTTTGTGGACATCATCTCAGCAACACATGATGGAATGTGTGGGGAATGGAGGTTCGACATAATGTTAGATGTTAAGACCTTCTACTCCGTTCCCAACTGGTTGGATGTGGAAGGGCGCAGGCTTCCAGTAATCGTCTCTGGACAAAAACCTGCCAGCTGGCACTGCGGCGAGATTGGTCACCTCTCCGCAGTTTGCCCGGGGAAGAAGGCCCTGAAAAAGCCCGACTGGAACCCCGGTATCCTCCCACCTGTTTTAACAAACAATAAAAAGGAGGCTCCCATAGTCTCGACCACATCAACGGGGATTGTCTTCTGTGGTTACCACTGAAGAGTCAGGGGCCAAGTGGCTGACAGTGGGAAAAGGTGGGAGAAAGATCCAACCTGTGGGTCCTCACTCCCGAAAGTCGTCTTAGGTGGACGCCAACAGTTCACCCGCCTCTCAATCTCAGTCAAATACCGCTAGTTCCTCTCCATCTTATGCCCAATCAACAAAATTCCCCAAATCAAAATACCTGCCCCAAACTCCTCCTAAACAGCCCACTCCTTCTAAGGTCAAGTCGTTCAATCCAGGCCGGGAGAATTTCGAGCAGCTCATCGAGTTCAAAAAGCGGCTGGACTAGTAGCGGAAATCACCTTCTCAACCAGGACCCTCTCGATTCACCCCTTCATCTCCAAAGCAGCCCAGGACCATCAGACCGCCAACCACACCACCTCAAAGATCCATGCCTCCTCCAGCAATGACCACTCTAAAACCATAAAAAGGGACTCACCACCTATAAAACCATCACCAGCAGCAGCAACTTCATCTTCGACAGTTTCGTCTCCCACTGTAACTCCCAAGAAACGGCAGCGGAGTTCTTCCAGTAACAGCCCGGGGGATGATGTCCCGAAACAACAGAGGAAAAAAGAGAAACCACACGTTCCAACATTTGCCGGGTGGATGAGGGGGTCCTGGATCGTCTTCACAAGGTCCAGCCGCAACTCTTAAAAGTCTTGAGGGTCCTCCACAATTTCAAGGAGGTGAATGGTCGAAATGTGGAGGACCCTCGAAACTTTCCAAAAGCATGGGTCACATTAGTCATTCGGAAGGGCCAGGGTCCGAAGGCGCTATGAAAATGTTGGGGGAAGCCAACAAGGCCCTCGGCCCATCAGCAATCATCAAAGACGATCTTCATTCTTGTAAAGGCCTTGTTGGGAGGGTCCCTGTTGTTCTTCACCCCTCCCTTTATAGGGCTGTAAAACTAACTTTTCTGCGGGACATTAGGGGTCACGCTCATGACGGAACCATCACAAATGAGCCAGACCGTCGGCGTCCTCACCCCAGCCATGTTCAGTCCGGGCACTCAACCCCTGTAAATGTTCATGATAGGTTTAAGGCTTGCTAGTTTAAATGGCCGCGGCCTGAGGTCGGATTCTAGAAGATCCCATTTACTTTTATACCTCCAGTGCCGCGGCATTGATATATGTTGTTTACAAGAGACTCGCTTTGACTCCAACTTCCATGAAGATATTCTATCGAGGGGCTATTTGTCCTTCTCAGCATATTTTGATGGTCATTCCAGAGGTGTCACCTGGCTGGTAAGTAGACGTCTGGTTGCTACGTGTGCTCTTGTTTTCAGATTCAGTGGGCAGACTTTGTGTTCTGGATGTTACCATAAAGGATAAGGCGTTTCGGCTGATGGGGGTTTATGGGCCCGATGCTACCAGCCTTTTTCCGGCGCATCGAGCCGTACATGATACCATCAAAGCGGGTAATTTTAGTGGGAGATTGGAACGCTGTCCTTGATCCCAATTTAGACAGAAGGGATAGTAGTGCGGGTACTAACACCTTAGATGCCAGATATTTTCGCAAGTTTGTCGAACGACTTGATCTAGTTGATTTCGCAAAAGGCATCCAAATAAGGTAGCTTGGACTTGGACCAGTAGGGGCGCCTCGGCCCAGCTTTACAGCTATTTGGACCGAGTGTTAGGCAAGTCGACCTAGATTTTTAGTGTTTCGGGAAATTGTTAATTTCTCTAACACTATATATTTTAGGCAACACAAATGAATAACAAAACTGCTTTTAACAACACAACAAAGTAAGGTTTATTATAGTAGCAGGCGTAAAGGAGTGAGAGTGAGAAAGTGTCTCTTTTGCGTCACTGGTCTGTATGTTGGTCCTTGGTTCGTAGTAAGCGCGTTTAAAGCTAGCAGCGAGCGAAGGGTTCCAAGTGGAATCAGTGGCAGTCATGTGAGAGAGATGTGTTTCTTCTGCTAGCTCCGGGCTCTCTGACCTTGTCCGTTCTACAAAAAGGGACCAGAAAAAATAGTTCCTGAGAGAGAGAAGGAATTAATGCGCTCTGCCAGTTGATTGGTCAGTGAGTGACCGACTCTCTTAACAGGGAGATTGATTCGCGAAAGGAAATAGATCTGTGGATGCTACAGATTATTTAGGTGGTCCAAGTTTTGATCTATATAAAGATTCCGACCACAAATTCTTATGCGTGTCGATTAGGTTATGGATGACTTCTGGAACCAGCTAGAACTTATGATAAACCGGGAACTGACGGGGGCTATTATTGGAAATAGGTGGTGGGGTAACCTTAAGGATAGCATTAAATCCTTTGCTGCCAACTATAGTAGAAGACTCAAGTAGTGGAGCAAAGCTCGATTAAAGATAAGCTAGATAGAGCGGTTAGGGCGAGAGATAACAGGAAAGTTAACATAGCTAAGGAGCACCAAGCTCTGGTAGTTAGGGCTAGGTTAAAAAGAATGTCTTGCGAGGTGACGAATATGGCCCAAGAATTACGGGCCGAGGAACTCAGGCATGCTGCTGATCGACATATAGCCAGTGTCACATCGCCGGACGGTCAACGTCGAACTACAAACGAAGCCATTTGTAAGGAGTTTCGGCAGCATTTCGTGACATTTTTTACCAGGGAGCCCGAACTGAGCAGAGCTCAGTCCGACACCTATCTTGCTGATTTCCTTCGCCTTTCAGCGACCGAAGTGGCTGGGTGTGAGGGTTGCATAACAGAGGATGAGGTCCGGAAAGCGATGAAATTGGTCGGGTTGGATAAGTTTCCCGGAATCGATGGTCTGCCCTACTAAGTGTACTTGAGGTTATCGCACATGTTTATCCCCTTGCTGGCAAATATCTATAACAACTGAATGAGGCAGGGCTCCATACCCAGACGCTTCACCAGGGGTATAGTGAAGTTGCTACGTAAGAACAAACATGGTGGGGATGGGTTTAGTAATTTTCGCCCTTTAACGATGTTAAACACTGACTTAAAGATTTTGGCGAAGATCCTAGCAAATCGTTTGCAGACCTGCCTAGTCTGATTTGCCCCGAGCAGACTTGTGCTGTAAAGGGTAGGACTATCCAGGACAGCTTTCATTTGGTTCGCACGATCGTAGAAAAAGTCAACGGAAATGCTGTGTTGATCAATTTAGATCAGTCCAAGGCCTTTGATAGGGTTGACCATGGTTTTCTGGAGTCTGTCTTGTCTGCAGCCGGTTTTGGGCTGCCCTTTCGCACCTGGATTTGTTTTCTTTATGCGTCCCTCGGAGTCATGGAAGAGGTGAATGGGGTAAGGTCAGAACCTTTCACTTTGACTCGATCGATTCGTCAAGGTTGTCCGCAATCGCCTATGCGCTACATTCTTGCGTTAGAGCCCTTTTTACGCAAGCTAAAGGCGAACCTGGTCATACGCGGCCTCACGTTACCTGGCTCCAGAGAAGTAGTCAGGTACACTGCATACGCTGACGATGTCAGCGTGCTTGTAAAGAGCAGTGTCGAGGTGGAGGAGGTGAGCAAAGAAATCGGAAGGTATGAACACACGCAGCAACAAAATCCGTTTGCCTACAACAGTTTGGAGACGAATTACGAATTCAAACACGGCGAAAAAAGAAAAAAAAAAACACTCAGGTCGTAACAATTGATGACTGAGATTCTCAAAACCGCTGGATAAATAAAATCACCCTCATAGGCTAACAGTGCTGACGAGGAAAATGGAAACCGTAAAATAACAGTGACGAAACAGGAAAAATATTCGTCACATAAAAAAAAAAAAAAAAAAAAAAAATGAGGATAAAAATACAGACGTAAAGTTATTGCCGGAATCTGCAAGTTAAACTTATTATTTGTAAAATTCATTCTCCGTGCTAAAATTACGTGGCTAAAGAAAAAAATTTTTCTTTGACCCTCCTCACAGAGAAAAACCCACACATTTTTTTTTCTCTACTTGCAAAAAATATGGAACAATTCCAATCGTCAGTCCTCGAACTTATTAAATTTCAAATACAATCTCAAAAGGAACTTCAAGAGAGACAGATCAAAAATGAAGAGACATTCCAACAACAAATTTTGGAATTAAAACAAGACAATAACAGAAAACAGCTAGAAAATGATTAAAAAAAAACAGCAAGAAATTTCAGAACTGATCCATAAGGCTATTCTAACTAAAGAAAAAAAAAATTCTGCTCGCAAAATACAATTTGGTCCACCATCGAAACTTTCAACTACAATCCCGAGGAAGGTCAAACTTTTGAACGCTTCTACCAAAAGTACCAAGATTTCTTCGATATCGATTGTCAAACATGGACCGATGAGAAAAAAAAATTAGACTCTTACTCTCAAAACTAACGAACATAAGTTCACCGACTTCATTTTACCCAAGAAAACGCAAGACTTAAAATTTAATGAAACAATTGAGCTTCTAAAAGAATTATTCAACCCGAGACTGTCTTTATTCCACAAAAGATGGAAATGCTTAAATATCAAAAAAAAAAAAAAAAATGAATCGGAAGACTTTACGGCGTACGCATCAGTTATTAACAAAACTTGCGACGACTTCCGCCTATCAGAACTGACAGCCGACAATTTCAAATGTTTAATTTTTGTACTAGGCCTAGTTTCGAGAAAGGATAGCGATATGCGTAGACGAATTCTTACGAAGCTAGAGAATGAACAAAATATGTCGCTTCAACAATTGGCAGATCATTGCCAACAACATGTTAATATAAAGCAAGACTCACAAAATATTGAAGAAGCGGGCATAGCAAACGTTAGACGAAATTGGAAGTCCCCCTCAAGTACAAATAAAAACCATGAAGAAAAACCCCCTCCTAGCGCATGCTATGGATGCGGACAATTCCACTGGTACAAGGACTGCCCGTACAAGTACAAAATTTGTAGAAACTGCAACAGAAAGGGACATAAAATGTCGTGCTGTAAAAAAATTAAACAAAGTCGAGTTAAATTTACCCAAATCGATAATTAAGAACAAAATATCAGGAAATACCTTTATGTAAAAATCCAAAACAAAAAGGTAAAAATGCAACTCGATTCGGGCTCAGACATTTCTATCATAAACACTCAGACTTGGAAAAATATTGGGAAACCAACACTCTTTAAGTCCAACAAAATCGCCAGAGCCGTGTCAGGCAGAAAAATAAACTTTGTTGGCGAAGGTTGGCTACACATACATTTTAATAATAAAAAAATGAGAATATTCGTGATGCTAACAACTTATTTGGAACAGATGCTATCACGAAATTTAACTTATGGGATCTACCCATATCGTCTTTCTGTAACAAAATAAAAGAATATAAAAACGACCCTCAAATCATAAAGGTCTTTTCAGAAGGTTTGGGTAGATGCACAAAAATGACTGCAAAAATCAAATTTAAAAAGAATGCAGAACCAGTCTTCAGAAAAAAACGAAGCATTCCTTTCGCCTCTATAGACAAAATTGATAAAGAACTAGAAAGATTAACAGTGCGGAGTACTATCAAGAGTCGACTATAGCGACTGGGCAGCTCCTGAAGTATACGTAAAGAAAAAATCAGGAGAAATACGCGTCTGTGCAGATTTGTCCACAGGCTTAAACAGCGCAATAGAAGATCACCATTATCCGCTACCTAGTCCAGAAGAAATATTTACGAAACTAACTGGCGGTCGATACTTCTCGAAAATTGATCTTGGCGAGGCTTATCTCCAAATACCAACAGACGACGAAAGCTCGAAATTACTCTGTATTAGTACTCATAGAGGTTTGTTCAAGTACCAACGCTTACCCTTTGGCATTAAGTCTGCACCGGCGGTGTTCCAACAAATCATGGACACTATGTTAGCCGGGCTAGATTTCGCAACGGCATATCTGGACGATATTCTACTTAAAAGTAATACCATAGAAGAACACAAAAATGGTTGTAATATGATGACAGAAGGTAAGGTCAGCCATAAATGAGATGTTATTTGTAAATAAAATGAAATAATTCAGCATCTGTGATTTGCTCTTCTGTTGTGATGTATGAGTGGACAACATCAGTGTTATGAAGAGGGGAAACTTGCTACATGGGCAACTGCCAGTGCCTTAACCAGTGCTGAGATTTGAATGCAGATCTATGATCCTCTGAGATTAATGGATGCCCACATGATGAATGATTGAGAATTTAATTAACTTTGTATCAACAAGCTATTTAGACAATAATAGATTATTATTTATCTGGTATCATATTGAGAAAATACTTTTAAAGATTTTTGACAATATCAATTTGGGTTGAAAATAAAATGCTACTATTTGCCTTCAATTTAATGTGGCTGGAGCTGTAGAATACACTGACTGGATCTCTGCAGAGGGATAAATGAGGGTCCTGATATGATGCTAAACAATTTGATGGTGAGACTCTAGTAATGCTGGAGCTTTGGAGAATGCAGATTACCCTTTTATTGCCATCCTTCCCAGGTCCACTCTGACCCAGAGTGGTAGCACCCGATAGAGTCCTAGTGTTTGACATTTAAACTGGGTGCAAACAAATGACTTATGGTAAACTGAATGATTTGAAAAAAACTGTTTGATAATTTAACAGTGTGTAAACAAATGACTGATGTTTAATTGAATTGTTAGTGATACATACCAAAACTTTGAACCCCTTAAGTGTGTGCAAACAAATGAATAATGCTGAATAGAATTATTTGTGTTAAATAGCATTACTTTAAACTCTTTAACTGTGTGCCTAAATTGAATTATTGGTATTAGATTGTGATGCTTGGAATCATTTGACTGCATGCAAATGAATAAATAGTGTTGAATAGAACAATTAGGGCTAATAGCAATACTTGTAACCACTTCATTGTGTGCAAAGAAATGATTAATATTGAATAGAATCATTAGTGTTAGATAGTAATAACTGAAACCATTTAGCTGTAGAAACAATAGCAATACTAGTGTGCAAACAAATTACTTCTAACTCATTTAAAAATGATTACCTACAAAATATGTGTACAAAGAAATGACTGATGTTAAATTGTGACATTTATATAGCAATACTTGAAATCATTTGACTGTGTACAAAAAATGAGCTCAGGCTCATTTAAAATGTTATCATGAAAATCTCTTTACAATTCATATATATTCAATATATATGTATAAATAGGATTTGACATTAAATAACCTACAATAGTTGATATGCCATAAACTCAACCAACCAATCAATTAAATGTGACATTGAATGTGATGACATTCAGACTATTGGTTTTACATGGACTAGATTGAAAAAATTTTTTCCCAATTTTTTACCTAAGTTTTTCTCTGACATGTGTTTTCAGAAAAAAGCATCATTAACCTAGCTTGGTGTAATGGTTAGCGTCGCAGGATATGGACACGGCGACACGAGTTCAAATCCTGGATCTGACTAATTGCATTTCACATAGCACTAATACCCTTGGGAAAGGTATGAATCCAAATATTCTCCCTCCAGCTAAGGGTAAATAGTAGGGCAGACTACGTTCTTCAGCCTTGGTGAGGCAACTAGTCTAGGAGAAGGAAAACTCTGAATTCAAACCTGTTAAACTCCGCTTAAAAACTGACCTTGTGTCATATCCTGCCCGAGTGGAGGGGTTGGTAAATATGATTAACCTAGCTTTTGGATAAGAAAATTTAAATCTATGAACTATTCCTCTATCTCTGAGCCATAAGTTTATCTCTAAACTATTAATCTATCTTTAGACTATTGATCTAGCTGCCTAAACCAGAGATCTAAGGCCAAGATTTTAAAAGCAAGAATATTGGATCTCTTGAAATTTTGAGGTAACACAGTCTTCATACTATTTCCCTGAACAACATTTGACAACATCAGAGAGAGAGGAGATCTGATGGAGAAAAATCAAAGACTTAATGCATGGATAACTGCCAGTCATTCATGCAACCCTGCTGAAGCCAGCATCCAGACACATATACATTGTCTCATGAAACTAATGGTTGCCACTACTTCTATTCTTATCTCAATAACACCAAAACTAGTTCAAGCAAATGTGTAATGAAAATGTCAAGTGCTTTTATCTGGTTAATCAATACAAAGTACTGAAATGTATTAATGAAAAGATTACAAATCATTAAGACATTGAATGTAATGATAAAAGGCAAGAATGATGTTTCAAACCCTCAAGGGAATAAAATTGATACTATACATACTTTTTTGCAGTAGATAGAAACCCCATACAATACTTTTTTCTCTTTCATCTTATCTTTTATTTTTTAAATTTGTTTTTCAAATTTTTGTTTGGTGGAGAAAAGGAATAACTTTTTATTCCTTAAATTAAATATCATTCATTGCCAATCAAAAGAAGACTAATGTACTCCTCTGATCAAGACATTCACACACAGACATTTTTTCTTCTGAAAACTTGGCTATGCATTCCCAGCACTGAATATGTTACCAGTCTCATTATGAATCTACTTATCTTTAAGAAACGAGACTATCTAGCATTGCCTGGATTATTATACTTCCTAACTACACTATTATTCCTCTGGGTAACTTTTCTTTTACCTTCCTTAAGTAAAAATGCATAAGAAGTGACAAAAAAAAGAAGTGAGAGCAGTATATTCAATGTTAAGAAGTCAAAATACTGCTCAGCATTTCCAAAGTTGTGATTGTCAGTACAGCATGGAGTTGTTTCCCAAGATGTGGCAAAGTTTCTTTCTTTTTTACATCTTTCTGCTAATCTTTCTTACATGTCAGAGAAAGAATAACGGGTACTTCTAAACTACTATGAACTGGTTTATTCTCTCTGGTGTACACAAATAGCTTTGTGCTGGCTGTTATATCAACAGAAAGAGGCAAGGAATGTATTAATGATAAAGTGAACATTCTTTTAATGTCTGGTATCCTTTGGTATAGTTAAAACCAATAGCCAGGCAAACAACTGGTTTGACATCCCCATCAGAGTTTTTTTTATTGCCCTTTTACACAAAGAATAAACATACTGAACATTAACTCCTTCAGCTATACTTTTGATATTTAAAGGCCCAAGCAATGAGAACTTTCTGGTTGATTCTATATTTGGTCATTTCTATCTTGGCCTTCTTTTTCTAGGCAGATTCCCTTCCAAAGCCTTTGCCAATTAACAATTTTGGTGAACAAATCAAATTTTCATGTAGGTCATTTTTTTTGTCTCTTTGTTATTTCTTTATTTTTCCTAGGTCTGTGAAATCCTTTTTTTTTTCTAAAATGTTCCCCAGTCTTACTACATGCATTTTTAGCTAGTTAGTTTATCAACTCACTCAGTGCCCACATTGTGTTTGAAAGATCCATGGATGGTGGATGACATAATTTATCTGGAACATCTTCTGACAGCCCAGGTGGTTCACTGGAACAAGTATCCTGGGTGTTGGCAACTCAAAAACAAGAAAAAATCTCCATTCACAATTAACAATTATTTATTGTAACACAATAGTGTAACAATAATATATATATTGGGTAACCCTAAGCTCAGGTCGCCAACTTTACTTACTTTACTTACACAAGGAAAAAACATTCCCAATTGGCTAACCAATCACAGATCACTTTGTATTCTTCAACTATTAGTCAACCAATCAAATGCATGGATCTATGTTTGTGGGAAGAGTATCCAGTTCATGTATCAGATTTAAATTGGTCATCCAATCAAATCACAATATTGGAGCTTGGTAATTAAGAATCCCATCCCATACCTTGTGGGGATTATTTCTTTTCACATTAACCAAAACAAAAATCAAAGACCTGATTAATCTATCCAAGGATATAACCTTTTAAGCCCAACAGGTGGGCAAGAGATGTCATGATTTAAAATGGATCAATGCACTGACAAAACCCCAAGCCTGCTTATTTTTTGTTTTGACTATTTGAAAGTTTGGTTAGGACTGAACTTTTAAATTAACTTTTGAATTTTTAAATTAATAAGTCTTATGTTGTTATAAAAGGAAAAGTAAATTTAAAAAAAAAAATGCATCATACTCTCCATAAGTTTTTAGCACGAGTGAATACCTCATATTGACATAAGGAAACATAATCAAAATCATCTTCTAAAATGTATGAAAAAAATTTTCAAATTTACAAGATTTAGTTAAAAGATTATGCAACTTGAACAACAAATCCAGGAAAGATTTCTTTTTTATTTTAACAAAGTATTGATTCAAATTGAAATGTTTTAGCTATGATAAAATCAAAATGTTCATGTGCTAAATCTACTTTCACATCTTTAGAGAATCAAAAGAGCCTAAACATCTTTTACTGATTGTGGACTTAAGTTAAAAATAAACACTTTGTTTTAAAACTTTCTGCCATTAGAAAAGGCCTTTGTGGCAGTAAAGGAAAAAAAAAAAAAAAAAAAAAAACCGAAAAAACAGAATAAAATTTCAAAATATAAATTAAGTAAAATGATAAGAATAAAAGTAAAAATGACAGATTTGCATTTTTTGTCAGTAATACAAGGGAGTTTTTCTGTTGGTTTCAAATACTCAAGAGACTTCTCTCCTTTTGTTTTTTCTGCTCTTTCTCTTTAACCACCAGTCTTGCTTGAGGATGGACACTTTTCTCAGTGGCTCCTAGAACCTAAAGATATCAAAATAGTACACAAGCATCTAAACAAGCAACATGTCAATTTGGCCAAGTGCTTGTACCTAAATTACCATAAACTTTTTACACAAAGAAACTGAATAGTAAATACAAGAACTTTCTTCCAAGAATACAAAATAAAATGGATGCATGAAAAGAAATGCTGTTTTAACTTCTTTATTTTGAGAATTGTTTTCATTTTACTGACACATAGAACACACAGATACAACACACACCTCCTTTTAAGGGTTCTTATACTGAGTATTTTGAAATGTGACATGGTTTGCTACAGAGAGAGGGAAGGGGAGGTCAATACCCTTACTCCTTTATTTGAATCAACAGGCATTAAGACTGACTGTTAAAATGGTAGGGGAAAGAAAGGGCAAGCTATCTACACCCTATGCCCTCTATTCGGTCGAACAAAAGAAGTCTAAGTCAATCCAGTAGCGTGACTCGGCAAGAAAAAAGTCGAATTATTGGTCAACAGGCTCTTCATGCCAAAAAAATCACCCGTTAGAGAAATTTGAAGGAGGATCTTTAGTTTGGACAGAAGCCAGCGTTAGAACAACATGCTGAATTCAGCCGACTGTGGGAAAAGTCACTCACCCGTAAAAAGGAGAGAAAGAAATCTGAAAATTGAAAACCCGTCAAAGATAAGTACAACTCAAATCGTTTTCCTTCAACATTGGAAGTATTCAAGTTATATATATTAAAAAAAGGAGAGAAACTGTAAAGGTTCTGTTTCATCAATAGTTAAATTTATTGAATGAACATTGCTACATGCCTCAGTCCGGCGGCTTAGACACTTTTACTCAAGTAAGAGAAAAAGAAAAAAAGAAAGAAAAAAGAGAAAGAAGAAAAAGGGACAGTTGAGAGACATTTTTGTTTGATGTTTTTCTGTTGGCTTAATTTTGTCAGTATTTTAAAGAAAAGAGAAAAGAAAAAGGAACTGTTTCTTCAATCTCATCATTATATGTTTAATCATCGCTTATTAAAATTTTGTTATATTTTAAATGCACCCTTATATTGAAATCTTTTGGTTGTGTTCTTTCCTCTGTCGATGTGTCTTTTTCATGTATCTGTCTCAGCCTCATACTGCTTTCATTAATTCTCGCTAACATCTTATTGCCTCCTTAATCATTACAAGAGAATTTTGGAAATCTGTCTACAGTTAATATTATCTAACCTAGAAGTTCATTCTTCTGTGATCTGAGTGGGTAGGAAAACAAAGGACTTGGTGGTGTATGTGAAAGTGAATTGGCACCCCCTTACTAACATCTGAGCTCAGTCTAGCCCCAAATTAACCTCCACATTATTTGACTGTTTATCATATGCCCAAAATAGGAGTCTCGACCAGGATTTATTTTGTGGAGTGTCAAGTGCCAGACTGGCCTTGGCAATACACATTCTAATTAACAGCCTTCTACAGAGGACAATGACCAAGATTTCGATCTCTTTAGGTCAGAGAAGAATTCAACGTCACAGAAATAATTGAAAATATCTTAATTTGAATCTACCTTATTAATTATTTCTATTAAAATAAAATAGCAAATTTTTTTGTATTTATTGTTGAAAGAGCCCAGATTTTTAACTAAATCTTATAAAAATCAAATTTTCTAAAGTTTTTAAAGCATTTTAGCAAACAATTTTTGATTAGGTTTCTTCAACTTATGGTAAAGCTAAAAATCTAAGTTTTGGTATCAGTTTTAATCAGATTAAACTGCCACTATCTAGATTTGCTTTATAGATTTTCCTTACTTGGACGATTGCACAATGACCATCTCTTCACTTTACTCTATTCTTTGCTTGTGTTGCCATCTTTCTTCTTGTTCGTTGTCTTGTCATTATCTCCTATTGTTATAAGTTCTCTGCTGGAATGATGAAACACAACATGACCACATTTTCACACACACATAATTTATTCATTACTTTGATGACACTTTTCTTTCATCATCTAGGTCTATGGAGAATTAGCAAATGAAGATGGAACATTCAACTGCTTGAGTCGAGAATTTCTCTCTAACTAAATTATTCCTAACTTTTAGAAATGTTTTGATCAATTGATTGCAGCCATCCAATCAGAGCTAAGCTTTAATTTGACCTTGGGTTTGCCGCGACCTGCCGATAAACATAAACGGATCAAGTTACATGCCCGCTGTAGGACAATTATATCCGGGTACGGCCGGAACTGACTAAGCCCTTTTTCTTTCTAACAACCTTGACACCTCGTGACTGCTAAAAGAAAAGGATGAATTAAAATTAACAATATTTACAAAGCACTTCGGCCAAAAATAACTTGATAAAACTGGAACTAATAATCGTCACCAGCTTATAGCAGGTTTAAAAAATACCTAATGGCTACACTCATTTTTTATCAAAGAATTTTATATTCATGCGGCTGGAGCTGTGTGTCACAGCACTTTTGTCATATCAACAGGCCCTTTTTCAACGCTCGTCGGCTAGCTCTTCGCGAAGCTCATTTAAGGAGGAATCCTGCATTTTGTGCGGTTGCATTCACCTTACCTTCCGGCGTTGATCCCACTTCTCATGGTAGATCTGCCTTTCTTCCACCTACATAGGTATGCACAAAGGTCCTTTTTAGGACCATAAGAGGTCTCTGTCTGCGGGTCAGAGCATCTCTGGCGGTCAGTAATGACCAGTCAAAGTAGACGGCCAGGTGGCAAACACGAAGACGGATTCTAAGACCAACCGGTCTTACTCTCACTCAGTTCTGATTGTCCGATAAGCTATGCAGCGCTAATGGCACGGTCCAGCCTTTAGCTACCACTTCACTATCTGCGCAGCGCCAAGATAACGCCCATCTTAGCCTCGGCCTCCTGGCCTGTCTGCTCATCCGCACGGCTTTGGCGCGACCCAGCCATAGCCATCGTCCGCACGGCTTTGGCGCGACCCGGCCATAGCCATCATCCGCATGGCTTTGGCGCCACCCAGCCATAGCCATCGTCTGCACGGCTTTGGTGCGACCTAGCCATAGTCATCGTCCGCATGGCTTTGACACGACAAAGCCTTCGCTCCTGTCCGCTCGTCCGCACGGCTTTGACACGACAAAGCCTTCGCTCCCGTCCGATATGTCCACATGGCTTTGGCGCGAACCTAGCCATAGCCATCGTCCGCACGGCTTTGACACGGCAAAGCTTTCGCTCCCGTCTGATACGTCCGCACAGCTAGGGGGGCCCGGCAAAGCCCTAGCCTTTCCTCGACCTCGACGACTCTTGCAAGGTACCACACAGTCCACGTAACGACTCGCTGTTACGGACTGTCCTACCACTGCAACACCTGACTCACGTACGACCCACCGTACGAGCCAGCAACCGGATCGACACACCCTTGGTTAACCACAACATACCGTCATAACCGGGGATATGGATCTACCCGACTCGACCGACCTCAGCTGCCCGCGACGACTGTCCAGCTGTACTCAACGACTCAACCAATCTCAGCTTACCGGCATCAAACATCCAGCTGTATCTCCACGACTCGACCTACACCAGCGACCCTCGTCGAACGCCCAGCTGCGAACATCTACACCGCGACTATACCAGCTAACGACATAACCCATCCTAGCTGAAGACTACATACAACCACCACTGACATTTACATACAAGCTTGTAAATACGACAAATAAATTGTCTCTTGTTATTATCGTTACCTCGCCTTTGTTCCTTCATATTGCTTTGGCTGTTCTCATTCACATAACTCATTTGCGGGGTTGACATACTCATCGACTCCGCAACAGGTTCAACAGTTCTCAATCATACTGACTGACCTACATTTAACAGTTCTATACTACTGGCTCAAATAATAGAGTCCACCAGTCTATTACTCAACACTTGAGTAAGATCAACCAAACCTACTGTATAGTTACAATAGAGAAGCTTTTATTCTGCAACAACATAATGTTAAAGTTTGATTATCTCAAATTAAAGGACAAAAGGCACTATAAAATTAGCTAACAACATTTGCACTTAGGTTGGTT
Source organism: Sepioteuthis lessoniana (assembly GCA_963585895.1). NCBI lineage: Eukaryota > Metazoa > Mollusca > Cephalopoda > Myopsida > Loliginidae > Sepioteuthis > Sepioteuthis lessoniana. Next base: position 46,555,914 of record OY757916.1, on the reverse strand, counting down.
TTAAGCCAATTTTTACATATAATAAACATTATTTATAACTTTAAAATTCTACAGACATTACTTGGGGAACTGGAATCCTCCAAAAATGTTTCCAGTTGGGCCAAATAGTTTAGACTGATCCTAGTAAAAGAAATTAACATGATAGCTTCCCCTCATCAATGACCTCAGTGCTTGGACATGACCAACAGGGAGAACTAAAAAGTTCAGTCAAGTAAACTCTCATTTAAAGAGTGACAGGCAGTTAGACTCAAGATTTGGGTAAATTCAAAAAGTGTCAGCTGAGTTGGTTACCAGGACAAATAAAGACATATTTTGGGGCTAAACAAAACCACCTCCTCCATAGGAAGAAGTAACAAATTATAGATGAACAAAGGTCTTTCTGGATCCATGTATTTTGATATGCTACTTGGCAGTTTAAACAATGTATAACATAAAAAATAAATATGAATGGGATTTTTGCAACCATATTGTTGAAATACGAAACACACTTGTAGTCAGTAGCTAGGCTAAGAGCAACGTCTTTAGCAAGGCTAGGACTAAAGTGATTTATTTCATTGTGAAATTACAATGAAGGCACGAGGCCTTGAGTTTTGGGGGGAAGGGGAAGGGAGCGGTCTTTCATTAGCTATGTTATCTATGGGAACCTAGCTAGCCACATTCGTCGACCCATTCAGCAGTACAATATATAATCATTCATTCGTCGCCATATGCGCAGCAATCACCAAAATACCACAATTTCTCTATGAAAAGAGCCCTACTTAAAATCCCGAGTGCAGTGTATGATTTTATTTACAATATGAATTTACAGTGAAAGTATATGTTGGGGATGGGAGAAAAACCCCGAAAACGAAAAAGACGAAACCAAGGAAAAAAGGATTCTCCCCGTTTGGTTGCCCTCCCATCCCCCCGTCTATAGAATTGGAGGCCGACTGTTTTCCGGGGCGAAAGAACCGGAAACAAGTCGGACCTGCCCTAGGTGGGACTGGGATCCTAATCTATAGGGGAGAAAAGAAATAAAGGGTCGGGCGCGGTATGGGTCGGTACAAGCCGGTAATATGATTTTTATACATGTGAATGTTCAAGATCTTCAGTAAATGCGGACTGGGATACGGCTTGAGGTACAAAAATAATGGGGATGGGGAAGATCTTGAATACTAATGACTAGATGACGGGGACAATGACTGACAACATACTGCTAACTAGGTTGCAAGGGAAAAAAGCATTGCCTACTTACCGGGGGTGGGGTCCCGAAGGACCCGTACCGTAGACGCCATGGGCAGGCAGAGGAGGGAAGGATGACTCCAACGTTGCCCCCTTTCGCACGACCAGGCTCGCTGCATTCACCCACCTTCTGTTGAATGTTATGCGATCCAAGCGTTTTCTATCGCATCTAATTTTGACCCTCAGCTGATGCCGAAAATACAAAACCAGATCACGATGAGAAAAGTTTGCATCTTCATACAATCCCTTCTTTCGCGTGATCCAAATCACCATTCGAGCTACAGCCAGGATCGCGAGAAACACCACACGTTTCTCACCCTGAAACGGAGGAAGAACGTTGTCCACGACGTAACCAACGTCGAGCAGCACGAGCTGCTTGGGTTCGATGCGAGCCGTCCACTCCCCGACGTGATCCCAGAACGGGCGAACTCGCTCGCAATAGTAGAAGGCGTGCTCAGCCGTTTCTTCTAATCCACTGCCGCAGCGAGGACAATCAGGCATGTCTGCTATGCCCGCTCTGTAGTTCAAGCCGAGAAGGGGTAACGCATTCCGTACAAGTCGCCAGGTGAGCGAGAACTCGGAGTTGTTCAAGAAGCTCGATCCTGGCGCCCAATTCCAGTGAGAGCGGATCTCCTCCGCCGTCCAGCCTCGCCGCTCGCTAAGAGGATCAGAAGCGGAACCCACCACTAACTCCCGATATAGCTCTTTCCGAGGCCGTGAAAGGTCACTGGACCCAAGAAGGTTACGAAGGGCCTTTCGGCACTCGCGGACAAACAGTGCTTCGCCCAAAGGCTTACGTCGACCTTCAGCCTTTGGGTCTGACTTGAGGCGAGGAAAAGTCCGACTCGCCTTTCGTCTCCACACTGAGTCCCCCGTCAAGGACCGGCCGAGGTATGCAAGTCTTTCAGCAAGCCAGTGGCTCTCCAGATCAGGCATACCCAGACCCCCGTTGCGTGTACGTTGGATACAGACCTGCCTACGGACCATCGGCCTTGCACCTCCCCAGAGCAATCTGGAGAGGGATTGTTGCAGTGCCAACCGACGTGCCTTAGGCAGAGGAAGTACAGCCAATCGGTAAAGGATCAGAGGGAAGACGTACGTGGCGCACGCCTCCGCCCTGCCCTTTAAGGACAACCTCCTTGAAAGCCAGGTGGCCACCTGAGCATTCACCTTAGCTTGTACTTCCGACCAATTTCGCTCCAGTTGGAGGTCGGGCCCGAACCACACCCCGAGGATGCGGACGGGTCCGTCACTCCAGCGGAAGGGCCCTGGAAGAGTATTGCTACCCCTCCAAGCACCAAGCCGCAAACCTTCGCTTTTGTCAAAATTGACCTTGGCTCCTGCGATCCGCTCGTACTCGACAACCGCCTCTTTCACAGCCTTTATATCCAGACGGCGGGACACAAAGACTGTGATGTCATCAGCGAACGCGGAAACCCTTGCAGCAAGGCTGCTAACAAAGGGTATACCGCGCAGGGACGGACTCGTCCTCTCATCCCTAAGCCTGCGCAGGAGGGGCTCCAACGCGAGGACATAGAGAAGAGGAGACAGGGGGCAGCCCTGCCGGACCGAACGCTCGATCGCGAATACCCTCGAACGCCTTCCGTTCACCTGCACCACTGCCTGAGGGTTGTGGTACATCATGCTAATCCATCTGCGGAACTCCGGTTGGAATCCGGCAGTCTCCAAAACAGACGCCAAAAACCGATGGTCTACCCTATCGAAGGCCTTGGACTGATCTAAACTGATCAGCGCGGCTTCTGTGTCGTCTTCTATCCCCTCTAGGACCTCGCGAATCAAGTGCAGGTTGTCCTGGATCGATCTTCCCTTCACAGTGAAGGTCTGTTCAGGGCCGATCAGATCACTGATGACAAGCTGTAAACGATTCGCCAAGACCCGGGCCAAAATCTTTAACTCTGTGTTAAGCAGAGTTATGGGCCTGTAGTCATCTAAACCCTCCCAAACATGCCTGCCACCTTTCTTCAGCAATGTGATCACGCCCTTGGTAACGCAACCAGGGATGGCTCCCTGGGCGAACCAATGGTTGAACACATCCGTCAGAATAGGGACGAACATGTGCGACATCCTCAAGTACACTTCGTAGGGCAAACCATCTAGTCCCGGCGACTTGTTGAGGCCGACCTGCTTCAACGCATCACGGACTTCGCATTCAGTAACCACACCCTCGCAGCTAGCCGCTTCAGCCGCCCCAAGGCGGGGGAAGTCGGCAAGATAGCTACGAAACTCCCGGATCGGGAGATCAGGGCAGCGGGCAAAGCGATCCCGAAAGTGCGCCCGAAAGGCATCACGCATCTCACGATTCGAGTGCAGCAGTCGCCCGTCCGCGGTCTTGACAGATGCGATGTACCGATCGGGGAACCTTCGCACTTCTTCTTCACGCGCAGTCGCGTTCGATTTCACAGCTTCGTAGCGAACTCTATTTAACCTAGATCTAACTACGTAGCCCTTGTAGCGCTCGCTATTCTCACGCTCAAGGTCCCTCCTAGCTAGTTCTACACCTAGGGAGTCCCCCCCAGCCACCGCCCGGGAAAGTCTATCGTCTATAGACTTCGCCTCCTTGGCCTTATCTAGTTTGAGCTTTTGACCGTATTTGATGGTGAAGTCTCTAATCCTATATTTGAGAGAGACCCACCACCTACTCCCGGTAACCGCCCCCACTAACGCCCGCTGAATTAGGGATTCCAGCCGGTCCCGGAAGTCCCGTATCTCCAGTAAGGAGGTATTGAACTTCCAGTAGCCGGCTAGACTAGGTCTATTAACTAACCGCAGACTGACTCTAACAAGTTTATGGTCAGTCCACGCTATCAAGTGGAACGTGGGACAACTAACAAAATCAATGTCAGCTCGTCTAACTAACACTCTGTCCAAGTAGGAACCTACTTTGGCAGAGGGCGAGCTATCTAGCCACGTCCACATCTCCCGCCCTGGGTGATCAAGACGAAACCTGTCGACAAGACCGTGACGAGTCACGAAGCCGACAAGGCTGCTCTCACACCTTCCCGCACTCCTAGCTCCCCGCCCGACCTTATCTATCTTGGGATTAAGGATCGCATTCCAATCACCCATTAAGACTAGCCGCTTCGTATCGTCCAGGAACGGCGCCAACCGACGAAAAAAGGAAACCCTCTCCGCAACGATATTGGGCGCATAAACCGCAACCAGACGAAACTTGAAACTTTTCACGGCAACATCGGCCACAACCAGCCGGCCCCCGTCACCTGCAAAAACAACGTCAACATCAGCATCAAGGCTGCGTCCAACTAGCAAGGAGACCCCAGCCCTGAAGTTGCTGCCGTATGCTGAGAAAACGTTAAAATCGTTTTCCAGCACCCGACAGTCAGCTTCGCAAGTGAAGTGGGTCTCCTGCACTGCAGCAACATCTACGCAGAGCTTCTTGAGTTCACCAAGCAAGCGCGCACACTTGCTTGGATCCCTCAGTCCCCTCACATTCAAACTGGCAACGTTTAAAGCCATCAATCCGACTTACCTTACTCATCGTCGACTACGGGCCGGAAATCCTTGGGCGTGAGGATGCCGACAGCCTGACGCAGGGAACCGGTACCGAGTTCAGTCGTCACTCGGTTGTCCCTGGTGATTCCGCCGACATCTATGGGAAACTTCAGCTTTAGGGCCCTATAAAGAGACGGGTGAACCAAAATCGGGACCCTCCCTGAACAATAGGTTATACATTTTTTGAGGGAGGAGTGCTCCAACTCCGCCAGCTTTATGCCCGTATCAGTCTGACAGACCGTACTCAAGAACTTCCATACGCCCTTGGTACGGTCGCCAGCTGACCGGACAAAAGTGGTCACCATGGCTGCACTCCGGAAATTCGTGGGATTTGAAACTCTGAGGTTTTGAATTTTTTCTAAGCTGGCCAACGGCTTTAGTGCCTTCCGGAGCTGGAAGTCCCCAGCTGCCTCCAGCTCCGCAGAGCACAAAGCCGCTGCCCGCTGTATTTGTCCGATTGTTAGTTCCTTGTTCTGGGATTTCTTTTTTTCTGCGGGAGGATTGGCTTTTCTTTTTGGGGAAATGATCGCCGGGAAAAGCTCTTGGGAAGAGAAGTCACTAGGGCTAAGTGAGGGAAGGGATGGGGTTCGGGCTAGGCCCGAGGGTTGTGCCCTTTCGGCAGACTGTGATCTGGGGAGGGGGATTTTATAAGGGCGGTAATGTTTTTGGATGAAGAGTTTCTGTTGGGGTGAAAGAGTATCCATTTGCTGGGGAGGAGATGGTAATGTTATTTTAGGAGGTGGGAATGTTGGTGAGGGTAGTGGAGGTAGTGGTGAAGGCACTGGTGGCGATGGTTGAGAGGAGGGGCCTGCCTCGGGGTGCGTTTTTTCTGGGCACAGTTTTTTTGCTGCGCCCTCTCCACTGTCCCTTCTCCTCTTTAGATTTGTTGTGGTCTCCATCTCTTCGACCGGTTTAGGTTTTTTTTTTGTCTTTTTGGGTGATGGAGTTGCTGGTGTTTTTGGGGTTGCTGGTGTCTTTGGGGTTGCTGGTGTCTTGGGGGTTGCTGGTTTTCTTTGATTTGTATGCTTCTTTACTGCTGCTGCTGCTGGTTGTTCTGTTGCTGCTGTTTCTGTTGTTGTTACTGCTGTTTCTGTTGGTGTTGCTGTTGCAACTGTTGTTGCCGCTGCCGATGGTTCTGCTGTTGTTACTGTTGCTGCTGCTGCTGCTGCTTCTTGCGTTTGGGCCTTGGTTTGTTTTTGAGGAGGGGATGTATTTGGACTTTTTTCACCCCCTTGTTTAGGGGATCCCCTCCTCTTTTTGGTCACTTCAGTCCAGCCCTCCTGCTTGTTTTGGGGCTGGACCTGACCCGGGCCCTTGGCCTCCGCTTCTTTGGTGATGGTGGAAGGCGCCGCGTCTTTTGTTGTTGTTGTTGTTGTTGTCGACGCCGTCTTTTCCTTATTTTCAGGTCGCTGGGGGCAAAACTTGGCGATGTGTCCAATCTGTTTGCACCCCCAGCACCTGGGGCGTCTTCCCTCCACCATCACCATCATTTGCCGATCCCCGCAAATCAGCGTTTCAGGGATGGCTTTGAAGCCATCCCTGGTCAGGCACAGCCGGAAGGCATAATCCCCGTAGGCTGTCCCGGCCGGAGATCTGAGGAGGTTAAATTCCTCAACGTTGCCATAGGCGCTTAGGTACGCCGCGAGGACCTCCCCAGTGATGATAGCCGGGACATTACACACCGTAACGCGGAGCCTACGGGTACCTTGGTACTCCGGCTGTAACCTGAACTGCTTAGTTGTAATATCCGACTCAGCCGCCTTGGCCGCCTGCTTTTCAGTAGGAAGGAGGACATCCCATGTCGCAAAACTTTTGCGGCAAAAGTATTGGCATGGGATGCCTGCCTTCCTTATCAGCTCGTCGAATACTTCTTTTGTTAGCCCCACCAGCCTTTTGGTCTTTAGGTCGGAAACGACCAGAGAGAGGACTCTTGGGGCGATCTTATCTACTATCTCCGGGATGGGCAGAATTTCATTCCCTTTGAAATATTTTGCAAATCTGCCCACCCGGTCTGCCTCGTGTTCCTCCGGCCCCCTCTGCTGGCCTTTCCAGGTGGTGGGGCTTTTTTGGGCCGGCTGAATCGGGCTGTCCTGGGATGTTCCAGCTTCTGTTCTGTCTTCGGGGATCGGCAGCGAAGGCCAATTTGATCCAATAAGACTTGGAGTTGGGGTTATCGTAGGAGTTGGATTTGTCTCATTTGGGGTTGTCGTTTCCCCCTCCATGGCTGAAAAGGGATTATCAGCCAGGAGGGTAAATGAAACTAACCTCCACCTGTTGCAAGTATGGAGGGGGGGGTTCTACGATTTTAAACTGAAGAAAAGGACGTAAAAATAATTCAGCACAAAAACACAGTCACAAAAAAACTCGTAGAACCCCTGAAACAAACGACAAGTAAATAAAATTAAAATTAACAAATTCCGACAACACAAAATACAAGTCGGATAACAAAGGAAAGGTAACAAGTGACAGACCAGTGTCCAATTTTAACAGATTCTCGGTAAGACTTTTTTTTTTTTTTAGAAAGAAATTAAAAAATTCAAACAAACAAAGTCTTACCGAGATAACCAATCCAAATAACAAGTCTTGCTTAAAGGTAATATTCCAGGTAGCGTGAAGGAACGTGAAACTTTAGAAGCAAAGAAAAAAAAAGGCTAGGACGAAAGTGAATCAGTCATCAATGAAGGAGCTATTTATGGCACATTGGGAGATTCCAATGTGCACACATTGGCCGGTCCATTCCTTGTATAGTGATTGGCTAGAACATCTGATTGGCTATGTCTGTTCATAAATACCAACCCTATAGTAGCATTAGTCTTGACTATGCTGGACCAGTCCGGCAGAGATCAGTCTGGCGACAGATTGCTCGTGGTCATGACCTCTTCAGGTGCTGAGTAGCACTTTGGCCGGCCGTGGCGTCAAGGCGCGGATCTGGCCGAGTGTGTCTCGGTGCCTGGGGAGTATTTCCTACGGCCTCAGGGGGCCTTCCCCCCAGGCTTTTACTCCCTTCGGAGAGGTTTGGTTTATCGCCCGGCGCCTGAGGCGCCCCTAATAAGGGGAATGCCGACGGGGCCGTAGGCATTTTTGGGAACTCCGGGCGCGTGTGGGCTACGGCCCTGCGCCCGGTCCCACCTAAAAAAAAGGCCTTGTGCCATACTTGCCCGTAAGGTGGGGCGGCCAACAAATACCTTGACTATGCTGGACCTCAGGTAAGTGTTGCTTGTTATAATTGTCACTGTTATTGTTGTTGTACATTGTTGCGTTCTACACATATCAATTATTACTTTTAATATAGATCTATTTTTAGAAATATTGAGCATTCTATATAAATTACCAAAAAAAAAAAATAACAATATATGTATATAAAACTATAACCCATTATATAAAAATATAAAACCATAACCTAGAAAAAATAGTAAAATTTATACACATTCAATATTTTAACTGAGAGAATAAAATAATTCCCAATTCAATTTACCATTTATGGTATCTATGTTTGCACTGAACACCATTTTTTAATCATTTAAATTCTCAGTATAACTGAAATTGCCATGAAACGCTAATTAGATTCCTTCACTTTTTTCTTGATAGAACTATCATTATGAACTGCTAAAGATTCATGGGTCATCTGGTAGGTTATAAAACTGACATTAGTGAGGAAATCCAGGATTTCTCCATTCTACTCATAATTCAACCATAAAATGAATGGCTTTTAGATGAGCTGTTCTAACATAACCTCAAAGACAACAATTGTCACATGGTCTCCCACTGAGAAGATAGAAATATGATTACTACTATCCTCGTGTTTGAATTGGCAAGCCATCAGAGAATGGCCTTTAAGACATGAAAGAATGTGGGTCAATCCCAAAGTAACAAATCCAAGTCAGAATGGAAAACAGATGTTTGTACTTGGTGACCTGATGGAAAAAGAATGGGACTTGGGTGACAGCTAGTAGCCCTAAAAAAAAAATCGCCTGACCAGAGGGAAGAAGAGAGAAGCCAAATGATTGGCTGGGACCCCAAAACGGAAGTGGGGACTCCTTCCCGTCAGCGAAAATAGATAATAAAAAAGTTAGTTGTTGGACAGGGTTCGTGGCGGACGGAACTAAAGCCAAGAACTCCGGGTAAAAGAAGAGCCCGTAAAAGAAGAAAGATTCTCCACAGGAATCCATCTAAATAAGATAAGTAACTTTGGAACTGTTTCTCCTTATACCCAATTTTATATACCCTCTCTCTCTCTCTCAATTTGAAGAAAGAAGAAAGAAAAGAAAAGAAGAAAGACATTTATGCTCATGGACTATTCATTTATGATATATTTGACACGTTGAAGGTGTATATCTATGTGTAGTAAAAGATTGATATATTTTAATGTTCCCACGTGCTTGAAGTTGTTATTTGTAGTATCTGCTATGAATTTGTTATGTCATGTTTCTTTTTCAGCTACTATTCGCCTTATGATATGCTCACTTAAAATTGTCCTATAAATTCCTTTAAAATATCACACGGGAAATTGGAATTGCCGACTACTAGAACTAATATTATTACGTCTAAACCTAGAGGTCCATATCTTCCATTGTTCTAGGGGAGGAAGACTAGTGGCCTTGGTGAGTGTGTGTATAGTGTGAAATTTGGAACCCCTTGCCAGCGGTGGTCAGTCTAGCCATAAATTAATCCCCCACATAATATGCCAGTTTTTATATGCCCGAGAAAAAACTCTGAACGAGGACTTATTCTACAAGGGATCAATTGCCAGTCTGCCCCGTCTTCACACGTGCGAAAATAAAGTCCCGTTTTGGGATAAAAGTAAATTCTTCGCGTCACAACAATAAATGATCAGAAAAAATATCATCAGTCCAAATATCAACAATTTCAGTACAGAAGTTTAACACATTGTTAATCATACCTTTATGATGGCTGTCAAAAATAAGTTTTTCATTATCAATGGCTTTTAGATGAGCTATTCCAACATTAAATGGCTGTCCAATATATATATTTATTTGATATTCTGTTGTATGTACTTGATTTGTATGAAATTAAACTCTTTTAAACACACTTTATTGTGTGTTTAAAAGATTTTCATCATTTTTTAAAATGAAAAAACACCCCAATATATGAGTTATATAAAAAAAACAAATTACTTGGCAATGAACTGGTAAAAGCCTAATAATTAACTGATTTATTATGCTTTCTTACAAGCAATTATAGTAACCAATATTTAGCTCCATTTCTCTTTCTACTATATGTATTTACTACCTGCTCTGCATGAGCAGGATGTCGCACAAGGTCAGTCTTTTAAGCAGAGTTTAATAGGATTGAATTCAGTTTTACTTCTTATAGATGAGTTGCCATACCAAGATTAAAGAGCCCACTTTGCCCAACCCATAGCTGGAGGGAGAATAGTTGGATGCATATCTTTCCAAGGGTATTAGTGCTGTTAAATTGATGAGATATCAAATACAAAAGCAATATCAATAATGAGAAACTTTTCTGAGACTAGATAAAGAGAGAACCCTTCTTAAACTCCACAAATAATAATAATAATAATCATCATCATTATTATTATTATTTCACTTATTTAAGAATTCTTCATAACAGCATTAACTGATGGTTTTCCGCTACTGTCTGAGCGACAGCAAGCCTCCTCAAATTTCCAGGACTCTTCTTTGTAGTCTGACCAATTATTATTATAATTATTACTCCTTTGAAAGTTTTTCACACCAGCATTAGCCTATAGCCTTCCTATGGAATTTGAGTGATAGCAAGTTCCCTCAATTCTCCAGGACTCTTCTCAGTATTCTGGCTGATCTTAATAATGCTGTCGTTTGGATGGTCTCCACTCTTCCTCTTATTTCTGAGTCCTGAAGTCCATTATAAATCCTTTGGTAACTGGACCAAGCACACCAATTACAATTGGTATATACGTTACTTTCATGTTCCATAGGTTCTTTAATTCCCTAGCAAGTTCTCTTTTTTTGGATTATTATTATAAGGTCTAGTCATCTGGCTGAGATAAGGTGAACTGTTTGTATCTCAAAATCCTAGAGGAGATTGTACATGTCATTCTCCAGGACAGATGTTGGGCTGGGCATATACCATTTGTTCATATGATCAAATCTAAATTTCTTGCACAATTCCCCGTGGACCAATTTACCCACCCAGTCGTGCCTAGATTTTCTGTGCTAATTTGCTGCATTCACAGATTATGTGATTGGTTTGGTCTCTATCACCACATAACCTACATGTACTGTTTTGTAGCATCTTATCTATTTTTGCTTTGATATGATTGGTTCTTATAGCATTGTTTTGTGCTGCTATCAGGAGAAATTCAGTTTCTTTCTTAAGGTTTCCCTTTATTAACCACATCCAGGTTTTCTTGTGTGAGATGTTCCTATCAGTCACTTAAAATGTTTGTAGAATTGTTTTTCTTCCCATGTTTATTTTCTGGTTATTGTCGTTCTGTTGGTCCTCGTGTTGTCAGTACTGTTTCTGGTGGCTGTAATCAGTTTTCCTCCATACTTTTGTATGTAGTCTTCAAGTCATTGTATTGATATGTCAACACTGTCTTCAAAGAAGGCAAGTCCTCTTCCTCCTTTTCTTGACACATATTATCTGTTAACGTCATTTCTGGGATGAAATGCCTTATGCATGGTCATTAGTTTTCTTGTTCTCTGGTCCATTTGTTTAAGTTCTCTGGTCCAGTTCAAGAATGGTCCCAAATACCTTACAAGAGGGATAGCCCAGGGATTTATTCCTAAGATATTCTTTCTAAATTTTTTCTTTCATGTCCTCTTGTTTGATGGTGTCGGTTTCCAGTATCCCCAAGTATTTGTAGATTTTCTTTTCTCTGAGTGTTCTAATTTTGTCTTGAATTTTGTCTTGAATGACACTCAGGTGTCATTTTTCATTACTAGCATGGTGCATTTTTCTATGCCAAATTCCATTCCTATGTCCTGACTGTATATTTTGACTGTGTGTATTAGAGTTTTCAATTCTTTTTCTTTTTTGGCAAACGGTTTGATGTCATCCTTGTACATTAGGTGATTTATCTTTTCCTGTGATAAAGTAAGTTTGTATCTGGCTGTGCATTTCCTAAATATGTAGTTGAGTGGCATCATTGCAATTATAAATAGTAATGGTGATAGTGCATCTCCTTGGAATATACCTCTTTGGATCTTTGCTGTCAATTCCACTCTCCAGGTTTTCATGGTTTTCTTAATAAAGTTTATGATTATCTGATATTTTGTACATTTTGAGACAGTTTATCATCCAGTTTTGTGGGATCATATCATATGCCTTTTTTGTATTATTATTATTATTGTTATTATTTTCAATCTTTATGAGTTTTTCACTCTTGTTTTGACTGGCGGCTTTTCACTGAAGTCTGAGGGATAGCAAGTCTCCTTAGATATCCAGGACTCTTCTAAATATTCTGGTGTTAAATAATTTTAAAAGATCTAAACTGTTAATGTCATCTCAGATTATTCAACAGGTGACAACCTCAAGATCAATTTGAGAACCTGACTGTGATTGAAAAATTTCAATCAGGTGACCAAAGGATTCTAGAAGTTAGATTTTAACTTCAAATAAGTTAGTCCAGAATTGCTGAAGTGAGTGTTCACTCATTTCCATTTATTGTTTAAAGTGCTTAACTCCTTGTATTCATGAGTCAAAAAATATGTTATAGAGAATGAATAAAGAATGTACACAAGAAAAGAAGAAGCTATTTTGTTTATTCACTCCTGCAGTAAAGAACATGGGACAGCACGGAGCAATTAGAGATGACAGTGAGACTGGAATGACTAATGGTCAAGAAGAACAAAAGAAAACAAGATGAAGATGTAACACTAGCTGATCTCAATGGCTGATGGCTTTGATTTTTCACTGATATCCAGTTCCCCCAGTCTTTTACACAGGAAAGCATTCCAATAGCACCAAATACAATGAAAATGTTAACAGTTCTTATTTCAGGAAGACAAAGAATGAAGCAACAATGCATGTAAGAGATTTCAAAGGAAAAAATGGACTAAAGAAGACAACAAAAATATTATACAATGTTATTTTCGAAGCAATTCTGCACAAAAAGAGTAGAGGAAAAGGATAATGGAAATTTGGTCAAAAGGAACTAAAAGAATGAAAAGACTCCGAAATACAACTGAAGTGAAGTCTGACAACTGGAAGAAATAAATCAAGAGATACAGTTGAAAAAAGGGGGACTAAAAAGGTACCTGGAAAAAGTCAAGCAATGAAAATAAAACAGGACCTTCAAAAATTACAAAATAAAATTCTACCAACAAGTTTGTAGAGAGTGCACAAAGACAAATCATCAATCAGATGAAAAAAAACATACAATTTTGGAATAAAATATGAACATGGAAAGAACATAATAGAAATATTGAATGGATAAAGGATATGAAAAAAGAATTAGAATTTGAAGAAGGTCTCAAAGTGGACATATAACTGGTTTCAGTAAGAGCAGCACTCAAGAAAATATTAAAAAGGAAAGCACCAGGCCATGATGGCATAAATGGATTCTGGTTTAATAAATTCATGTCCATTCATGACAAATTGGCTCAGAAACTGATTAAATGCCTTCAAGAAGCAAATATAGCCAAATGGATGATGAAAAGGAAAACTATACTGATCTAGAAATCCCCCCAAAAAAGGGACCATCCCCAGCAACTATAAACCAATAATGTGGAAAATCCTAACTACAGAGATAAAAGGAGAAATTTATTACCAGCTTGAATACTACAGACTATTTCTGGAGAATAATAGGAATGGATAACCAGCACATCCTCAGAGAAGCCAAAACAAAGTGGAAAAATGTAGCCGTAGCATCAATTAACTACAAAAACTCATATGATATGGGCTTGCAAACATGTATGACAGAATCTCTGAAAATGTAAAAAATATCTAATGGTCATAAACTTCACCACAAAAGTTATGAAAGACAGGAAAATAGAATTAATAGCCTAAGCAGAGTGAACATCCAAGACAGCATCTTTCAGGGAGACTCACTCTCACCATTGATATTTGCAATGGCAATGAGACTACTCAACCATGTACTTAAGAAATGTACTAGGAGCTGCAAATTTACAAAATCACAAGAAAAGATTATCTTATATACATGGATGATATCAAGGTATTTGAAAAAAATGAAAAAGGACTGGAGACCCTGATACAAGCAATAAGAATATACGACCAGGATATAGGTATCGATTTTGGCACTGAAAAATATACCATGCTGATAATAAAAAGTGAGAAAAGAGAAACAATAAAAGGACTCAAACTGCCAAATTGAAAAAGAATTAGAATGCTTAGAAAGAAGGAAAACTATAAGCACTTAGAAAAATTGGAAGCAGATGCCATCAAACAAGTGGAGATGAAAGAAAATAAGAAAAGAGTACCTAAGAAGAATGAGAAAATTTCTTGAAGCTCAGCAGTAGCAATCTCATCAAATGAATAAGCGCCTGGGCAGTCCCCCTTCTAACATAAACAGGACCATTCTTAAAATGAATGTACAAAGGAGGAAGTTAAACCAAGAGACAAGAAAATTGATGATAGGTAAACCTCAAGAAGAAACTGAATCTTTTTTAATAGCAGCCCCCAAAACATAACATAAGAACCAATTAAAGTGAAAATTGATAATATGCAACAGAATAACAAGTGTAGATTATGTGGAGAAAGAGATGAAATGGTTAATTACATAATAAGCAGATGCGCTAAACTAGCACAAAAAAATACAAGACTAGGTATGACTGATTGGAAAAGGTGATCCATACTACCAAATGTACAAACTACAGACAGATCACCTAATTCTTGTCAGAAGACCAGAATAAGATTTAATTAATAAGAAAAAAAGAACTTGTTACCTAGTGGATTTTGCTGTTACAGCAGAGCATAGAGGGAGGATAAAAAAAGTGAAAATGGTTTGGTTTGGTTTGGTTGTTTGGGTTTTATGGCATATCAACCTTTGTAGGTCATTCAATGCCAAATTCTGTCGATATATACATACATATTCAACCAAAGATTTCAAAACGAATATTAAGGTAGGTAGAATTTTCTATTAGCAGGATTTCATTTGTTTGCACAAGATTAACCAGTTTTAAGTTGTCATATTTTTTGGTACAACTCTGTCTCTCTCAAGAAGGACAGAATGTCATCTATTTTGACGTTCTCGAACAGATCGGTTAAGTAATTTACTTTGAAAAATCGCTTTCTGATAACAGCGAAAGTTCTGCATTCTATAAGAATGTGTTAAACCGTGCAAGTAGTCTGGCAGGTTGAACACTGTGGTTGTGGTTCCTGTTTCAAAATGAAAGCGTGAGTAAGCCTTGTATGACCAATTCGCAATCGGGATATAACAACTTGTTCTCTTCTTGATTTTCTTGATGCTGGTCTCCATTCTCCTAAGGTGGGCTGAATTTGGAAGAGTTTACTGTGGATGTTATTGCTCCATTGTTGTTGCCATTTTGTGAGAAGGAATTTATTAATTGTTGGTTTCAGGTCAGTATATGGGATCCTGGATTTATCGGGTGTCAGATGTAAGGCCAATTTGGCTGCCAAGTCTGCTCTTTCATTCCCTCTCACTCCAATGTGGCTTGGGGTCCAGCATATCATTATTTCTTTTCTATTTGACATTGAGTCTAATCTACTCAACAGTTTGATGATAAGAGGGTTCTGAAATTTTTTATTTCTCAATGATATCAAGACAGAGAGTGAGTCTGAAAATATAAATTTCTTATGCTTACTCTTTGAGATAATGTTGAGAGCTAGGTCTATTGCACGGGCTTCTGCTGTAAAGATAGAGCTTTCCCTTGGAAGAGGTTTCTTAAGAACTGTTTTGTTCAAAACAGCTGTGCACGCTGCCCTACCATTATCCTTGGATCCATCCGTAAAGACATAGAGGTGATTGGGGTGGTGTTGGAGAATATTGTAAAATTTCTCTTGATAAGTGCTGGGGTGGGTCTTAGTTTTGGAATGTACATTCAGTTCGAGACTCACTTTGGGAGTTTTAATGATCCAGGGTGGTGTTTATGGAAAAATGCTTTCATGTATATTATTTAGTGGTATTTTTTATTCTTGTAGGGTTGACATCATCCAAAGGCCAAAAGGTTTTATTGTTAAAAAAAAAGTGAAAAGATAGACCAATAGTTGAATCATGCCGGTGATGGGGTACCACTTGTAGTCCCCAAAAGCTTGGTAAAAAGACTGGTGGAATTAGAAATCATTGGAAATAGTGAGACTATCCAGTCTACAGCATTAAGATTGGCTAAAATACTAAGAGGAGTCCTGGAGACCTGAGGAGAATTGTTGTAACTCATAATCCAGTGAAAGATCACCAGTTAATGCAGGTATGAAAAAAAAAAAAAAATAATAATAATAATAATATTAAGAAGAAGAAGAAGAAGAAGAAGAAGAATACCTGGTAGTCCCAACTGATATGAAAGACAAAAAATTGCACTTTGTAGAACTGCTCATCTTCTTAGGAGAGTACCATCAATGAGAGTGGAAAAGTAGCATCCCCAAAAAAACAGCAAAAAACATAAATACATAGAATAAATAAAATCACCATTTTCCATCAACCTACATCTTTGGTAAAGACCCAGTGAACAATAGGACAAAACTAAGGGCAAAGTTAAAATTTGAATAATAATAATAAAAGCAAATGTTGCTTTTGAAAAAGATATGCTAAACCAGATGAAGAAAAATATGAAAACAGGGACAATGATACACTTGGAACTGAGCAAACAACTTGTATTCAATTATGTAAATAAAAAAGTTGCAGAAAAAACCTTGGATTGTGTAGACTATAAAAAATACTCAAGATTTCCATGAATATTTTTTAAAATTTATTATCAAGTAATAACATCCAGATATCTGTTGAGAATATGGAAATAATGATGATGGAAATTTAAACAAATACAATTAAGAATAAATTAGTAAAATGCAAAATGTTCTTTAATTCAATAATATAACTGTTTCAAATTATGAAACTGTTTGTTTGGTATAAGTGGCTCAGATTGTATTGATTCCCACATCAAAGACAAAAACTGAAATCAATGCATTTTCAAAATGGCAGTGACTACAGAGTGACTGTTTCAGAAAATCTTAAGGCTGCCATGTTATCATAACAGAGCAGCCTACAAGATAGTGAAATGGAAATAAATTCTAGCTGATTGTTTGCTTTGAGATGCTTATAAAGAATTAAGTCAGGTTCTTCAATTTAAAGGAAGCTTTGAAGATCAATGTTAGCAGACCTAATTAGCCATTAGAATTCTTTTAATTGACTATATATTCAATAAATATTACATAGGTAAAAATGACCCTGCCACCCATAATAATCAGTATTCTCAGTTAATTTCATCTTGTGAGTATTTAATACAGATAATAAATTGAACAAGGTATTTAAAGGAGCAAAAAATTTTATTGCAAGTTGAATCCAAAAGATTTTAACATTTTTTGTTTTTTAAATTTAAAACAAAATAAGAATGATTTCTCATCTGTGTATTCAGTCTCTTGTTCATCACTGGACTAAGTGTATTAATACAAAAGTAAACAACAAAATTTATTCTCCAGCCTTCAGACTTGGACTAATGTATGGTATCTGGTCATCTCTCTGAGCTATTTTTGTTTTTGGAATGCAGCTACAAAAAAACTGAATTAACCTTAGTTTCAGTGCAGTAACAGGTTTATCAGGTTTATTCAATACTAAAGTCTTCTTTAACAAGATATTACATAGTTTTAAGTAACTAATGATAATAATGTGTTAAACATTATGCTTCAGTTAACTATTTTAACATAAATAGTTTGCACACAGTTATACAAGTATTCCCCTCTAATAATGATAACTTTTAAATTTATCAATTTCACCCATAAGATAGAACCCTGTGTCCTTCCAGGTCAAAGTGAACCTGGGAGTAATGAAGTAGTGACTACACACTTCCCAGGGTTAAAGAACTGGAGCCTCACTACCAGATGCAGTTTAGTATTATTCCCTGGAAAATCTTTTTCTAAGGAAGGAGTTCTTTCTCCTGTATAGTAGGATGCACCCAGCATATTCTAAGCTGCCCAGACTAGGCAAGGGATCAGATCTAATGTTTATATGACACTGATATCTTGCACTTTTCTCATGCACTGTACCTTAGAGTTAAAGTGACTATGTGTCAAATATTACATCTAAGGTGATGCAGTTAAATTTAGTAAAGGAAGGAGATTATGTTGAAAAATGTATATTTCTTGTTACAAATGAATGATTTTTTTTCAATATTAGGTTTATCTATATACTTATGTAATAACCCTTTTGTCTATCATTTTTATTTATAATTTTAACAGTTATTTTCCTTCACTTTTCAAATATTAATTGCTTTTTTATTGCAACTCACTCAGGTCAACAGTTCTATAACAGCAAGGATTAAAATATATTGGAATCAAGACTTAAGATATATATTTTGCTTTTCTAGGGGTAAAAAACCACATCCTTGGGCCAATTTTAACCTTATCTATCAAATAGTTCTGCTTATAATAAAATTTTAAAAGATATTATAAATGGATTAAACAAAATAAAATTGTCATGAATTAATGATCATCTTGAAAGAAACTGTAAGATAAAGAAACAAATACTTTATTTATTCATATATTAAAGAGTAGAAAATGTAAAAAACAAATCAATTGAATTAGTTATAATGAATCATTAACAACCCATCATTTTTATTGAATTATCACAGCATTTACCGCCAACAGTGAAGAACAATGCCAACAGAATTTAGTCACTTTGAAATCGCTTATAATTCAAAGTCTTGTCAGACATAAATAACCTGGAGAAAATATAATCTTTTGATACATAATAAAACTGAACGGAACAGCAATTTGCATACTGAGTTGGTTAAAAAGTATTGAGACTGAAGTGTTATTTATCAAGATCAATGAACAATTAAGGAACATTAATTTTTGTCACTTAGCATTCAAAGTGGACCACACAACTCAGAAGGCACAAATAAAGTTTTTTTTTATTTTGCCCCTTCAATCTCATGAAAATAATGTAAACATAATTTTGATCCATTCAGAGATTTTTTTAAAAATTAATAAAAAAGCAATTTGAAATGTACGAGGATCATTAAATA
The DNA here is from genome assembly GCA_963585895.1 of Sepioteuthis lessoniana. Taxonomy (NCBI): domain Eukaryota; kingdom Metazoa; phylum Mollusca; class Cephalopoda; order Myopsida; family Loliginidae; genus Sepioteuthis; species Sepioteuthis lessoniana. Next base: position 46,537,042 of record OY757916.1, on the reverse strand, counting down.
AGTTTCCAGAATTTTTTGTATGGGCACTTTTATTGATAATACACACATGGAACTCAAGTCCCCTTGGAAGTAATCTCCTCTGGCTGCAATGCACTTGTACCATTCCAACAACCTCTGAAAGGCCCCATGGAAGTCCTCTTGTGTGAGCATGTCAATGACCTTCGTCACAGCCTCTTTCATCTCCTCCATTATCTCATAATGGCAGCCTCTGAGCTTAGGAAATAAGCAAAAGTCACAGAGAGCAAGGTCTGGACTATAGGGAGGCTGAGGAATTGTCTTGATGCCCATCTTGCTCAAATAGTCTGTGACAAGGATGGAGTTGTGGACTGGTGCATTGTCTTGGTGGAAATGCCACTGACTCAATTTGAAGAGTGCTGGCCTCTTCCCTAGGAATCTCTTGCTGAACTCCCTTAAAACCTCAGCATAGATATCGTAACCCTAACCCTTTGGCCAATCAACTCTGGTGTATTGACTTTCTTACTCCTCCCATACCTCTCATCATCTCTCACAGACTCCCTGCCTTCCTTGAATCTCTTATGCCACTCAAAAACTGATGCTCTATTCATGCAAGATGCTCAAAAAGCAGTCTGAAGCATTCCATACGTTTCTGTGGCCTTTTTTCCAAGTTTAAAACAGAATTTTATTGCATATTGATCTTCTAAAGTATCCTCACGTCTAGATTGCATTTTTGAAATTCACCAGCTGTGACAATCAGGCTTTAGTAGTGGGTATTCCAATTGCTGCTGTAGCTGTTCATTTGAAGCTGAAATCATAAAAATTGGTCAGTTATCTTATAAGATGTATAGCAATAACTTACTGAATTTTCAAGAGTCTACACCAATTTTAAATGCCTGTACAAAAAAAGTCTGGAAACCTATTGAATGCCCCACGTATTTTCAAATTACTTTGACAAGTTTTTAAAGGTAAAAGTGAATAATTTATAAAAAAAATTGTCACATTGAGAAAGCTTATTGAAAAATTATGGAAACAGAAGCATTATTTACAAAAACAGAAGTTAACAACGAATAAAACATTAATTTTCTTCAAAACAGTCTTATTGGCATTCAGTACAGTTATTCCATAAAATTTTCCACTGAAACTTCTCTTTGAAAAGATCACATCTTATTAAAAAAATCTTTACTATAAAAACTTAACCATTCAAAATATCCAGAAGAAAATTTTAAAAGCTAAAACACCTGCAAAGCACAAATATGTGAAATAATAAAAACCTGAATACCAAATTTGAAATCATTTGTAGAACTATTTATTTTGATACATATATATATTTATATATATTTGTGTAGTTACCCAAAATTACTGAGGAACTTAATGCTTTAAACAGTTTTTTCAAAGAAAGAAAAAAAAGGAGAAAAAATTGTTCTTCATTTTTTGGTTAAGAGTTACATGTTTGACCAATGGAAAACTTGATCAAAAAGTATTAGAATTGAAGCTTAAGACATTTGTTATTTTAAGATCTTAAATTTAAAGGAAGATGTACACACAGTTGAATAACTTATACAATAAAGTCAGGGCCAATTTTTGATACTTTTGGATCATAAGTTTTTTGGCAAACACAGGATTGTATAAGTACAGAACTCTCTCAACTTACTTCCATATGACTTTTTCTTGATTCCTAAACTGAAAATTTATCTCAAGAGTAACATTTGGAGATGTAAAAAGAAATTGGGTAGCACAACTTCATACCATATCAAAATAGGATTTTCAGAGATGCCTTGTCCAATAAAAACTTACTGGAATAAGTAAGGTGAATGCCAAAGGGACTAAATATTTCATTTATTGTTCATTTCTGTCTTGATAAATACAGCTTCTGTCTTTTTTGAACACACATTTTAGGACTTAAAAACATTGACAGTAACTTTTTAGGAATAACATTAGAATATTAAAGTCACTCATTTATTTATTCTTTGATCAAATACTAGTTACCAAGCAAAAAGCACATCTTTTTCAGAGTTACTGTTTATGTCTATTTTTTAAATTGTTGAATAGACAAGACTTTTTCAGAAATACAAGCCAATAAATCAATTAGCAGGTCAGCTTTATTCCAATTACTAAGGTAAATTTGATACTGTATGAAAATTTAATCTTCTGACATTTACCCAAATTACACTAAAGCATAGCTAGATTATATACTTATAGATAAGAAGTGGATAACTAGTGCTGTGAACTGTGAGGTATAACTCTCTTTTGAAGGACTATCTTGCCATCACAGCAAAGATATGCTTAAGTCTATGTAGAAATAAGAAACAAGCAGTCAAAACTGCATGTTACAATTGGTCTTCACATAACAATAGGGATGTTAGCAATAAATACAGGGTAACTGCAAGAAACAAATTTGATACTCTTCAGAAGATATCTGAAAGACATTTCTGAATGATGAATATGAAAACTTCATCACTGCTGACTTGATAGCAGAAGCAGAATGAATACCAACCAAAACAAGAGTCAAATGTAAAGTTCTAAGAGAGTCACAAGTAGTTGGGAAAAAATTGAGGAAACTTAAACAAAGTATCCTTAATTAAGAGAATATTGAGAATAAAAGAAACCCAACAAATACCTTATTGCAGAAAGCCTAGAAAGAACACATACCAAAAAATGAGCAATTGGAATACATTCAAAATCAAATTAATTAAATTAGAAATTCAGTAGAAGATCATCATCATCATCATCATGTCGTGCCGCCTGCACGGATATCCCTGACCCTCTCTCGCCACTCCTCCCTATCATTCATCACTTCTGGCATATCCTCAGGGCTACATCTTGAATCCTCATAGAGCTGCTGTATGTAGGTTCGTGCTGGTTGCCCTGCTTTTGCTCTGCCATGTGAGGGGGTCCATAGGAGAACATCACTTATGAGCTCGTCCCTGCTTCTCCAGCAGTGTCCTGCATGTCTGTTTCATCTAACTTTGATAGTTTTCGTGATGGGAGGTAGGTGGCCGTACAGCTGGTGCTTTGTGGGGTGTTGCCTCCAGGACTTGTTCAAAATTGCTCGCAGCACTCTTGTGTAGTTGCCGTCAAGCTTTTTCTCCATCCGTTTTGTTAGCATCTATGTATTGAATCCATATAGCAGTATCAACACAACCACTGCTCGGAAGAAACTGCATTTCACAAATAGCATGACAGACAGTAAATGAAGTGAGTAGAATGAAGAGCACATCAAGGGCAAAACTAAAAGCTGCCTGCCAAAAAGAAAGAATTCTGAAAAGGAAAAAACATTAAAAAAATCTGCTCAGAAACCCTACTAAAATCACTAACAATTGCTATAGTTGTTAAGGTTTATAGTACCCTGTTTTACAATCATATATCACCTGAAATCAAGAAAATTCTTTGAAAAAATCAGAACGTCTTTTGTTGTGCCACAACCTCAGAGATTCTAACAATCTGTCAAATCATTAAAGGAGTACGAGCAAAGAATCTTGGGGCAACACCACTGCTCATAGACTTCTTCATAGCATTTGATTACATACTCAGAGGAAAGATGGAGCAAACACTACTTGCATTTGGTTTTCCTAAAAAACTGTTACAGCTATAATTATTGTATAGCAGAGAAAGACAACAATACTGATATATAAAAACATAACCTGCTTCTTTTCTTTTCCTTTTATTACCCAAAATATATGTATGGGTAGAGTAAGAGTGAGTCAGAGATGGTTGAAATGCACATACACAGGGACAATGGTCCAGTTTTTCAGTGAAACCTCTCTGCCTTTCTGCTTTGTTCTGCCTGGGTCAAAATCTTCCCCGGTTTATTTGATTTTCTGGACACCTATGCAATCTTTGTTGTCACACCTCCCACTTACGCATTGCATGTGGACACACCTTCTGTATAGTATACTACCAGGGTTTTGTTTACTTTAGGAAGCAGGTACATATCTTGTTGTGCCACCCATACAACTTACATGGTTTTTCTGCTGGGGAATTTGTGTCTTATTTACTTTAGGAAACAGGTACATATTCTGTTGTGCCACCCATGCAACTTATGCTGCATGTCAAAGGAATCTTCCCATTGATATCCAATGTAATGATGCTTTACAAAAGCATGAAAGCATTGTTTCATTCACCTGATGGAGATACCAGCTTCTTCAACATAGTTGCTGGAGTCTTGCAAGGAGACACATTTGCACCATATTTATTTATACTGTGCGTAGATTACATATTTTGAACATCCATTGCTCTAATAAAAGAAAATGGTTTCACATTAAAAATGGCAAGAAGCAGTCAATATCTTGTTAAAACTATGACAAATGCAGACTATGCAGATGATCTAGTGATTCTCACAAATGCATCAACCCTACCAGAATCTCTTCTGTATAGCCTAGAGCAAGCAGCAGGAGGCATTGGCCTCTATGTGAATGCAAATAAAAGAGTATGTATATTCTAAACAAAAAGGGGCTAATTCCACTCCAAGTGGCAGGCCTCTAAAATTAGTGGACCATTTCACAAAACTCAGCAGCAATATCACATCAACTGAAAGTATTTGCTTTGTGATGGTGTGGAATGCTATTGACAGGTTATCAATCATATGAAAGTCTGATCTATCTGATTAAGTAAAATGGGATTTCTTCCAAGCTATAGCTGTATCCATACTACTATATGGATACACCTCATGGATGTTAACAAAGCACATACAGAAAAAATTAGATAGGAAATACAGTCTTAAACAAAACCTGGAAGCAACATTCCACAAAACAGCAGTTGTATGGCCACTTGCCTCTCATCTCACAAACCATTCATCTAAGATGAACAAGACATGTGAGACACAGCTAGAGAAACAAGGATTAACTCTGTAGTGATGTTCTCTTATACAATCCTGCATATAGACCAGCAGTGACTTACAACAGCAAGATGCAGCCAAGAAGACCTGCCAGGAGTAATGCATGATAGGGATGTATGGCAAGAGAGAATCAGAGAATCCTGAGCTGCCAGCACAACTTGACGATGATGATGATGATGATACATGTTTATGAAATTTTATTTTTGGCTACAAAATTTCTCTGCAGTAAAATTTGGTAATAAATAATACTTAACAATATCTTTTTGATTTTATAATGTTACATTAGAAATTATAAAATCTTGTATCTTTATTCTAGAAAAAAATTGAGTTTTTATTAAAAATTGTTTGGAAGGTACTTATTTATGGCTAAAATTGTTGATCATATTTCATTTTCCTGACCGTTATCTAATTAACTGTTACTGTAGTCTTCAACTTCTTCCAGGACTTCATTTTTTATTTTTATGATTGTTTTCATGACAATACAGTTAAACATTACTTTGTCTTACTTCTGTTTACCTTTAAATCTATTTTGATATTCTCCCTGTTTGGGTTATTAAGCACTACTTGCAACTCATCTAAAGATATCAATATTAATGCTATGTTTTCAGCAAATCTAAGATGGTCCAAATATTCTCCATGTATATTCTTTTCCATGTTTACTTGAGTATAAATCAATTATCTGTAAAAATAGACATAAGTAATGCTATACCAGAAAGAGCAATCTTTTTTAAAGACATGTTTATATGGAACTCCATAAATATATTCAAATGGAAAAAGATGCAATTTAAAGATACAGACTGTTATATTAACTTACATAATGAACACAGACATACCTAATAGACATTAATATATATATATATATATATATATACATATATAAAGAGAGATAGGGAAAACAAGAAAAAGAGAACACTGTGAATGTGTATGTGTGGCATAGCAGAATATGTATATAAACTTTATCGTTTCATAATACTTACCTTTTTCAAAACAGTTTTCCATAAATGATAGGAATTTTAGCAAAGATTAGTTAATATCTTAGTTTGAGTGAATCTCACTGAGAGCTACCACAATTGTTGCCTTGTACCAGACTAAACAAATTAAGTTAATATCTACATTATATTCTTTCCTAAAAGGATTTTTAACACAATCTTTCGAGTGATTGGGAGTGAATTTGATCCATGCTAGGTGCCCTTACTCCATTTCTTGCTCTAAAGCAATAGTTTTTAGATTTTTTACTGCAGCACTCCTTGAGATTTTAAAATTTCATCCTGCACTCTTTGGTCTTGTTGATAGGATAAAAGAACTTAAATTTTCAGCTCAAATTATCAGCAACTATTTAATTAATTAATTACTATGATTAATAAATACAAAGAATAAAATAACGCTATTGTAGTTAGATAGATGAAACAAATGGAAAGCTATAAAATGCTATGAGACATTTTCTAGACATTTCCTCACAACCTCAAGAGCTAAAAATCACACTCTTTTTGTCGTGTTGACATTTCTGGGCCACAGGGTAAAGAAATGAGAAAAATTATCTTACCTCATTTTATGGAGTTACACAGGATTAGGCAACTACTAATTGGCTAACATACTGTCTGAGCAGTTTATTTAAGATGACGTCATTGAGTAATTTTAATTTTCTTTTTTTTTTTTTTTGCTGAGCCACATAGGTGAATAGCTAACCACTGTTGTGATCAATGCCTGATCAGTATTGACAGAGTCTACTAGGTGAGAGGGTTCTATGTTAAAAAACCTAAGATCCTCAATGAATCTATTAATAACATAACAGATGATGTGTCCTGGTGCATCTTTCCAATGTATTATTTGAACTGAATTACATTTATACATTTATATATGTATATATACACACACACACACAACAAAATAAATAGAATAAGATAAACTAAACAATTGAAATTAATATTTTACTTCAGATGTCATTCTGATACAGTGAAGGATGGTGGAGTGCAGTGATAATCAACAAATATCAACACTTATTAATAAGTCTTCAAGATTTTCTTCTTTATAAGGATATATAAATTATTTTTATCATTTTTGATGTTAAAATAAAAAAGATATACAATTCAACTTTGAAAAATATTGTTTGTCATATTATGATGAAATAAATGAGGACAATATCATTTCAGTGGTTCAGTTTATCTATTTGATTTATTAAATCTACCTTTGTATTATATATATATATATATATATATATATATATATATAACTAGCAATATTGGAAAAATTTGAAAATATTATCTCTCTACACTTGTAATGTATTCCTTATTTAGTGAGTATTTAGTGCCAATAATATATCTACTTCACAGAGTATTCATGGTTAATAACATTCTTTATTCAATGAGTATTGTAATTAATAAAGTTATTCTACTGAGTATTCAGAGTATTCATGGTTAATAGCATTTATATTTCACTGAGTAAACATATTGAATAACACCACTACTTTATTGAGTATTCATTGTACATAAAATCACCATTATAAACAAAAAGCCTCTAAGCATGTCTGAGAAATGTATTTTAAAAAATGGTTCTAATCATTAATTTTCTCTCTCTAGGATTAAAAAAAAACACACTTCTTTTTCCTTAATGTCTAACTATATTTTTTATCAAACAATTATTTGTCCCTGTCTTTTCTAACAATAAAAAAAGAAACTCTTTTTGTTGATTGATTCAATTTTTTTTTGCTGTTTTTTTTTTGCCTTTAACCCTGTCTACCAGACAAACAACAAAAACAAACATTTTTTTCCTATAAAGTTTACATTTAACTGAATAAAAAAATCTCAAGCAAATTCTTCCAGATATTTTAGTGAGAACTGTTAAGATTTAATTTTTACAGATAACTATTTGTGTTTTCTTTCTAATGTTTTCTAATCAAATGCATCTGTAGCTTCTACCGATCATAGCCTATTGTTTTTTGTTTTATTTAATTCTTCAGGGGAATTGTTTCAATAAACAAGCATCTTTAAAAACATCTGCAATTTTGTTTGGAATCATTTAAATGAGAATTAGTATTGGCCCTCAGCAAATAATTAAAGAATGAAATTCTTAAAAATTGAAGAAAAAAAAAGGAGTTATAACATGGATACTTATGATTACAGATATATCAAAGGTGTATTTTCAATTTATGGCTGACACATTCTCTCCAACTAGTAACTGAATTAAAACGTATTATTACTTTTTGTTTTTGAGAGTTTTTCACACCAGTGTTAGCCGATGGGTTCTCACTGCAGCTTGAGTGACTGCAAGTCTCCTCAAGTCTCCAGGACTCATCTCAGTATTCTGACCACTCTTAATAATGTCATACTTTGGATGGTTTCCACTTGTCCTCTTATTTCCAAGTCCTCCAGTCCCTCTACTAATTCTTTAGTGACTGTACCAAGCATACCAGTTATGATTGGTATCACTGTCACTTTCATATTCCACAGTTTTTTCAATTCCCAAGCAAGGTCCTGGTACTTATTTTTCTTTTCACTTTCTTTCAATTCTACTCTGTGGTCTTTTGAAACAGCAAAGTCTACAATTCGGCAAGTTCTCTTTTTTTGATTGACTATTATTAGGTTTAGTTGTCTGGCAGAAATTTGATGATTCATTTGTGTCTCAAAATCCCAGAAGAGTTTGTGTGCCTCATTCTCCTGGACAGTTTCTGGGTTGTATATATACCATTTGTTTATATGATCAAATTTAAATTTCTTGCACAATTACCAGTGGATCACCTAGTTGTGTCTAGTCTTATACTCTTTCTATGTTAGTTTGCTGTATTCACTGATTATGTGACTGATCGTTTCGTCTCTATCACCACATAACCCTCACTTGCTATTTTGTTGTGTCTTATCTATTCTTGCTTTGTTATAATTGGTCCTTATGGTGTTGTTTTGTGCAGCTATTAGAAGAGATTCAGTTTCTCTCTGAGGATTTCCCTTTTTTAGTGACATTCAAGTTTTCTTGTGTGAAATGTCACTTGTTTGTTGCATCAAATGTCCATAAAATTGGGTTCTTTTTTCCTATTTTTGTTTTCTAGTTACTTTCATTCTGTTGAGTTTGTGTTGTCAGTATTGTCTTTAGTGGCTGTAATCAGTCTTCCTTCACACTTTTCAATGTAGTCTTCAAGTCACTGTATCAATGCATCAATGTTATCTTCAATGCTGGCAAGTCTTCTTCCTCATTTTTTTCTTGACACATATAGTCTCTCAACATCATCTCTGGAATGTAAGGCCTTATGCATTGTCATTAGTTTTGTTCTCTTGTCTATTTGTTTAAGTTCTTCTCTGGCTTACTTCAAAATGGTCCTGAGTATCTTACAAGAGAAACAGCAGGTATTTATCACTTTTATAAGATTCCTACTATTTAGTTTGGTTTTGAGTAGCTTCTCATTCTCCAGAGATATTCTTTTTTAAAGTTTTTCTTTGATTTCCATTTATTTGATGGTGTCAGCTTCCAATATTCCCAAGTATCTGAAGGTTAACTTTTCTCTGGGCATTCTGATTTTTTCTTGATTTTGTAGTTCCATTCCTTCTGTTCTGTGTCATTTCCTACTTTTCATTATTAGCATAGTACATTTTTCTATACCAAATCCCATCCCTGTCTTAACTGTATATTTTCTATGTTGTATAACCATGACCATGACCAACTATGCAAACACATAATACATATACATCTACATATGCATGCAGAACACAACAACGACACAATAAAGACGAGTGAAACAGTTCTTGGAAAAATATGTAATATCATGGCCGAGGGATTTCGGTTCATGCCTTTGGGTTTAGTTAAGACAACCTTTTGGCTCAGCACATGGGTTAGTTAGGTGCAAACTTGATGCAGGGCGGATGTGTCACTCAGAGATGTCACAATAGCCCAAGACGAAATGGGGTGACAGGGTGTGAATGACGTCATACACGGGAAGTGCGCGGAGGTTTTGGGGAATTTGAGAGTTGAAACTAGACGCCGAATGAGGAGGTTCGATTTTTGGGACTTGCTGAGGCAAGACGAATTTGCGCGCTATGGGTGCCGCACGAGATAGGGGCCAGATGAAGAAGCCAGCATAAAATGATTGTGTTGAAACCTTTAACTCAAAACTAATAAAAGGGTTTCGTACCTGAACAAAGAAGTCGTTACGTGTTTTTGAATTTCGAGATTCCTGTGTTCTACGTTATGTATATATGTTACCAACATTGGATGTCCGTTTCGCACATGGCCATATTCGTGTATATGGCTATGGTACATATACATATTTGGTGCCAGAACTGGGGCATATCGTTCATGATATGGTTACGGACTGGGTTTCCACGGGTTCTACGGAGACGATCAGAGAAACAGGCTAGAAACAACGAGGAATCTATTTCGGAGTGGCTTGTTCAGGCGATTGAAAGAGAGAAAGGAAACACAAGGCCCCCAGAAAAAAGGAAAGAAAACGCAATAGAAGAAACAAGGAAATGTGGCACCCCACAGAAAAGTAAAAGAAGAAAAAGTCCAACACTGAAAACAAGAAAAACTCAACTCCAAGGGAAGAAAAAAGGAAGGCATGACAAAAAGGAAAAAAAAAAAGAAGTAAAACAACTCAACGCCAAGACAAGAAAGAAAAAAAGAAGAAAAAAGGCACAAAAAAGAAAAAGAATAAGAAGGTATTTGTTCATTCGAATAATTTTTCTACATCCGTCATTGTTTGGTTTATGAATAGAGTTTGAATGGTTGTGGGGGATAGAATTGGAAATAATTTTTTTTTTAAATCGTTGATAGTATAGAAAATTATGATTACTACTATATGTGACTTTGTACCGTAGTGAGTGGGGAGAGAAAGAAAGAGTAACAGGGAATTAAGCAAGCAGAGGCAGAGAAGAGGAAAGAAAGATGGTCGCTGTGTGGATAGAGGATTGTGTCGCGCACATGATGGACAGCCTTAGTAAACAATATTTTGTAAAAGATAGAATTGGAAATAATTTGATAAAAAAAAGATCGTTGGTAGCATAGAAAATTATGATTACTACTATATGTGACTTTGTACCGTAGTGAGGGGGAGAGAAAGAAAGAGTAACAGGAAATTAAGCAAGCGGGTAGCAGAGAAAAGGAAAGGCAGATGGCTGCTGTGTGGACAGAAGATTGTGTCGTGCACATGATTGACAGCCACAGTAAACAATATTTTGGAAAGAAACTTTATAGTAAACAACGTTTTTTTGTGAATGGAAATTTATAGTAACATGTCAGGCTATCCAAGCAAGTAGTAACGGAGATTAGAATTTTGATTCGAGATCTTGGAGATTTCGCTCATCTATGGAATTGTCAGAAGGATTTTGCATATCCGTAGTTAAGACTTTTGGGACAGGTTTCGATATTTGAGAATCGGTATTTTGGGCGCTGGAGGAATCAGGCCGGGTTTTTGTTAAAGTTTGTTGATACCAATTATTGGGGACATGGATAATGTCTCAGACTTTTCGTAGTCCGTATCGACTGGAAATTGTCTCGAATAAATCTCGCCATGGAGGTAGAGCAGCTAAGAGACATATGTTTTTTTTGTGTGTGTCTGACAAGGCAGACGGATATTTTGTGAATTTCCCCCTGGAGTGGGGCTTTGAGGTTTTGTTGGGGAAGATGTTCGGAAACAAGGGATTGGAGATTAGATATTTAAGATATGCACAGAGTTTTGGAGACATCATGTGTTCGGAAATTCGCGGACTCGGATTTTGAAGTGTTTTTAGCTGAGTTAATAAAGGTTTGGGTGGTTTAGAAAAGAACACCCGGTATTTTAAGGGCGAAAGAAAGAAAGAAGATAAGAAAGAAGGGTACTCGTAAGCTGTTGAAAAGATGAGATAGACCGTTGATGGTGGTCAAAAGTTGGAAAAAAACGGGGAAACATTTATCTTGGTTTGATTACGAGCTACGCTTAGTTGTGGAACGTTAAAATGTGTATGTTAATTAATGACAGAGATTATTAGAGAAGGAGATATAAAGTTAGAAGTAATGAGTACGGACGTAGAAGGAAAGCAAAGGTGCAAAAGACATAATGAGCAATTGACCTGAAAAAAAAAAAATAAGAGAACAAGTTAAAGACTGAAAAAATATACATGCCGAATGAGTGACTGCTGAAAAAATTTGAAAAAAAAGAAGAGAAAAAAGAACCAGAAAATGTGGTCGGAAAAAGAAAAACAAAATGGAAAAAAAAAAAAAAGAAAATGAAGGACAATATGAACACATTTTATTTTTATTTCAATGACTTTTGGGTTTGGGACTGGTGCATGTTTTTTGTTGTATTATTTTGTCGAAATTGTATTGCTGAAAATTTTGTTGATCAGTTCGACATGAGGAAGAGCGGCACATTAGTTTAAAAAAATAATTTGTCATCATCGATGACAAATGATTTTATTTGTAGATGGGAAAGGCATTGTAATATAATGGCCGAGGGATTTCGGTTCATGCCTTTGGGTTTAGTTAGGCTGACAACCTTTCGGCTCAGCACACGGGTTAGTTAGGTGCAAACTTGATGCATGTGTTAACTCAGAGATGTCACAATAGCCCAAGACGAAGTGGGGTGATAGGGTGCGAATGACGTCACGCACCGGAAGCGTGCAGAGGTTTTTGGGAATTTGAAGAAAGTTAAGAGAGTTGAAACTAGACGCCGAACGAGGAGGTTCAACTTTTGGGGCTCGATGAGGCGAGACGAATTTGCGCACCATGGGTGCCGCACGAGATAGGGGCCAGATGAAGAAGCCAGCATAAAATGATTGTGTCTCTCACCTTATGTTGAAACCTTTAACTCAAAACTAATAAAAGGGTTTCGTACCTGAACAAAGAAGTCGTTACGTGTTTTTGAATTTCGAGATTCCTGTGTTCTACGTTATGTATATATGTTACCAACATTCGATGTCCGTTTCGCACATGGCCATATTCGTGTATATGGCTATGGTACAAATATACCTCTCACTTTATTTGAAAGAGTTGTGTGTGAGAGGGAGTTGGAGACCGAACAGAACTGCAACATATTGACCCTCACTCTATTGGCCATAACTGCGTTTCTTTCCCGTTCTCCTGGGATGCTCAACCGGGGGCCTGGGAGCTCACTCTGCTGGGTGCTGGCTTTCTCTACCACATCTTGTCACCAACGGGTCTGGTCTCCAAACTAATTGAATTTCCTGTGCACTCGGTTATATAATAGTTCACGCCTACCTTCTTCTTGTGGGCATCACAATTTTGCACCCATTCAACCTGTCCACGGTCAAGGCTATAATATCCTGATTATTCCTCGACCGGATGCACCTGTTATTTACATAGGTGCATTTCCTATTTTGACAGCCCGGTCGGGTCATAGGTCAATATACAACAATCATCCCCCACTTATTTTTCAAAATTTCACATGGTAAATTTTTCTTCACGTTCGTCTCCATCACCCTCACACCTACATTTTACAAAATAATTCTCCAGGACAATGATGGCTGAAAACACAAAAAGAAATTACTTGAACCACAACAAAACAAAATCTTACTTAGAAGCCGACCTTCTCCCTATGTAACACTTGCCCGGCTAATTATTATTTAAATTTGTTTTACTATCCTTGCGCGGTTGGCTATCTTGACATGTGTGCATCAAGGTACAATATGGATGTATCTTTTATCCTCCCAAACACAACGAGCCCTCTATAATTCCTTGAAGAATTTCAAAACCCTAAAAGGACCATAATCTGGTCCCAGATCTTGGTCACAAACTTAGTGACCTTGGTCATTCCAGCAACACATTTCACCTGGATTCCTCATGACCACACTCCAGTTCTTCGCTCAACAGGTTCCTACCTGGAGTAATCGGAGAATTCCACAACTAAAACACAATATCTTCAAGGCCCAAAACATTCCACATAAACCTACAAAAATTATGGCCCAAAACAATGCATCACAATTCTATCAAACACAATACATCCGAATGTATCACAATCTGACACGCATGCAGTAAACCACCTAAAATAGACCATGCAAAATTTTTATTAGCAATGTGTTACTCATTTTTTTCTCCTTATTAAGTCTCTGTTTCCATGCCCATTGGTTTGTAAGCCTTTGAGGAACATGCTTTACCTGATTACACCCTCTCCGGGTTGTATTTCAATTTAATCAGGAACGCTCGTGGCTACCAATATATAGGCACCTCACCTTTCCCAGATTCGTTTCGTTTCGCTAAATCACGCACGAATCCAAAACACCATCATGACTGAAAGACTCAGACATCATCCACAAAATATTGGAACAGGCCATGCCTTTCTTTCCTTGATTCCATCCTTGGAACTCCAATATGAAAAATACTAGCTATCATAGGCCTTCAACAACTCCATGGGCCGGCGAATTATTCGATAGAATTGTTTTCTTTGCCGTCTACCCACAACAAACTGTAATACAACTTGGATGAAACACTGTCCTAATCTCGCATCAGCCCATGATTCGCTCAAAAACAGAAACCTAAAAAAAATATTTCCTATTCCACGAAAACCCAATATTCTAAAAAAAAATTTAGAATCAATATAATTATAAATATTAGTAAACCTAGTATAAAATCCTCTGTTAATGGTTTTCGTCAAATTTCATAATATGAAACAGAAAAAAATTTTCTAATGTCACCTTTAAACTCAAAAAACTCACAAATTTTCACTTTACAACAAAACAAAACAATATTACAGTCACAGTTCACAAATGTTCAGCTTTCTTTTCTTTTTTTTTTCTATGTACTGTCTATTTTTCTAAAAAATGTTCGTTCTTTTCTTTCTCTTTTTTTTCTCTGTGTTGTATTCAACAGTGTTAAGTATCCTTTCCTTTCCTCTCTGTCTTTTTCCATTGTCCTGTACCTTTTTTTTAAAATAATAAATTGCTCATTCAATAACCCTTTTTTTAAAAACCTTATCTCTGCCTCTCTCTGTCTTTACCTTAATTCAATAACTATAGGTTCGCTTCCCCGTTTATTCAATTTCAACCCATAGTACCATAAATTAAGCCTGGTTTATAATAAAACTTTCTCAATAGCTTACGAGTACTCTTCTTTTTTTTTTTTTTTTTTTTTTTTTTTTTCGTTTGCACAAAATATCCCGGGTGTTCTTTCTTAAAAAAACCAAACTTTTATCAATTTGGCCAACAACATTTCCCAATTCGAAACAATTCCGAATCCGAATCTGCGAATTTTCATTACACATGATTCTATCAAAATTCTGCGCATTTCTTAATTATCTCCAAAACCCTGTTTCAAAATACAAAAATAACCTTCTCAAAACCAAAAATCGAACCCCATTCCAGGGGGAATTCCACTTAACCAGTCAGTACTACAATACCACAGGATTCTCAAATCCATTCTTAAGGGAATTTACAAAATATCCAGTACGACAAATTTTCTCGAATATTCTCAACCCCTCCCCGGGGGAGACATTCACAACATGGTATGGCTTCTACCAGTAGCCAAAATCAATTATCCCAACTTCACAAATATGCAAAAGTATATGTGCATTCTTCAAACAAACCACCGATGTGCGAAATTCCTGGACAACTCCATCAATGCTACCGAAATTCCATCTCTCGGATTAAAATTCTAATTTCCAATCACCACTTACAAGTTACTACAAAATTTTACTCACAAAATCCCCGTCTACTGTAAAATTCATTTATGAAAATATTGTTTACTATAAAATCTCATTCATAAAAATATTGTTTACTATAAAGTGTCACTCAAAAAACGGACAGTAACTGTCCCATAGTCACCTTTCTTTCCCTTCTTTTCCTGTCTGCATATGTTCCTCCCTCAGTACGATACAATATTACACATAGCAGTAATCATAATTTTTATTTAGGGATCACACATATTTTTTTAAAAATCATTTCCAATTTTATCCTTCTAGAAAGGCCCTTGTCATTAAAACTAATGTTTTCACCATTATAATCAATTTAAATTCTTTTTTCACGAACCCAAATGTTAATTGACAGCAGAGATAGAAGTATTTGAACGAGCAATTTACTTACAGTCCCTTTTTTCTTCTTTCCATCCAGCATGTTGCAGTTTTTCCTTTGTTCTTTTTCTTTCTTTTTTTTTCTGTTCTTTTCGCGTCTCATTCGTTTTGAAGGCCCGTATTCTTTCTGCCTTTGGCCGCTTCATGGATCATCTACTCAGGTTCACGTCACACATGTGGCGTGAAAACTGGCATCAGGCACCAAATTAATATATGTTGTATACTCATGTGCGGAAACATAATGACGACACAATGAAGACGTGCGACTCAGTCTTTTAGAAAAATATACCTCGCACTTTATTTGAAAGGGTTGTGTGTGAGAGAGGGCCCACTCTGCTGGGTGCTGGCATCTTGTCACCAACGGGTCTGGTCTCCAAACTAATTGAATTTGCTGTGCACTCAGTTATATAATAGTTCTTCTTGTGGGCATCACAATTTTGCACTCATTCAACCTGTCCACGGTCAAGGCTATAATATCCTGATTATTCCTCGACCGGATGCACCTGTTATTTACATAGGTGCATTTCCTATTTTGACGGCCCGGCTTGGTCATAGGTCAATATACAACACTCACTGCCTGTATTAGGGTTTCCAATTCTTTTTTGTTTTTGAAAAACAGTTTGATGTCATCCATCTACATTAGATGATTGATCTTTTCTTATGGTTTATTAAGTTTGTATCCATCTGGGCTTTTCCTGAATATGTGGTTGAGTGGCATCATGGCTATTGCAAATAGTAATAGTGATAGTGCATCTCTCAGGAATATACCTCTTTGGATTTTTGCCTAAGATAAGCTTCTTCCTGCTATCAATTCTACTCGCCACATTTCCATGGTTTTCTCTCTAAAGTTTATGACTTTGACCGATATCTTGTATATTTTGAGACAGTTTATTATCCAGCTTTGTGGGACCATATATACCTTTTTTTAGCTAGATTTTTTGTCTCATCTTGCTTTCATTGAGGATGTATTATTATTATTATTGTGAGTTTTTCACTCCAATTTTAACTGGTGGCTTTTTCATAGGGTTCTGAGTGACAGCAAGTCTTCTTAGGTTTTCTGGACTCTTCTAAATATTCTAGCTGATCTTAACAATGCTGTGATCTGGATGGTCTTGATTCTTCCTTTTATTTCTAATTCTTACAGTGTTTTTTCCAAGCCTTTGGGGATCATTCCAAGTACACCTACTTCAAATGGTATCACTGTCACCCTCACATTCCACAGCTTTTTTTTAGTTCTCTGGCAAGGTTATAAGATTTATCTATCTTTTCACTTTTTTTTATTTTCACTCTTGTCTGTCATAATGGCAAAATCTACTAAACAGAAATTTCTTTTTTCTTGTTAATCAATATTAGATCTAGTTTTCTGGGATTAGGTGATCCGTTTGTATCTCAAAATCCCAGAGAACTTTATGTGCCTCATTCTCTTGAACAAATTCTAGTTTTTGCATATACCATTTGTTAGTATGGCCAAATTTCAATCTATCACACAATTCACAGTGAATCACCTTTCTCGCCTAGTCATACCTAGTCTTGTACTCCTTTTGTGCTTGTTTGCAGCATTTGCTTATTAGGTGATTAATCATTTCATTTCTTTCCCCACATAATTTACCCTTACTATTCTGTTGTGTATTATCAATTTTTGCTTTAATATAATTAATCTATCTTTAGCTTTCTTTTATTTTCACTCTATGATAAACAGGAATGGCAAAATCCACAAGATGACAAATTCTTTTCTTCTTATTAATTAAAACAAGATATGGTCTTCTGGCCAGGATTGGGTGATTCATTTGTATCTCAATATCCCACAGTATTTTATGTATTTCTTTTTCAAGGACGGAGTATGGTTAGTGCATGTACATTTGTCTGGTGGTAAAATTTTAATCTCTTGCAAAATTCCCAGTGGATCAGCTTTCACATCCAATTTTGCCTCATCTTGTATTCTATTTGTGTCAGTTTGCTGCATTCTACAGATTATTAGTTGATCCTTTGGAAATTCTAACTAAGTTTAAGTAGAAATAAAGATCAATACATGATATGCTTTTCAGAGCATTTTTATGCTTTATGTATGATATATATATATATATATATATATATATATATATATATATATATATATATATATATCTAAATAACAAAGATGATATCTATTTACATAAATACAATATAACAAAATAAATTTTTAGATAAATAAATTCAATGACTAAAAAGAATATTAATTTTGAACTTAATAATAAAAAATATATTAGTAAAAGTAATTTTTCTTTTAATGTCCTGGCTTTTTTCATAATTGGATTGTTTAACTTCTATTTAGGAAGTTATGAAAAATTTTAATGAACATTTCATAGTTATCTTCATTGTATCAAGAATTCGAATGATTGAAAAATAACATTCAGTACAAACTGGAAAGAAAATTGTTTTATTTTCTATGTTAGAACATTTTATGCATATTGTTTTGAACAAAAATTTTTTACTGTATTGTGATGTCTTTGCTTGGTTATGGTTGCATCTATTCATACAAACATAAGAAATCTAGTAATGTATATATATATATATATATATATATATATATATATATATATATATATAAACACATACATACACATATATATGTGTATATTTGTGTGTGAATGCTGAGTTTGTAGCTTTAAATTTTGTTCACATCAGCTCTTTAAATGAGAATATCTCTAAGTAAAAAGATTAAATTAAAGAATCAAAGTTTAGGTACTGTCTGGTGTAGTTGGATTTTCGATACAAAGAAAAAATTGTGATATTAGTAAAGGTAAAAAATTGTACATGATAGTAGTGAGTAGTATCTCAGAGGATGATGGAGACATTTGGTTTATAAGTCCCAAAAATTCACTCTAAATTGTCCAGTGGAACACATGATGCAGTGGGTATGGTGTTTGGTTCAAAAGTGCTTCTGGGTGAAATTGTCTTGAGGTTGCAGGTTCAATCTCAGCTACAGGTAAAGTAACAAGGAATACTTACTATAGCTTAACACTTGTACCTAGTAATGGTTAATGAAATTAGAACAATCTACCCCTGTGCATTAAATAAAGGGTTCAGTATGAGGTTCTGTGTATGCTCCCAAGTTCAACAAGAAACACATGAATAAGGCCAAAGGACATATCGGCTAAAATGTTGTGAATATAACAAAGAAGATGAAGAAAATAGTCTGAATATTCTCAGGGATAAAAATTATCAAACTTCATCGAGGAAACTTAAGTAAGCAAAGTTGGTGACCTTAGTCAAGGGTGACCCGAAGACTCCTTTTTCAATAGCTACTACAACAAGGTGTAGGGGAGGGTGCTACTCCATTCCTGGATAGGAAACTTAGACAGATAAATTCATAGCTAAATGCAATAAAATAAATGAATCATGTGATATACTTTTCAAACAAATTTTATCATATAATTATAACAATTAAAAACTGCTGAGTCACTGTATAATGAATATCCCTTTCCCTATATATGTATATATATATATGAAGAGGAGCTAAAAAGATGTTAGCCTCACTAAAAGGGGGATTATTTATACCCATTAAACATATGCGATATGACATATATTTGAAACACTTGTTACATCTTTTCTCAAGTTTCTTTAATTTGTCCCCTCAAAATTCAATAAGAATTAGAACAAATTTAAAAAATGAGATTTTTTTCTTGGGTGGACTTTTCAGAACCTCTTATATGCATATATACCTACACACTGTGTATGCCTATGTATTTGAATTTGGAATCAAATTTGACTGAATGAAAAAAAAGAAAGTTTTGAAAATTGGACTCATATATTTTACAAGTCAACCCAACCCCTTCATCATGTAGCAGAAGGTCAATTTTAAAGTGGAGTACAACTGGTTTGAATTCACAGTTTCCCTTCTCCTAAACTTGTTGCCTAACCAAGACTAAAGAATTCAGTCTGCCCTACTAATAAGCCATAGGGGGGTAGAATATATGTACTCATGCCCTTCTTAAAAGCATAAAGTAAAATACAAACAACCTCATCAAGGATTTGAACTCAGGTTGCTGATTCCATTCCTGTGATGATAACCATTGTGCTAAACATGTCTCCTCAATGTATGCAAGTATATATTGTAGTTATACCTATATACTTACATATTGTGTATGAATACATAGATATATATATGCATATCTCTATATATATGTAAGAAATAAAATAATCTTTCCACTTGCCTTATTACGTAAATTTGAGCAACTTAAGTGTACTGATTTAATAATGTGTTGTTTTAGCTGGGTTATAGATATAGATATATTGACAGACATCATGAGAATTTTATGGCTGGATAGATTATATTGGAGTAAATCTTTTAACTTTTTTCCTTAGTTTATCACAAAAATGAAGCAAGTCTAAAATTAAACTTTTTAAACCCTGCTATACTGTAAAAAATACAATATTTAGTAGACTCAAAGTGCCAAGAACTGCTGCGATGGTCTTTATTTCTTACTTTCCTTATTACCAATTTGTTGAAAAAGTTTTATTTCTAAAATAGTCATTACATGCAATATTTTTACAGAGCTAATTCATCATTTCATTTTTAACAAGATTTAACAAAAAAATACAGCAGAAACCTTCACCTTGTGGTGAAAACAAAATGTATTTCTGGTTGTTCTCAATTGGTAGAGGTTAATTGAATCAGTTTATTGAGAAGTAAAATTTGTTAAACCCCAACTAACAAATATACTGACAGGAAATTTAATTACATGTTCCAACTATGAACAGAACACAATTATCTTTTTTTAACTTGGAGTACCTGAAGTTCTAATGTGAATATTCATCCTAATAACAAACTCTGAACAAAAAAATTTGTTAAAATGGACACAAGAAATAAGCAGGCTGTTCTGTGTGTGTGTGTGTGTGTGTGTGTGTGTGTGTGTGTGTGTGTGTGTGTGTGTGTGTGTGTGTGTGTGGTAAATTAGTGAATTCTTCCAAAAGAAACTCATTGCAACGGCAACTCACTTCATATAAGTTACGCATAGCAAAATTCTGTATAAAGAAATATTTTATACAGGGTTGGCTCTGTAAAACCCAATACAATCCATTTTCCACAAATTATTCAAATATTCTGAAAACCTGGCTTATAAGCAAAATTTTTGACTAATGACACTAAACTTTTCTTGTGAGTACATATTAGTTAATAAATGTCATCAAGAGATTAACATTTATGGCCACCTGGTGGCCATTTCTTGTACTAGAGCCCAGTTAGCCGGAGCTGTAGAATATACCAACTGCATTTCTACAGAGAAGTAAGACTCCCCCAATTAGTGTCCTGGATATGACATTAAACCATCTGATGCTGAAGCTCAAGTCTTGGAGATTTGGGGAATGTGGAGTACCTCTTCATTACCATTGCTCCCAGGTCCACTCTGGCCCTGAGTGGTAGTATCTGATAGGGTCATAACAATGGCTCAAGTAGAACTATTTAACATTTAAACTGCATGCAAACAAATGAGTTATGCTAAATTGAATAATTAGAAATTGAACTTTGATCATTTAACAGGGTGTAAATAAATGACTCATGTTTAATTGAATTGTTGGTCATACATAGCAGTACTTGGAACCATTTAACTGGGTACAAATCAATGAATAGTGTTAAATGAATAATTAGCGTTAAATAACAATACTTGTAACCTTGAAAAAAGTCATAAAAACTAGACCATAACTTTAGCTTCTGGTAAGAAAATTATTTTAATTAGTTGTTTTTTATATAGTTAAGCAAAAAGATAAAAATTTGGTTGATAAACATAAACAGTTATTGTCATAGGAAATGTAATTGGTGACCAGATTCCAGATCCTGGAAAAGACTATTTGCTTTTCACTTTGTGTTAATGCCCTTGGGAAAAGCATGAATCCATTAATTCTCCACACAGCTATGAGTAAATAGTAGAGCAGACTGGGTTCTTTAGCCTGGGTTATGCAAGCAGCTTTACTCTGCTTAAAAACAAATTGACTTTGTGCCATATCCTGCTCATGGTCGAGGGGCTGTGTAAGTAAATGCAAACATAAGAATATATATATATACCTTTAAAAAAAACATAAACCGGTCACATTAGGATGATAAATTCATTTCCATCCTGTTATGGGTATTGATATGAATCAATAACACCAAAAATAACAGGACTTCTTCAGATAAAATTATTTTAGCCATTAGATCTGAAGAAGTCATAAAGTTTATTGCTTTTTTATTCTGGGTCACTGTGTGTGCATGTGTGTGTTGGGTAAGTCTTTCTTTGTATGTGTATAGTTTAGTTCTGTTAACTGTTGTTGAGTTTTGAATTTTAATGGCATTTTATTTTTTCATTTGTTATTTTTTGTTTCTCTGAGAGCATGTGTGTGTGTGTATGTGTGTACACATACACACACACACACACATTGTTTCTGTGTGTGTATAGTTGATGTGCCAAAAAGGTTTTTTGTAGTTTTCTCTGGGTTATTGTGTGCTTGTAAAATTTAAAATTCAACACATATAAAAGTATATTTATATATATAAAAATTGAATGTTTTCATGGTTGGTTGGTTGATTTCATTTTATGGTATATCAACCCTTGTAGGTTATTTAATGCCAATCCAGTTTATAAATATATATTAAATATATATGATTTGTAAATTAATAGTTTGTAGGTAACATTTTAAACAAGCCAGAGTTCATTTGTTAGCATATGATGATTTCAAGTATTGCTTTTGAACACTAATTTTATTCAATATCATTTGTTTGCACACACTAAAATGGTTTTAGTTATATCTATGTAACACTAACAATTCAATCTGATATCAGTAATTTGTTTGAATACTACTACATGGTTAAACAGTTCTATTTGACCCATGAGTACTACCACTTTGGGTCAGAGTGGATCTGGGAGTAATGGAAATGAAGTGGTACTCTACATTCACCAAAGCTCCAGATGGTTTAATGTTATATCCAGGACATTTGTTGGGGTGAGGTCTTACTCCTCTGCAGAGATGCAGTCAGTATATTCTACAGCCAACAGGGCTAATGTTTTCATCATATTCATACATGTACATCTATCTATCTATCTGAAAACATTTGATTTTCCTAAATGTAATGCTCACTTTAACTACATTCCTTAGCCAGATAGCTTAATCAATCTTAAGATAAATCCTTAAAATTAGATTCTTTCTTGATGATAGTCAAAGGCTGAAATCAGTTGATATGCATAAGAGAAATTAATAAAATATATTTATCGATCTTTATGTGTTGATTTTTCCCTTCACAAATATACACATGCACATATCATATGTCATACTGAGTATTTATATCTAACACAATATCATCATCAGTTATTGCAACTATTACAATAAAATTTAACAGATAGAAAATGTGTAATTTTTAAAACTCTGTGATAAAGTATATCTTGATATGACAGATCTTTCAAAATAATACTTGCATCATCTTCATTTTTATTATTTCCATCATAGCAATTTAATGTGTCAATTCAGATTAATGCGACACCCATGAAATTTAAAGAAATTGTATCCACTACCAACTAATTCCAAATATACTCACTTTCATGCATTCTTGAAAAATCTGTGACAAAAATTTTCACTGTACTACCTGTCCTCTCTATGAAACTACCATTGTATCATTTCTAATATGAAACATCATATTTCAAGTTTCTAAAGTTTTGACATGTAAAGAAAGCAGATTATGTCTTTTAGAATGCAAGAGGATGCATTTGACAATTAAGTCTCAGATAAGTAAAGGATTAAAGTAACCACAATGAGAATATTAGTCTGAATAAACTGATAACACTTGGCACCTCTGTAATAATAAATCACTTTGAATGCCTGCTTCAGTCAGAATAGTGGGAGCTGAGGAGGGAACAAGTAAGGAAGAACATTAATTTTTGACAAAATGAAAGAATTCAGTATTTCTATTTACACTTTACAGTGTTTATGTTATATAAACATATGAGAAAATGAATTGAAATAGATTTTGCTTAATAAAAGACAACAAATAAAAATATACATTAGGAAATTAGCCTTTTACTTACAAGTAATAAAATTTGTAAATGCTAGACAACTGGAAAAAAACCAATGACATACAGTCCAGATAGCATTAATGATGTGACATTGCAATGATCACATTACATGTGTATATGTGTGTGGAGAGAGAGAGAGAAAGAGAGAGAGAGATGTTTTGAAAATTACCTAAAATAATATACATACATACATACATACATACATATATACTTACACACACACACACACATATATATATATATATATATATATATATATATATAATAAATAATAACAATCAAAGACACTTGTGTTTTTCCTCAATATTCTTGATTTTTTTCATATCAAGAAGTTTAAGATATTTCCTTCTATATCTTTCTACCGTGTTCTAAATGAAGGACACACCATAAGTTAACTGTGTAGCGGAAGGAAATTTCGTATTATGGTTTGGCGCACAATTTAATTCGACACATAATTTCACCCAATCAGGATGACTTATCCTATTCATCCGGACCTGCTTTCCGGGCAGCAGAAATTGGGTAAGCTGCCAAACACACTCTCTTTGGCTGAACAACTCTGTCCAGTGCAGACGTCTCACTAGCGGTTCTTCAATAGCAGCAGCAGCATGAACACATGAGGGAACCTATCTAATTTATGGATTCCTTGCATCTATTTTCTCTTAGACCAAGGAATCCCAGTTGAATATGAATTAGATACATTCAATACGCCACACACAGCAACAACTTTATGTCACGCCCCAAAATTGGCTATGTCGATGCGATGCCTAATCCTGCTCCCAGCACCTAGCTCTCATTTCACCTCTGGGCAACATTAATGGAGACACGCACGCCACTCCCCCAAACCACCAGACACACAAAAATCATGGTGACTTCAAAATTCATTTCCTCAAACAGCAAACTTGACTTTTGCTCGCACGTCCAACAACACACACTGCTATCTCAACTTTCTCATAACT
Organism: Sepioteuthis lessoniana; assembly: GCA_963585895.1. NCBI lineage: Eukaryota > Metazoa > Mollusca > Cephalopoda > Myopsida > Loliginidae > Sepioteuthis > Sepioteuthis lessoniana. Next base: position 46,512,295 of record OY757916.1, on the reverse strand, counting down.
CCATTTCGTCACTCTACTTCATTCCTTTCCCACGAGGCTTGCACCACAAAAGCATACTAAATATTCCATGCTGCAAATAAAAACTATTCCTAAAATCATTTCGACATCTTGGAATTTCTCTCCTTTATATACCTAACAACAATTAGCGAGGGAATTACACACTTAGCGAGGAAACAACTCAATGTAAACACACACATGCACATTACAACTTTTCCTCGCTAAAAATAAACACCATATCCCACGCTAAAACTGTATAGCCACAAATCTGTCCAAATGATCTATTATCATAAGATGTTCCAAGCTCCATTATACAAATCTGTTTTATTTTCCATGTGCATTTTAAACATTTTAGTAACCTACAGTATTAACATACTGTTACTATTAATTTTGTTGTATTTTTTATTTTATAAAATAAAGGTAAATAATGAAGTCAAATAATAATGACAATGCTTTATTTAAGGAACTGAAACAACTTTAACAATTTAATTTGAATGCTGCGTGTTGATAGGCTATATTTGTCTCTGCCTCCCACTAAACAGGATTTGACACAAGGTCAATGAACTTCATGTCAATAGGCATAATGGAAACAGCATTTTCCATGTCAGAGGGGCTCCCAGGATATGGGATAGAAGTTCAAATTCCATTAGAAGTAGTTTCTTTACTTCTAATCCATACTTCTGGCTTATAGAATATAAGAATGACCTAAACATTGTTATAAAAAGTAACAAAAAAGATGAATGATAAACTAGTCAAAAAAATAATAAAATTGATTCATCAAAGAAAATTAAACAACTTAGTATTATCAGCTTATCTATTATTATGTTTTGCATATTCTGGCTAATTATGAAAGCGAGAAAAATAAGATGACTATGGATCAATTAGATATGCTTGTGTTGTATTTTGGCCTTCGACTCAGCCAAAAATGCCATTCAGAGTGATGCACCGGAAGGAAGTGACACATTCTAATGGCAGTTATGAGAGGAAATCGCGTGGGCGGAAATTGGCTGACGAAATGGGACGAGGTAAAAAAAATTCCCATGGTACACTCATACTGATGCACCGGAAGAGAGTGACCTGTGAACTGCATGACAGTTATTTCCGCTTGATGACGATCAAACATGCGATTTCAAAGATCGAGTAGGCGACTGAGTGGGCGTTGAACTATTATATAACTCAGTCAAGACAGAAGTCAAGTTAGTTCCAGTTAGAGTTGGAGTCGGAGTTATAGACGAGATGTGGTAGGTAAAGCCACATTAGGCCGAAGGGGCCTTGGGGCCCCTGATGAGTTGCAGTTAGAGATCAGACGGAGTTATAGACGAGATGTGGTAGGGAAAGCCACGCCCGGCCGAAGGGGTCCTCGGGAACCCCGATGGAGTTTGGGGTGCAGAGAAGTTGCTGATAAGATGTAGCAGATCACCCAGCAGAGAGCTGGGTCGCTGGGCCTCCGGTTGAGCATCAGGAGAACAAGAAAGACACAACGTTGATGGCCATAAGAGTGGGAGTCAAAATATTGCAGTTTCTGTTCGGTCTACAACTCCCTCTCACACGCAAACATTGAGTAACCCTTTTCGAACCTTTACAAATAACGCGAGTGGTATATACTTTTCTAAAGAAGTCTTCCAGCATCTGTGTCTATTTATTATTGTGTTGTTATGATTATGAGAATATAACACTTGGATTCTAAAGCTTTTAAAAAAGATACAAAATATGTTATACAGTATTGTAAAATGATATCTAGGGAGTTATAATCCTTGTTAAAATAAAAATGAAACCAGTTTCATTGACTTTAGTTTATGCTGCAAAATATATTTTTCTGTGACATAGTGGTAATTGTTAAAAAGAGGTAAATCAAGTTAGATAACCCAAGCTGTTGTTTTGTGTAACTATCCTTTTTGTAAAATAAAATTAATCTTCTATTCTCCTTTACAAGAAGCACACGTGTTTCATTTTCCTTTGTCTAATTTCACTCTACATATCCTTATCTAAGACATGGCAACTTCAACAGGTTATGGGCCCAGCATAAGAGATAATGGAAGTCGGTGGAGCAGGTTATTATTTGACGGAGATGAGACCAAATATGAAATTTGGGAAACGAAGTTCTTATCATACCTTCACACGTTAGGTTTAAAGGACGCCATTTTAGGTAAAAACCTTAATGGGGACGAAACAGATACGGAAAGGAATGGGGAAGTATATAAGGAACTGATACAATTCCTGGATGACAAAAGCCTGTCCCTTATCATGATAGAAGCCTCAGACAATGGAAGTGAAGCTCTGAGGATATTGCGTGACCATTATGCAAGTAAGGGAAAACCAAGAATCATTTCTTTACATACTGAAATAACATCACTAAGAAAGGAACAGAATGAAGGTGTTACTGACTATATCATTAGAACAGAAGCAACAGTAACGGTACTAAGAAATGCCGAAGAAACATTAAGCGATGGTTTAATAATTGCCATGGTTCTAAAAGGACTACCTAGCACATTTAATCCTTTTTCGATAAATGTGACTCATAGCAATAAGGAGCTAACGTTCTCCGAATTCAAAATGCAACTTCGAAGTTTTGAGGATACGGATGAATATCATCAAAATTTAAATGATGAAATTAACCAATTCATTTTCAAAAAGGAGTAACAAAGTGTCGTGTTTTAAGTGTAATGGAAAAGGGCATGTAGCAAAAATATGGCCAAATAATTTCAAGAAAAATAAAAAGTGGTGCAACTACTGCAAATGTCAGACCCATGTGAGAGAGTTATGTCGCTATAAAAAGCGAGATATCATCAAAGCTGCAGCAGCAGCAAAAGAAGAAGAAGATAGTTCATTTGTTTTTAAAATAAATGACCGACCACAGAGAACCGTTGAAAGCAAGAGAATTATGGTTGATACGGGGGCTACCTCACACATTATAAAGGATATTGAGAGATTCAAAAATTTTGATGACTCATTCCAACCTGATAACCATTTTATAGAACTGGATGGTGGTACTAAGACGAATGGGGTCGCTTTAATACGCGGTGACGCTGAGATATGCCTGGTGAATGCAAATGGAAACACAGAGTCAGTCACCTTAAAAGGGGCATTATTTATACCCTCCTACCCACAGGATATATTTTCTGTCAAGTCTGCCATGGCAAACGGGGCGGCTATAACATTTAAGAAAAACAAGAATGAGCTGATTTATAAAAATGGAACAAAATTTAATATATTTGTCCACAACAAGCTATATTATTTAATGTCTACAACGAACAAATTGGAAGATAGTTGCCTGGGCTGCTACGATATAAATACTTGGCATAGGATACTTGGTCATTGCAACTACGATGACATTAGAAAATTGCCAAATGTGGTTAAAGGAATGAAAATTAAAGAAAAAATAGGTACTCTAAACAAGAACTGTGAAATCTGTATCCAGGGAAATTTTTCTCAGAGCAGAAATAGACAGCCTGACAGACGTGCAGCATCTACCTTTGAATTAATACTCACTGACTTAGCTGGCCCTATAGAACCAACAGACATAAACGGGCACAGATATGCAATCACCTTTACTGATGATTTTTCCGGTGTAATATTTGTGTATTTTTTTTAAACAAAGAAAAACACTGTATCTGCCACAAAGAAATTTATCGCTGATACTGCCCCCACCCATAGTGGTGCAATATGATCTGATTGTCCACCTAATAACGGATCAGAATTCAAGTCGAATGATTTTCAGAGATTACTCTGTGATAATAGTATTCGACACGAAACTTCAGCGCCTTATTCACCACACCAAAATGGGACAGCAGAAAGAAATTGGCGAACCCTATTTGAAATGGCTAAATGCATGGTCATTGAAAACAACTTGCTTGAAAGCTTATGGACCTACGCTGTAATGACAGCTGCAGTAATCAGAAATGGATCTTTTAACAACCGTCTAAAACAAACTCCCTACTATATGATAATGGGAAGGAAGCCTGATCTACCAAAGATGAACATCTACGGGTCAACATGTTATGCATACAAAAACTTAAAGAAGAAGCTAGATCCGAAATGTAAAAAAGGGATATTCGTTGGGTATGACAGAAACAGTCCTGCATATTTATTTTTTTTATCCTGAGGATAACAGAGTTCTCAAACACCGGCTAATAAGATTTATTAGCAATGTGACAAATCAGCAGACTCAGACCTATCCAACTGATAATGATGATGATGATGATTACTTCCCCCAAAGGACGTATGTACAAAACAACATATCAGCTACAACTCCAGACCCACAAATTAAGACAACAGAAACACAGGATAATGCACAGACCGAGGAAGATAGTAAGCTTCAACATTACCCCAGAAGGGAAAGAAAACCTCCTGAATACCTAAATGACTACATTACAAATTCTGAGGATGATAGCGATCATGCATTGATTAACTTTACTATTGTTATAAAGCCACATGCAATATACCAAGAACCTATAGAGAAGCAATAGACTCCTCAGATGCACATTGCTGGGTTGAGGCGATGCATGAAGAACTGGAATCCCTAAAGGAAAATAATGTTTTTGAATTGACAAATTTACCTGAAGGCAAAAAGACAGTAGGTTGTAAATGGGTCTACACCACCAAGGAAAATCCTGATGGATCCAAAAATTATAAAGCAAGATTCATTGCTCGAGGATTCAGCCAGAAAAAGGGTATAGACTATGGAGAAACCTTCTCCCCTACTGCAAACATCATCTCAATATGCATCTTGATGCAAATAGTGGTGCAATATGATCTGATTGTCCACCTGATGGATGTAAAAACGGTGTATTTGCATGCACCACTTGACTATGAGATTTTTGTGGAGCAGCCTGAAGGATTTAAAACAAATAAATTAGTCTATAAGATAAACAAATCTCTATATGGGCTGAAGCAATCAGGCAGAAACTGGAACATAATGTTACATGAATGCCTCATCCGGAATGATTTTATACAAAATCCAGCAGACCACTGTGTCTATATGAAACTAAATGAGAGATTATTAATCATATCCTGAGTTGACGATTTAATCATTGCAGCTGACAAAGTTATCTCCCTTAGAGAATGTTTATGTCAGAATTTAAAATGAAAGATCTGGGAAAAACTCAACCATTTCATTGGGATAGATTTTCACATAACATAACGATGTGTTAAAATGAACCAAAATAAATACATAGGAAGCGTGTTGGAAAGATTTAATGTCAAACTGCAAACCAAGAGCAACACCATGCAAACTAAAAATGGATCTCAGTAACAACAGTGACCCTGTTGATTCAAGAAAATACCATGAAATTATTGGTAGCCTAATCTAGACATGTACTAGACCAGATTTGAGTTATGCTGTGGGTAAATTATCACAGTATCTATCAGAGCCACTTCAACAGCATTGGGTAGCAGCAAAACATATCCTAAAGTATTTAAGAGGTACATCCCATTACGAACTGCATTACCAGAAAAGTGAGGAGTTAGGGATCTTAGCTTACTGCGATGCAGATTGGGCGTCTGATCAGAGTGATCGATGTAGTACAACAAGATTTTGTTTATTTTTAAAGAAAGAAAGCTCGCCTATCTCATGGAAGTCAAAGAAGCAACCAACAGTTGCACTGTCTACCTGGGAATCTGAGTACATGGCTCTAGCTAAAACAACACAAGAGATTTTATATCTAATTCAGCTATTAAATGGAATGGACCCTCAACAGAGATATGAACCAGTAAAAATACTTGGAAATAACCAAGATGTAATCACTCTATTTAAGGACCCTGTAAATAGACAGAGGTGTAAACATATCGATATCAAATATCATTTCATCAGAGATGCATTACACAAAAAGAAAATAGAGATTATCTATTGTCCAACTACAGATATGATTGCTGACATAATGACAAAACCCTTGACAAAATTAAAGCTAGAGAGATTCAAAAGACTTTTATTTGAACTTTAAACTCTTTTTTTGGATTATGCTCTCATATGTATGGAAATAATCAAAAGTATTAATATGAGAGCATACGGGAGTGTTAAAAAGAGGTAAATCAAGTTAGATAACCCAAGCAGTTGTTTTATGTAACGATCCTTTTTGTAAAATAAAATTAATCTTCTATTCAAGAAGCATACGTGTTTTATTTTCCTTTGTCTAATTTCGCTCTACATATCCTTATCTTAAAATATGGCAACTTCAACAGTAATTATCCATTTTCCCTGATGATTGACTTGTTATTAGTGGTCATTTTACTTTATAGTCATGCAAAACAAGGTAAGTTTATTTAGCATACTTTATTACAGAAACAAAGAGGTTTTAATGCTCTTCCTTGATCTCTGACTTTTCCTATTTTAGATCTTCTCTCTCTCACCCTCTCTTGATATGTGTACCTGGTCCTTTTGGGGATCTAGGTCTGAACTTATCTTCATTCTGATCTTCAAACCTCACTGCTGGATTTGTGTGCACTATCCTCCATAATTTCTTTCCTACTGTGTTCCCCTTCTCCTTTGGAAATGCTCATTCTTTCCTTCCTCTCATGCTCTTCATTTTCTAATTATTCTTCTATATCAACATCTTCATTGATTCTATTTCTCAACTTATTTGAGTGATTCAGTAAATTCTGTCCATTTTTTTTGTCAATACCACTGTATTATGTCCCTGCTGCACCTTGAAATTTCCCTTTTCAGGACTTGATTTGTACCTTGTAGCACTATGGCACCACATAGTTATTTGTACCACCACAGTTCTAACAGGTCTATGAGTGTAACACTACATCTTAAGTTCTAGATGGACCCTGTTGTTACCTTGCTGTGAGAAAAAGAGACAAACACACAAAACACTGTCTTGCTTCACAAATACAAAAGTTTATTCACTACTACCCTTCATTCATAGTCACTGAAGAGAGAGAAAACTGAGTCTACTGTTTCAGATAGAGAGAAATAAACCATCACAGGATCAGAAAGACAGATACAAACCTTGATATCCACTTTTCCATCCTGGTCATTTTCTGTTGTAGTTCTCATGTGTTCCTGTTCAGGGTCCTGTCTTCACATCTCTGTGTCTGCACTCCAACTCTTCCTTTCCTCTTTTCTATCCCACATCCACTCCTATGGCTCTTCCACTTGAGCTTCTTTTAGCCAATCACAGCTAGCAGCTGATTTGCTACTGATACATACAGTTCTATTCTTAACATGGGCATATGTTACTATCCTGACTTAGGGAACCTCTAAGTCTTACTGGAAAACAATTTACTACTAAAACAATCAACTAGAATCTCTAATTATATTACAGATTCTCTGTCTTTTTTTACCACATTTTTCACTTGTCAAATAGGTCATTGTAATAGGAGATCTAATTTGTTTTCCCATCAATGCAGAAGAACATCTGAAAGAGTTTTATAACTAAGCAATAGTCTTGGTAGGTAGCTATCTATGGTATCTCTAGATGGGGAAAATACCTGCGACCTAATTTTCACTATCTGCACTTTTCGTTCAGTGATTCCATTTGATTGTAGATGGTATGCTGGTGTTTTATAAGGAAAGCATATAATTCATTTTAAACACAAACTTTCATCACAAAATTCTGGTGCATTGTTAGATACTGAAAGTTTTGACAACCCATTACTGGAAAATATTACTCGTAATATTTGCTTTACCATGCATGTCTTACTATCCTGAACCTTAACAGTTTTAGGCAACTCAGAAAATGAGTTGACTAAAATTAAAAATAGTCCAATGCTTTTAACATGCACATGATCCATATGAACACAAGTTTATGGCACTTTTTGTTAAGGCTATGAGTGTATCTTGGTTTGCTGAAAGTTTTCTATTTCTACACATTTTAGGCACTTTTGTACGTATTTTTCTACATCACATGAATACTCTGGCAACCAATTTTAACTGTCTTTCAATTATTGTTATTCCACAATGAACATTGTCATGTACACTTTTTATTATGTTTTTTTTTAAATCTTTCTGATGGTACTTCAACATCTTCATAGCATATAATGTATTGTTAATCTATGTCTTGTTTCTTTACAAGGTCTCTTCCCTCCAGGACAATCAATTCATTTGTTTCTTTTTATTCTATGTGCAATATTGCTTAGTCCAGAATTCTGTAAGGTTTCAAATACAAGACTATTAAGGAGTAATTTATTGTTTCATTCAAGAGCAATTCAAAAATAAATTCTAAAGGTTTATAGTTTGAATTCAACAGAAATTTCCTTCCAAATAAAAATCAGCTGGATCTATCTTTACTCAATACAATAGCTAATGCCTCTTTTGCAGTGTTTAACTTTGATATTTTTAGAAAAGTACATTATTGGATGACTTTTTTGAGACAAAATCGCCAATACAGTATGTTCACTTGTGTCCTTAGTTAAAGTCACTTCTTTTTTAGGTTTAGAAATTTTTACATTATAAGTGCTTTCTTTGAATTCTTAAATGCCATATTTTATGCCATTGTCCATTAAAACCCACTATTCTTTTTACCACCCAGACTCTCCCAACAAGTGTCCTGGATATGATACTAAACTGCAAGGCATATGAGTCCATTTCGGCAAACTAAATCAGGGAACTGCTTTGAACTTTTTATCAATTTGTATTTGGTTATAGGCAGTTGTGGTCAAATTTGGAAAAGTATCTCATGCCTGCTAATGCAGGAATAGCAGTTTCAGTGTTGGGAATATGGAATGAATCAGAGCATATTTTGTGGTTTATGCTTATTTTGTTATCCCTAGGTATCCTTAAATTTTTAACAAAATCTTGTAAAGTGACAATGAGTGAAACCAAAATACTATGACTAGAGGGAACCTAATCTAAAATTCCTTGTTTCACCAATATTTTTAGTTTAGCAACTACTAAAAGGTAGTATGTGAATGAGCAGTTTGCAAGATTCAAAGTAAGAGGTGTGACTTTTTCATTTAATTGAATACTCACTTTCTACCCCTTTAATAATCTGGTGTCAGTTCCTTCTGATTTTACACTGTTATTAATTATGATATATCAAATTTTAAGACAATTATTCCCATGAGTCCATGACTTTTTTGCAATTCTCTATCATGATTGAAATAACTTAAAAATGGTTGTTGGTCTCAAAAGTTCCCTCAAACAATCTAACATTTTGATGAAAGAGCCATTGAACTGTTTTACTTTCAGGTAACTTTTCTTTAATTTGGATGTACTCATTCGTTATCTAAACTTTATAGGGATTTGGATGACATTACTCTCTGGATCTACTTGCATCGAAAAAATTGTACTAGTTAACTTTTTTTCTGACACTTTTCTCTATAGGTGTTTGTATCAAATATACATTAGTATTTGCCTGAGGGGAAGCTAAATTTTTCACCCTTTCTATTTTCTTTTTATATTTGTAAACAGACAGAAAATGGTCTTTCTTTTCACAATTCCAGCATATTTTTCCTAAAGCAGGACATTTTTTCCTCATGGTATTGTGCTGCCACTACCAATTCAGGGTATGGCTTATAGAGGATTGGCTGTGAAGGAATGGAATCACAAAGTTGGTGATGGAGAAGTAGTTGTGCCAGCGATTGGCCAATACCTTGGATTGGGGTGTTTCAGTACTGTAGGATGGCCAGGGTGACAATGTCGTCCGAAAACCTTGGGGGCCTGTATTTCCATTCACTATACTCTTTGTGGTTTTTACCATGGTAAAAGGTGTGCCACTGTTGGTACTGATTTCATATGGGGTGCCATGTTTTGAACAGCTGTTTTAGTTTTTCTATGTTTTCACTGGTTGGCAAATACATAGGAGTCGTAGGATACTTGGATTTATGTTTATTTGCAGGAGGGTCTATTTTGTGATGCTTGGGATCTGGATGTACAGCATCATGCATTACGAACTGTAAGTGTGGTAATGTCATGAGTTTGGGAAAGTATGGAGGTAATATATCCACAACCTTTGCTCATAACAAGTTGGTGATACAGTAGCTATCCTGAGTCCACTCAATCGCCAGTGGAACACTACTGGAAAAATCGTCATTGTCCTACCAGATTGCCAATACTGAATCAGAGTTGTTGGATCAGGAAGAATTACACTTAGGAACCGCTGTTTCTTGAGAAAGTGGGAAATCAAGGCCGCACCCACCCCAATACCAAGTGCAACACCTGTACCAATAACCTTCACAAGCAATGCTTGACTTTTGCACCTCAATCCCCCAACATCTTCCAGTAATGACACGTGCGCAAGCAATTGAAGTCCCCAAACAAGCCACATATACATCAACATGCCTTCAGTTGCTGAAAATTCCTCAAGCTCTGTACAGGCCAGGCCTGCATGCAGGGGCGTAGAAAGGGAGATGTAGAAGTCACAGCTCTAATGTGCAGAATAACAACAATAATAATAACACTTACTGGTTCAGGGGTCCCAACAAGTGTCCAGTCAGCAGTAAAAAATAAAACAGGTTGTAACTCAATACAGACCTTATGCCATTACTGAAACAAGATGATATATATATATATATATATATATCCATTCTTGGGCCCGTAACCAATCACTATCCAGGGAATGGACTTAACAACATGCACACAATGGGATGCCCCTATGACCATAAAATCCCTCTTTCTAGAAAGCTCACTTCAAAACGTAACTCAACTTGTTACATGACTGAGTGCTGACTTTATAACTACCTAACTCAATGATTTCAACAGTTCCATTCGTGCTCTTTGTTACAGTACTTGCATCTTATTAGATAGTTCATTACATTTTATACATAGGCATTATTATTAGATATATTGAATTTATCTTATCAATTATTTCTAATTGTTGCTTCTAAGGACATTTTACACAATTGTATCTTATAGACTTTTGTGTTTAAATGAACCGTCAAACATACCTCCTGTTAATCTCCATGGTATTAACTCATGTTCTATGGACAATTATCCCATGCCTAGTTTTTCAAACTCATAGAATCTGGATGCCTCTTGCAACTTGATACTGTATTATTGTTTTATTTTTCCTTTGTCCTCTCTACAATAATTAGCTTTTTTTGATGCCACAATTTTTTATAATGTCAAAAATTTCCAAAAATGTTAAATCCTCTAATTCTTTGGGATGCACTGTGAAAAAGATCTTTCTAATAGCTTCACAGCTTGCTAAAGCCAAAAGGAGATCTGTAATGTTGCAGTCCTCTTCTGCAACTTTGTTGTCTTTTAAATTCTTGGCCCTTATCTAGGCTGTTAAACAACAAATCTACATTTCTACAAAATCCAGTTTGTTCAATGGTATTAAAGATTCTGTTAGTAATATCATGCTGCTGTAAAGTGTTCTTGTCAGTAAAGGAGTAGTAATCATCCTTTTTCCTTAACTGATGCCTGATTTGCATCTCTGGTGGTGTAACGGTTAGCAAGCCAGACTAGCAAACCTGCACGAGTGAGTTCGAGTCTCATTGGGTGCCCGATTCATTTGGCCTTGTGCCACATCGAAGCAAAAGAGCTTTGTTTAGGAGGTGCCCGTGGTGTAATGGTTAGCGTCGCAGGATATGGACACGGCGACACGAGTTCAAATCCTGGACCTGACTGATTGCATTTCACATAGCACTAATACCCTTGGGAAAGGTATGAATCCAAAATATTCTCCCTCCAGCTATGGGTAAATAGTAGGGCAGACTAGGTTCTTCAGCCTGGGTGAGGCAACTAGTCTAGGAGAAGGAAAACTCTGAATTCAAACCTGTTAAACTCCGCTTAACAACTGACCTTGTGTCATATCCTGCCCGAGCGGAGGGGTTGGTAAATATGAACTGATGCCTGATTTGCAGTCATTTGACTTGATAGTTATGAAAAATGGGGTAAGTCCATTTTGGATATCTCACTACATTTTATATCGAATATCTTTTGTTAAAGGTTTCCTTTAACAAACTTTACAGAGAAACTGTATCTGCTATAAAAGGAATTTATAAATTTAGTAAATTTATCCCCTGTGGAACGATATGCTTTTTTTTTCACCTGCTGTTGTGAGAAAAAAATCAAATCCTGTTTGGTTTGAGGATCAGATCAAATATAAACAGCAAGCAAGATGCAATACAGAGTTACTAATTGGTTCCTGGGACTGGAAAAATACTATTTGTAAAAACTGAAGTAAATCAAAACAATTTTCACCATTTAAATTAATTCATCCCTATCTCTGCAAAATATATAAATAGCAGAGCAATATTTTCTATTTTTATACAATTTAAAGCAGAATATTAATTAAACAGGCAGCAGGTGTGATACACAGCTACTTTTTGGGGGAGAGAGGTGAATCACCTTCAACTCTACATCAGGTATTTCTAGTTCTGAAGCATCTCTATCATGTTTGCATTTTTAAGAAAAATAATTCTTAAATGTATTGTTTTTCTCTTTAAAATAATCTATAACAAAGTAATTGGTATTGTTATAGAAATATAAATAAATAAATTAAATTAATCAGTCACTTCCCAGTTAAATGAATAAAAAAATACACCCAACACAACACCACACAATTACCTAATAATGCAAACAAGATGATAAAAGTATACATTTGCCTAACTCCTGTGCAAGATGTGATACAAAGTAAATTTTTAAGTGGAATATATTTGTTTTAAATTCAGAGTTTTCTTTCTCCTAGACTGGTAGCCTAATCAAGGATGAAGAAACAAGTCGGCTCTTCTGTTTACTTATAGTAGTGTAAAAGAACAGATGGACTCATACCTTTTCCAAGAGCATTAGTGGGAAGTGAAACAAACAACCTCACCCTGATTTGAACTGGGCTCACCAATTCTGTTTCCTCCAACACTGTGCATCTCCTGACAAAAGACAAGTAACCCAGTGCAAATCAAGGTAATTTGCAAATGGTGATAGGAAAAACAAAAATGGGAGTACTACTCTCTGTGTGTATGTGTGTGAGAGAGAATTGGTATCAAAATGTTATCACAACGTTAACTACTTTGTAATTTGGTACCAGATTGAGTAAATTGTTACATAGCTTGAATACTGCATGAATCATTGAGAACATATATTTAATTAGAATTTGGTAGAAATTAATGGACTTCAGATGTTTGGATATAAGTTAACCTAACATATGAATGTGAAACTGAGTTGTGAGTGGTTTTATCTTCATTTACTTTTTAATTAATATATTGTAATATTGCTCAACATTGTTGTGCAAAGAGCATTATATTTTACTGATTTCAACAATGGATTTTAATCATATATATATATATATGTATATTAGGGCAAAAATATAAACTTTCTTCAAAGCTGAATAACACACTGAATAAATATTAGGATAAAAGTTTATTTACAAGTTTTTTAAAAATATCTTGACAAAAGTAGAAAAGTAACACTTGCAATAATTCTGAATAATGACAATCCCTGATTTTCAATGCATTTCTTTTGTTAAATCATTAGCAAAGCATCATATATATATATATATATATATATACTGGACATTGGCATAATGGTTAGTGTTCGCCAATGGTCCGGGAGACCTGGGTTCAAGCACAGGTTGAGTCATACCAAAGATTCAAAAAATGGTACTTGATGCTACCTTGCTTAACACTCAGCATTATAAGGTAATGATCAAGGGTAAAGTGGAGCAATCCAAGAAAAGGAGTAGCACCCTCCCCTACTGTGTAGTAGCTATCGAAAAGGGAGCCTTCAGGTCACCCTTGACTACGGTCGCCAACTTTACTTACTTATATATATATATATATATATGAGCCATATCCTATCAATAAGACTTCCATCCTATCAGTGAAGCTTAGAATATGCCGATTGTATCCCCTAAAAATGTTATCCTAGGTATATCGCTAAACTACGCTGAGGTTCCAGTCTTGGAATTCTGGAGAGTGTGGAGAACTCCTTCACTGTTATTACTCCCAGATCCAGTCAAAGTCAGAGTAGTAGTACCTGTTTGACTTCCATCTCTCAGTCAAAACAGATCTGAGAAAATGATTAGTAGGAATACAGGAAACTGTATAGGTGTGGGTAAATTATTTACTTACTTGAAGATATGATATAATTGTGTACAAATTACTAGCATTAAATAGAAACACTTGAAAATACACAATTGAAAAAATATAGATAAATCAATAAAAATAAAATCATCATTATTATTAAGTAGAAATAATTAATAAAAATCATATAACTGCTTAAAAACACAACTAACTTTGGCATAAGTACTTTCTTTCAAATACCAGTAAAAGTGGAGAATCAACAAACTGAATGATGCTTTTTCTAATAAACCAATTCAGGAAATGTGTTCATCTGAATTTTGAAGAATCAATGTTGAGAACTCTCAGACCACAACTAACCCAGAAATCCCAGTCTTTTTATGCTAACATACAAACACAAATATCTATTTCATGTCTGCTAGTTACAAGTATTATTTCTTCACTTGTCTTGTCTTGCAGACAGGACAGAAGATTATGATACTAAAAGAGCTTAATAATCCTCAATATACAAAGATTTTCAAAGACAGATAGACAGACGGACAATGCCCAACTAGAACAAGGCACCATAAAAATAAGGCTTCAAAAAGAATTAATTGTCACCACTGGCCATAATTTGATGAGGGTCCAGTCTTCAGTGAAATGCATTAAACAGTGTGAATAGGTATTAATGGCACATTTTCTGTATACTGGTGCAATCAATGACTGAATCATGTAGTCTGCTGAAGAAGTGATTACACAAAAGAATTACATAAGACAAATGATTGGCTAGTTCTAATTTGGAGCCAATTGGTTGGCCATCAATTTAATTGGGCAGAAAAGTCAGTTGGAAGTTGTTATTATGGCAAATATTGACTATAAAAGCACTTAATGAATTCATTGATATTGATTTTATGTAAATAAAAAGAATGGATTTTGTTTTATAGATAAAGTCTTTCACCCTTTCCAGACAGACATCTTAAGCATATGGATTTGTTTACAACCAAATCTAATAATACCAACTGGCCCCAGAGTGGTATGCTTTATTGAATCAGCCCAAACAACATGGCTGCTTTAATACAGAGATGAAATTGCATGGAAATTGTAGATTAATCAATGCTCAAATTACAACATTGTGACAATCCTATATCAATCTAAAAATGTATAAAAGGACAATCTTGATTCTAATGATAAGTTTGCAGTGAGACAGGAATACTGTACTGCCTATAAATAAATACACCCTACCATTATTTTAGTAATTCTTATGTTATATTATACAATCGGAACAGATATTTTTAGGTATTATTTTCTATGACCAAATTTTATAAAATTGAACATCTGTAACTTATATTGTATGGTAGTTCAAAAATAACTTTAGTTATCATAGAACACTCAAAATATAGTTCTAAATTATATGGTGTTTTATATATATATATATATATATATATATATATATATATATATATATATATATATATAGTGTGTGTGTGTGTGTGTGGTAGTTGTCAGCTCAATTTTGAGCTTGATCACGTTCTATGTTTTGGGTCAATAATCACCTATGACGTACCTGTAAGGGTCATATTTATGAGTCAAATAGAAATATTTAATCATTTTCAATACTTGAAACCATTTAACTATGTGCAATCAAATTGCTAGTGTTATATAGAATTATCAGCATTACATAACAAGTCAAAGAACCATTTAACTGTGTGCAAATAGAACAATTAGTGTTAAATAGCAAAACTATTTGACTGCACACAAACAATAAATATATACATGATAACATTTAACAGTGTACAAACAAATGATTTCTGGTTCATTTAAAAAGTACAGTTAGCTACCCACAATCACTTCAAAATCATATATATTCATAAGCAGGATTTGACATTAATATCAAACAAAGGTTGATATGCCATAAAATCAAACAAACTAATCTGACCTTGATGATTAGAATTACTAATATTAAATAGAAATACCATTTAAATCTGTGTTAAGAATAAATAGCAATACTTAAAACCATTTAACGGTGTGCAAACAAATAAGCTCTGGCTTGTTTAAAAAATTAATATTACTAACAAACTATTCACTTAATATCATATATATGTATAAACAAGATATGGCATTGAATAACCATCAAAGGTTAATATGTCATAAAATCAAATAACATAACCTAATCTAACCTTGATGAATAGAACAACTAATGTTAAATAGCAATACTTGAAACAATTTAACTGTGTGCAAACAAATGAGCTCTATTTCATTTAAAAATGAAATTTACTCACAAATTATATATATATATATATATATATAAACAGGGATTGTCATTAAATAACTATCAAGGGTTGACATACCATTAAATCAAATAGCAAAACCAAACCAAAATAAATGTTGTGTGTGTTATTATTCTTTAATATCTCTATTATTATTATTATTATTATTATTATTATTTATTCATACTTGAAATAGGGAAAGTAGGTATGGAAACCTTACTAAGAGCAAGATAGAACTCTTGATGAAAAAGTTATGAAACACTCATTCTAAAGAATAATAACAACTAAACATAAGATGACAGTTGAGAAATATTGTTACCTGAATTAAAAATAAAATGGAGACAATCCCATTAAACTTTCTGAACTTGATGGTTGCAAAATTTAGAACGAAAGTTTAAGATGAATAATATATGAACGTTATTCAATAAATAAGAGAAATTTTTTGAAAAAAGCAAAATAAATTTTTTTTCCAGAATTTTTGCAGTTAATTTACATTCTGCATTGTTTGGAATTGGTTTATTGCAAAAATTATCTTAATCTTGAATATAATATTTGTTTTGAGGCAATTCAAAATGGCAGCAAATCAAAGTGCTCCATGCTTGAACAGAAATGTCATAAATTTTCGCGGAAAATTTAGGGAAAAAATTGTGATAAGTATAAAGAAGAATGATTTAGTCAAAAAATGTTTTCCACAACTGAGTCAAAAAAACAGTCCATAGAGTGGAAACACATTGACTCTCCAGTAAAAAAAAGTTCTGGGTATAATAGTCAGTAAAGAAGATTATGCTGACAGTCTTCTGGGACATAAAAAGACCTATCATTACTAATTTCTTTGAAAAAGATTCAATTGTAATAGTGCTTCCAATTGAATGATCCTTGTATATCTATCTATCTATCTATCTATCTATCTATCGTTGTATCTCTTCTCTCATATCTAGATGATATTCTCAATAGTTTGATATTCCTTGTCCCAGACACATCAGCGACAAAGTATGTGAATGAACAAAAATTTATAATTCGTCCTATTTACCCGAGTTGGCTCATAGGGGATGTGTCACGGATAATAATAACAATAATAAAGGTATCAACAACAAGTTGAGGAATTATTACTCAGAAACAATTAATCAGAATGCAAAACAAAATTAAACACAATGGTAATTTCAACAACATATAAAATTCATTTATTCTATCAGTATTCAACTAACAAAATAATATAAATATGAAATAAAGTTCAAGAGATATACGGAGGGAACTCATCTGAGGAGTGAAGGTGAACATGAAAATTCCATATAGGCAGGATAGAAAATTATATTATATCAGGCTTTTTCTCTGTTATCCATTTTCTCGCACATGGTAATACCTTTGTTTCCCAAGTGTTCACACCATACTTCTTTTTTCTGCTGTTCATGCCGCATTTTCTTTTCCAACTGTTCATGCCACATTTCTCTTTTCAACTGTTCCTGCTGCATTTCTCTTTTTCAACTGTTCATGCCACATTTCTCTTTTCAACTGTTCATGCTGCATTTCTCTTTTCAACTGTTCATGCTGCATTTCTCTCTTCAACTGTTCATGCTGTGTTTCTCTTTCATACTGTCCCATTTAAATCTAACCCATCCCACATTCCAATTTGCACCAGCTAGGCAAAAGGGGTCTCATTCTTTCTACTCCAGGGGTTTCCGGTCAGCAACCTCCCTCTACTCCTCTCCCAGTCACAAGTATACTGTACGTCACAATATATATATGCACACAAGCATATATACATATATACAATGTGAGATAAAAACTATCAAGCCTGATTATTTGAATTACTTTAACATGTGCACACCTGAGCAACTATATATATATGTTGTTGTACACATGACTACATAAAAATGCAATGAAGACCTTTTATTTTTCACCAATTTTTTTTATTAGGAAATCTTAACATAAGAGTTACAATGCTAAGAAAGTTTAAAGCCAAGAAGAAGATTTACAACTGCAATATTTTTCATATTTGTTCTCATGTCAGTTAGAATAACCTAATACACATTTTATGTAACTTAAAAAATGTGTCCTGACCAAAAGCACAATTAACAGAGAAAATATATTTGGAAGCTCAGGAGGAAAAAACCCTGTCTTTCCATTGGCTAAGAATTGACCAATGAAAATTCAGAAAACATTTATTTCCTTTGATTAAAAATAATGATATTTTTCTGTTCTTTTTTCAATTGTTTAACTTAGAAGTAGAGAGGGTGAGAAGAAAAAGTGCCACATTTAAATGTTTTCAAATTTGTCCATGACAATGCTTATTCAAGTGCATTACAGGAAACAGAGTTGGTGATAAAATGCTTTTTATAGTCAAACTAAAACAGCAAATAAGCCACTAGTAAATATCTTTCCTTCACTAGAAGATCTACAAGTGACTAAAATCAAATACTTATCCTCACTTATACACTGGGACAAATCTACCAATATATGTGGGGCTTCAAGAGTCAATAGTTACAAAGTGTGTCTACTTTTTTAGGTGACACTCTCTATAAAACAATAGGAATACTTTTTGCTAAAAATATTCAACATCTCTCTCTCTCTCTCACTCTCACTATCTCTGTATATATATATATATATATAGGAAATGTAAAAAGCTAAGGTATACAAGAATACTATACTTTAAATATTTCTCTATGAGTTTCGATCTTAAGCCATCATCAAGAGAATATAATCCTCTCCAAAGATTAAAAAAAATAGATACACCACAAATTATGGTTTCAGTTTCTTAGTTTTACTGGCATAGCAACTTTTGGGGCTTATTTAATGTCAAAACCATCTTTGTAGAAGGATAGCAGTGGTACTATTTAACTCTTAGTTGGGGGATAAGGGCATTAGTCTGAAAGTGAATGTAATAGTATGACTGAAGTTCAAACTCACATACTACAATGTTGCAATCCACCATGTTCACTATTTCACAGGAACTCCCCACCACAAATTATGAATCAAAGAATCAAAAATTGAATGCTACAAAGTTATATATTTATATATGTGTCTGTGTGTGTCTGTATGGTATTGAAAAGAGTTTGTTTGTTTCTCCTCTGGAGACAGCCAAGAAATTTGATTTCGGGCTACCAAATTTGGTGAATGCATACTAATTGAAACCAGAGTAAAGGGTGTTTACATTATGATTTTTAATCCTCATGGGAAAATGGAAGCTTTTTCACACTATTAACTTTATAAGATGATATAAAAAACATAATGCTGTCATTTGGATAGTCTCTACCCATCTGCCAACTTCCAAGTCCTCCAGGCCTTTTAGTAATCCTTTAGTTATTGTGCCAAAAGTACCAATCATAATTGGTACAATCATCACTTTCCTGTTCCACATATTATCATTATTATTATTATTATTATTTACTCTTTTGAGAGTTTTTCACATCCGGGTTAGCTGACGGTTTCTCACTGGAGTTTGAGTGACAGCAAGTCTCTTCAAGTTTCCAGGACTCCTCTCGGTATTCTGGCCGATCTCAACAATGCTATAGTCTAGATGGTCTCTATTAGTCCTCTTATTTCCAAGTCTTCCGGTCTGTTTACCAATCCTTTAGGGATTGTCCCAAGCATACCAATTACAATTGGTATCACCATCACTCTCATGTTTCATAGTTTTTTTAGTTCTCAAGCAAGGTTTAGGTACTTATCTCTCTTTTGTTTTCTTTAATTTTCAGTTTGTGGTCTGCCAAGATGACAAAGTCCACTATTTGGCAGGTTCTCTTTTTAATTGACTATCATTAGGTCTGGCCAAGATTAGGTGATCCGTTTGTATCTCAAAATCCCAGAGAAGCTTGTGCATCTCATTCTCCAGGAGGAATTCTGAATTGTGCATATACCACTTGTTAGTATGTTCAAATTTCAGTTTTTTGCACAACTCCCCCCAGTCATATCTAGTCTTATAGTCTTTTTGCGTTAATTTGCTGCTTTTGCTTATATGATTGATCATTTCATTTCTTTCACCACATCATCTACATGTTAAAGCAATTGACAAGTCACAACAGAATAGTATTTTGTTGTGTCTTGTCAATTGCTTTAACATAGTTTGTCCTTATGGCATTGTTTTGTGTTGCTATTAAAAGAGATTCAGTTGCTCTCTTAAGACTTCCCATGTCCAAGTCTTTTCGTATGAAATTTTGCTTGTTTGTCACTTGAAATATTCATACAATTGTTTTTCTTTCCATTTTTGTTTTCTTGTTATTGTTGTGTTGTTTATCCTTGTGTTGTTTGTGTTGTTTCTGGCCACTCTAATCAGTCTTTCTTGACCCTTTTTTATTTAATCTTCAAGATGTATTATCAATGTAGCAACACTAGCTTAAAAGCTGGCAAATTCTCTTCCTCCTTCTTTTCTTGATACATATAATCTGTTAATATCATCTCTGGGATGTTGGACCTTGTGTATCATCATAAGTTTTCTTATTCTCTGGTCCATTTGTTGAATTTCTTCCCTTGTCCACTTTAAGAATGGTCCTGAGTATCTTACAACGAGGACAGTCCAGTTGTTTATCCCTTTTGTAAGATTTCTGCTCTATAGTTTTGTTTCAAATAGTTGTCTCGTTCTCCTGAGGTATTCTTTTTTAATTTTTTCTTTTTGTTTGATGATGACCACTTCCAATATTCCCAAGTATTTGTACATTTCTTCTTCTCCTAGCATTTTGATTTTTTCTTGATTTAGTAGTTCTATTCTTTCTGTCATTTGCCATTTTCTGCTTTTCGTTATAAGCATGGCACATTTTTCTATGCCAAATTCCATTCCTATATCCAGTCTGTATATTCTCACTGCCTGTATTAGGGTTTCCAATTCTTTTTCATTATTGACACACAATTTGATGTTATCCATGTACATTAGGTGATTGATTTCTTTCTTGCAATTTATGAAGTTTGTATCTACCTGAGCATTTCCTAAGTATGTGATTGTGTGGCATCATCGCAATTACAAATAATGATGGGGATAGCGCATCTCTGGAAAATTTCTCTCTGGATTTTCACCTCAGCAGAGCTTTTACCCTCCTGCAGTCAGTTACTCTCTCCAGTTTTTTGTGGTTTTCTCGATAAACTTTATGTCAGATATCTTGTACATTTTGAGAGAGTCTATTATCCAGCTTTGTGGGACCATATCATATGCCTTTTTGTAGTTGATTTACACCATAGCTACATTTTTCATCTCATTTTCCTCTCCATGAGGATGTATTGACCAATGTATTGTAGATCTCCTGTTCCTCTCATTCCCTTGTGGTATCCTTTCTGTTCTTCATGGGAATAGTCCATAACTTATTTGTAAATTATAAATCTCCTCCCTGATTTTGCCATTAGCATTTTCCACAACAATGGTAGGCAAATTATGGGTCTGTATTTTTTGGGGATTGGTCCTTTTAGGGATCTTTTGGGATCAGGGTGGTCTTTCCTTTGGTCATCCATTCAGAAATATATGTTTCTTCTAAGCATCTATTCATTTCAATAGCCAGTCTGTCATGGATGGTAGTGAATTTTTTAAACCAGTATCCATGTATGCCATCATGACCTGGCGTTTTCAAATTTGGTACTTTTTTGAGTGTTGCCCGGAGTAAATTCAGGCGTATTTTTGCCTTAGGAGCTTCTTCAAGTCCTTGTAACTCTTTTTCCATATTGTTTATCCATTTAACTTTTCTGTTATGTTCTCTTCCTTCCCATATTCTACCCCAAAATTGTTTTGTTTCCTTGTCATCCAGTTGTTTGTATGTCTTCATGCATTCTTCCCCTATTTACAGGTTGAATTTTCTTCCGTTGTTTTGGAATGTCCTGTTTTGTCTATATTGTTTGATCCTGTCTGGATATCTTTTTAGTCTTTTTTCTTTGCTGTTGTAGATTTCTTATCTATGTTTCTTGTCTGATTTACCATCCAGGTTTTTAGTTTCTGTTTGTGTTCTGTGGGAGAACACATGCATAGATTAGTTCATTTAAATCTGTGATGTTGTTTGTTGAGATATTTGTTAATAATTCATTTTCTTTTTCAGTTTCTATTTTATTTTCCAGTCTTGGTTTCTTAGCAATGGCAATGTAGTTTTCCTTTCTGACATAATTCTCTATTATCTCTATATTCATTTTTCCTTCTTGTGTTAGTGTGGTTTGGGTATTTCTTACTTTGCTCTTCAGTTCATTTAGAGGATTTTTATTTTTCAGTCGTTAGTGTGTCAATTATTTAGTGTGTCAGTTATTTCTTTATTATCTTTCAAACTTGGTTAATGAGTTTTTGGCTTGTCTGAAATCAAGCAAATTCTTCTGAGATTTCTATCCTTCTTTTTCTATATCCTCTTTATGTAGGGTTGCTCCTAAAAGGACAGGGAAATGCAAGTTTGTTGTCTTCCCTAGACCATTTTCTATGTTAGTGTCTCTGATTTGTGTGGTTGCTTTGGTCATCATTTGTGTACTATTATTATTATTGTGAAAAATTATGAAAACTGAAACATCACACACCTCAACACCACAAAACAAACATTAACACAAAAAGACAAAATAAATGTAGAGTTAATAATGTTGAAATTCACCTTAGATAGAACTAGTTAATACCTACAGACTCTAATACAGTGGGCCAGAGGTTATCTGCCCCAAACCATTTTTGTAGGGGTAAGTTACCTGCCCTTAGACTTTTGTTTTTTTAGTTGTTGTTATAAAATAAATGAAACACCTTGTGCATTGATAGCAGTCCTGATGTGTTGCTTCATTATTTGATTGGAAGTTATCTCATGTCTAAATGACTAACTGCGCTTGCCAGAAATAAAAAGGTTTGTCTCCTTCTTTTTAAGGGTTTAAGTCAACAAATTCCCAACCAGAAAGCACAAGCCCAGAAAGCGCGAGTCATGTCGAGCACATTTTTTCTGCTATCTTTAATTTGTCATTCTTAGAAGAAGTTTTTGTGTCATTTATGATTCAAATATCTTTTATATTATTTATAATTAAAATATTCTTGAACATAGCGATGGAGACAAAACTTGTTAATCTTGTACCACTGAATGGGACAAATTATGCTACTTGGAAGGTACAATGCAAAATGGCATTAATAAGAGATGGTGTTTGGAACAGTGTTAATGGAAAAGAAATTGTTCCCAATTCTAGAACAGAAATGGGATTACATGCAAAGTATTTATCGCGCAAAGATCGCACATTGGCGACAATTGTATCTCTCTAGAACTGTCACTTTTGTACCTATGTGGGGATCCAGACAATCCGGGAGTAGT
Organism: Sepioteuthis lessoniana; assembly: GCA_963585895.1. NCBI lineage: Eukaryota > Metazoa > Mollusca > Cephalopoda > Myopsida > Loliginidae > Sepioteuthis > Sepioteuthis lessoniana. The sequence continues at coordinate 46,488,921 of OY757916.1, read as the reverse complement.
ATGGAAAAAATTATCTGACCAGTTTCAGAAGAAGACGTGGGCTAACAAACTATCATTAAGGAGGAGATTATATTCTCTTAAATTGAAGGAATGTGATTCTGTTCATAATCACATAAAATTGATGACAGAAACATTCGATGAGTTATCTGTTATCGGTGATTCCCTTAATGAGGAAGATAGAGTAGTACATCTCCTGACTAGCCTTCCCGAATCTTATGATGACAGCACTTGAAGCAAGTCAAGATGTACCTAAATGGGCCTTAGTCACAGAACGATTGTTATACAAGGAAAATAAAATGAAAGAAAAACAAACTGGTGGTGCTGAGTCAAAAGCCATGACATCAAAATACCATATCAACAAAAAGGGACCAAAATGTTTTCACTGTGGTAAATTTGGACATCTGAAACGTAACTGTCGTCTACTCGGAGAAGACTCTAAAGAAAGTCTAAAAGGGACTATCCAAAGAAGAAAGCTTTCTTAACAAAGAAAACGAAAGTGGAGCCTAGTTGTTCTAAAATCGAATATTTTGTTGGATTGTTTTGTGAGGCGAAATTGACTAAAATCCCAAAACGGGACTTTTATTTTTGCATGTGTGAAGACGGGGCAGGTTGGCACTTGATCCCCTATATAATAAGTCCTCGTTCAGAGTTTTTCTCTCAGGCATATAAGAACTGGCATATTATGTGAGGGACTAATTTAGGGCCAGACTGACCGCCGCTGGCAAGGGGTTCCAAATTTCACACTATCCACACACCCACCAGGCCGCTTTCACTTCCTTCCCCAAGATAATGGAAGAATATGGACCTATAGGTTTTAGTCATAATAATATTATATTGTAGTAGTCGGCAACTCCGGTTTCCCGTGTGATATTTTAAAGGAATTAATAGGACAATTCTAAGCGAGATAACATAAGGCGAATAGAAGCTGAAAAGGAAGCATGAAGTAACAAATTCGTAGAAGAACTGCAAAGAACAAACTTAGACCACGTGGTAACATAAAAATATATGATTCCTTTACTACAGTTATATACACTTTCAAAGTGTCAAAACATATAATAATTGGACAGTCCACGAATATAAATGTCTTTTCTTGACTTTTGTTTTTCTTCAAATTAAGAGAGAGAGAGAGAGAGTGGTATATATAATTTTGGGTATAAAGGAGAAATGGCCCCAAAGTTACTTATCTTATTTTTCGACGGGGTTCCACTGGAAATTCTTTCTTCTTTCACGGGCTGATAGACTTTATTCTATTTTTTTACACTGGCTTGAAGAACCTGGGGTCCCTCATGTCTCAGATATTCTTTTGTCTTCAACCCGGAATACTGGCTATGGTACGTCTGCCCCGAGCCCTGCTCAAAAACTAACTTTCTTATTATTTACTTCCGCTGAGGGGAAGGAGTCCCCAATTCCGTTTTGGGGTCCCAGCCAATCATTTGGCTTCTCTCTTCTCCCCCTTGGTGTCCGGCGACCTGAGGTTACTAAGTACCAACACCTGTTGATATCCCCCCTGTGACCCACATTCTCTCTTAACGGTCACTTTTTTTACTGCTAGATACTGTTAATTCAAACACGAGGAGTAGTAATCTTATCTCCCTCCTCCCAGTGGGATATCACGTGACAGTTTGTTCACCATGCATTAACAACCAATAATAATGAAAAGAGCTCATGGATCGTGGACTCTGGAGCGACATGTCATATGTGCCCTAACACTGATAAGTTTATCAATATGAAAAAAATTAGATAAACCAGAGGATATAATCCCCGGTGATGGACACTCAGTTAAAGCATTTGGGATAGGGACTGTTGATTTACATGTGAGAGTGTCTGACGAAAAACAACAAAGATGTAGATTATTTGAGACACTATATGTTCCCAAGTTATCTTTCAACTTGCTTAGTATGTCTAAGGCTACCAGATCTGGAAAATTGTTTACATTCACAGAGTCATGTTGTCATCTTCTGGATGAAAAACAGAATGTAGTAGCTACAGGTTCGAAAGTTGGTAACATGTACAACTTGAACTCTATTGATGAACAGGGAACAACCCATGCAGCAACTATATGCTCAAGTGGTAACACAAAGGAGGAGATTTGGCATCAACATTTTGGTCATCTTGGAATGAAGAATTTACAGAAGCTAGCAACAGATCAACTAGTAAATGGACTTGACTATGATGTAACAAAGGACATAAAATTTTGTGAGCCATGAGGGGATGGAAAACATCATCGTTCTTAATTTCCAAAATCTGGCAGTAGGCGAGCCACAAAACTGCTCAAAATTGTGCACAGTGATGTTTGTGGAAGATTAGAGGCAAAATCACTCAGTGGAGCAGAATATTTTGTCACATTTATAGACGATAAATCAAGATATGAATGGATATACATTCTTAAAAACAAAAGCATAGTTTTTAAAAAATTCCTGGAGTGGAAATCCATGATGGAGAAATCCAGTGGTGAAAAAATCAAGACACTATGCTCTGATAATGGCAGTGAATACACTTCAAAAGAGTTTGAAGATTACTTAAAAAAGAATGGTATTTGCAATGAGCGCCCTGTTCCTAAAACACCAGAGCAAAATGGAGTAGCTGAAAGAATGAATCAGACGTTGGTGGAAACTGTACGAGCAATGTTGTCAGATTCGAAGCTGCCTAAGAAATTTTGGACAGAGGCCCTATCGACAGCTTCATATGTTTGAAACCGAAGCCCAACAAGTGCCGTAAAAGCAATGACACCATATGAAGTGTGGAAAGGTTACAAATCAAATGTTAATCATTTATGCATTTTTGGATGTAGTGCTTATGCTCATATACAAAAGGATGAAAGATCTAAAATGGATCCTAAAGCAAAGAAGAGCATCTTCCTTGGATATGGTATAGGTTTTAAAGGGTATAAACTCTTTGATACAGACACATCGAAAGTCTTCGGTAGCAGAGATGTCATATTTAATGAAACAGCATCCATAAGTGAACAGGGGATAGAAGAAGTTGAAAATCAACCTTTAGTGGAGGTTTGATGTAAAAACATCTGCAGTGATGATGATGAGAATTCACGAGAGGCCACAGAACCCCGAAGATCACTAAGGATTAGAAAAGCTCCAGATCAGTATAGTGAATGGGTATAAATTGCTCACAGGTTGGATGACCCATTAACAGTAAAAGAAGCGCTTTCCAGTCCTGAGAAAAGCGAATGGATGAAAGCAATGGAAAGTGAAATAAATTCACTAAATACTAATAAAATATAGGATCTTGCTGAATTACCCTGTGGACGAAAAGCTATTGGAAGTAAGTGGGTGTTCAAAAGAAAATATGATAGTAGTGGAAACATGAAACAGCACAAAGCTCGACTCGTAGCTCAAGGTTTCCTTCAAAACCATGGAGTTGATTACGATGAGACCTTTTTTCCAGTTGTAAGGTTCGAATCAGTTCGAACTGTTATAGCATTGGCAGCTAAACATGATCTCAAACTACACCAGTTGGACATAAACATGGCATTTTTGAATGGTGAGTTAAATGAAGAAATCTACATGAAGAAGCCGGAAGGATTTGAAGTCAAAGGCAAAGAGCATCTTGTCTGTAAACTGAATCGAAGCCTATATGGTTTGAAACAGTCACCAAGATGTTGGAATGAAGCCCTTAAAAGTCAGCTGAAGAAGATGCATTTCAAACAGTTAGAAAATGATCCTTGTATCTACACACTAACTTCAGGAAGAGAGATCTTCATAGCAGCTGTTTATGTTGATGATATTATTCTGGCGAGCAAGTATTTGACACGTATCCAAGAATTCATTAAAAGCATCTCAGAAAGTTTTAACATCAAGGATATGGGAAAATTCCATTACTTCTTGGGTGTCAAAATTGCTTATCCAGGGTTAGGAAAGATCTGGATCGGACAACCAGCATATACAACAGAAGTCTTGAAAAGATTTCAAATGGAAAATTCCAAACCTACAGCAACAACAATTGATACTGGTGCAAAGCTAACCAAAGCCACTGAGGACAGCAAGTTATTTAATCAAGAATTGCATCAGTCGGCAATCGGAAGTCTATTATATCTTTCAACAAGAATAAGACCCGATATTGCCTATGCTGTCAGTAATGTAGCCAGATTTTGTTCCAAGCCTACTATGGAACACTGGAATTCCATTAAACACATCATGCGTTATCTAAATGGTACATGGAACTATGGGTTGCTGAATGACAAGGAGAAGGCGACAGATTTCATTGGATATTCTGATGCAGACTGGGCTGGTGATTTGGATGACCGCAGGTCAACTTCAGGCTACCTATTTAAATTGAGTAGAGCTGCTGTCAGTTGGAGAAGCAAAAATAATCTTGTGTGGCATTATCTACAGCTGAAGCAGAATACATGGCATTGGCAAGTGCAGCACAAGAAGTTGTATGGATGCAACGTCTTCAAAATGATCTCAATGAAGCCTCAGTTAACTCAACACTCATATATGAGGATAACCAATCTACTATATGCATGGCGAAAAATCCACAATATCATGGAAGAGCAAAACATATTGACATTAAGTTCCATTATATCCGTGAACAAGATGAAAAGAAAGCTATTCAACTTGAATATTGTGAAAGCAAGAACATGGTTGCTGATATGTTGACAAAAGCACCTCTGAGCTCACAATTAGTGAAGCTCAGAGAAATGTTAGGTGTAAGAGAAATTATTGAACTAGTCTGACTACAAGTGAGGAGGAGTGTTGAAATTCACTTTAGTCAGAACTAGTTAATACCTACAGACTCTAATACTGTGGGTCAGAGGTTATCTGCCCGAAACCATTTTTGTAGGGTGAGTTACCTGCCCTTAGACTTTTGTTTTTTTAGTTGTGGTTGTTATAAAATAAATGTAACACCTTGTGTGTTGATAGCAGTCCTGATGTATTGCTTCGTTATTTGATTGGAAGTTATCTCATGTCTAAATAACTAACTGCACTTGCCAGAAAGAAAAAGGTATGTCTCCTTCTTTTTAAGGGTTTAAGTTAACAAATTCCTAACAAATAAAGGGAATCATGACTAAAAAGAAGACTACATTACCATCTCTTTGGAACCAAGACAGGAAAAATGTCATGGAAGAAACCGAAAATGTAATCAAATTATTAATAGATATCCCAACGGACAGCATCACTTAACTAAACAAGCTAATTTATTAGGGAGCAAAACTAGTCTGTGATAAGATCGTGGTTCCTCTAAGGAACCGGAACATAAAGTCAAAATCTGGATGGAAATTTAGGCTAGAAGGACAGGTAAAGAAAATACACCAACATGCAAAAGTGCAAAGGAAGGAAAAACATGTGAGGATATATTGAGATGAAAAAAACAAAACAAAACTGCTATCAACACAACTTGAAGGGATGAATCAAAAGATATTCTCGAAAGAAGGGAGACTTAAAAGATACTGACCAGAGTCAAGCAATACAAACAAAATAGGACATTCCAAAATAATGAAAGAAAATTCTACCTACAAGTAGGAGGAAAAAGCATGAGGACACACCAACAACAGGATGCAAAGGAGGTAAAATGATTCGGGGGTAAGATATGGGAGTAAAAAGAACATAGCAGAAAGGCTGAATGGATAATTAACATGAAAAAGAATTACAAGGATTCAAAGTAGATCCTTAAGCAGGCATACACCGTTGTAGAAGGCAACAACATACAACAGCAATAATAGTGATAATAATAACAGCAACACTTACCAAAGGTCCAGCATATTCAAGATTAACAGCTTGAACTGGACAGGGTTGGTATTTATGAACAAACATATCCAATGAGATGTTCTAGCCAATCACAATCCAAGGAATGGACTGGAATGTGTGCACATTGGAATCTCCTAATGTGCCATAAATAGCTCTTTCATTGAGGACTGATTTACTTTGATCTTAGCTTTGCTAAAGACTTTGGTTTTAGCCTAGCTACTGACTACAAGTGTATTTCATGATTCAACATGGCACTGCGAACAGGATGGCCATTCCAACAAATAGTGATGGACATATTCCACGTTGGGCACGTTACGTACCTTGCCTGCGCAGACAGATTGACTGGTTGGCTCATATTATATCATCTGAAACCAGGCCATGCCACAACATCAAAATTAATGTCCATCTGTCGACAACTATTTCAAACGTATGGCACTCCAGAGGAAATCAGTACAGATGGTGGCCAACCATTCACCTCTACTGCATTCCAGGAATTCCTTCAGACATGGGGCGTAAAGCACAGACGATCCTCGGTCGCATATCCCCAGTCCAATGGCCGTGCAGAGCTAGCAGTAAAAACTGCAAAGAGGATAGTCAACGGAAACACAGACGCTCAAGGTTCCCTGGACAATGACAAGGCCGCTCGAGCCATCTTGCAGTACAGAAATACCCCAATTCAAGGTATTGGCCTATCACCGGCACAACTACTACTTCACCGCCGGCTCCGGGATTCCATCCCTTCGCAACCATTCCTCTACAAACCACATCCTGAATGGATAGCGGCAGCGCAACGCCGCGTAGTAATTCTTCATAAACGCAATGCTAAGTTGGTAGAAAGATACAACAGACATACTCACAACCTATGCCCATTACAAGCCGGTGACATAGTGACCATTCAAAACCCACTTAATCTCCGGTGGAACACCACAGGAAAAATAATCTCCGCTCTACCTGAGCGTCAATACAAAATCTGGGTTGATGGCTCCGGAAGAATTACACTTAGAAACCATCGCTACCTCAAAAAGTGCAAGCTCAAGCCTACACCAACCCCAATACCAAGTGCGTCACTAGGACCAACAATCCCGTCAACTAATGCTACAGTCACACATCCCCCATTGTCTCCCTGTGATAGCACACGCACAGCAACCAGACCCCAACAACAAACCACACACATATCCCCACGACTTCGAGCATCAAGGATTCCCCGAGCTCTCTCTAGGTTACTAACACATAACAAACCAGGCATAAAAGAGAGACACACCTCCCAAGCAACCCGGCCCACCCGTGGGGGGGGAGATGTAGAACGCAACAATGTACAACAACAATAACAGTGACAATTATAACAAGCAACACTTACCTGAGGTCCAGCATAGTCAAGACTAATGCTACTGACTACAAGTGTGTTTCGTATTTCAACACCAAAGACTCAAAAAATCGTACTTGATGCTGCCTTGCTTAACACAGCATTATAAGGTAAGAATCAAGGGTAAAGTAGAGCAATCCAAGGAAAAGAGTAGCGCCCTTCCCTACACCTAGGGAGTTTTCGGGTTGTCCTGGACTATAGTCGCCAACTTTACTTTTTATAGTGGCCCCAGGAGTCATTTGAATCCATGGCCATGACTGGATTAAGAAGTCATGTGATCACATGTCACAGGGAAAATAGATTTAAAATTTAGTCAGTGAGAAAATGCCAATGAGTGTGGTTGATAGTTACATCTTTGCTTTCAACAATTTTTTGCAAGGTCACTGCAGGGAATGGAAAAGTATCATCAATGATAAAATAATATACACATCAGAAAATTGTGTCCACCTTGTCATCCCAGCAATGAAAAACTAAGAAGCTCGTTACTGTGATGAATAGACAGAGACAGCAAAATGGTGATGAGAAAAACAAAGATGGTGACTGACAGGACACGAGAGAAAGGCACAGAGCAAGATGATGACAGAACAAGTGAGGAGCTGGGTACTGAACAACTGACTAGACAGCTAAGTAAGAAGTATATATGTAACATATATGTAACATATCAAGTAAACCCTGAAATGAGTATCCAAGAGAAGTGGACACTCCACATTAAGCAGAGCTCGAGAACTGGAACCTCATCACCAGATGCAGATAGTGTCATACCTAGGACAATGTTTTTTGTAGGGAAGAGGTGAAGAGATCTTACTCCTATGCAGAATTTGCTGTCAGTGAATTCTTGGCCCTGCCAAGAGAAACTTATGACAAAATGGCATAAAGCAAAAATTAACATAAATTTACATGGAAAATTCTTTGAGTGTTCCCAAACCTACAAAACAACCTTCTCTATGATTAACATACCACTTTACAACAAGCAGAACCAATAGCAACTTTGACAGCTTTCAAGATTCTTTCCCTCTGCATATAAAATAACACAAATGATGGATGCAAGCCAGTTATTAAACTGGCTTACATCCATCATTTGCACTACGTTTTTTTTTATTTCACTCACCACAATCAAAACCTTTAATAACAATCAATTTTACATTAAATTCTTCCTAGCTCTTTTAGAGTTTTCAAATACAACTTGTCAACAGATGCATAAAATAAATCTAGATAAATCACAAATGCTCACAGACCTATTTCAAAGTTTTAATGGTTTTGTTAATTTAAAAATAATAGAGCACAATTTTTTTTCATCATACTACGTGTTAAAGCACGTGCGATACCCTGTCCTCATCAGCCGCCAACCAGGGGTGATAACACAATTTCGGTAGCTCAAGGCGCTACCAAGCAGCTTTTGCCACCGGACAGGGTATTAAGAGAATTATATATATATATATATATATATATACGACAGATCAATTAAGAGCAGAGACTACATTGGACGTTAATGTTCATTTTTTGTGTGCAGTTTGTGATTTAAAAACCAAAAAAAAAAAACGCATTTACTTTCGGCGGTTGATGTTATTACGCGTTTACAGTAACCGTTTCTTATGTAATCACACGGGAAAGGTGGTTCCGCGTGTATTTCCTTCATGCTGAAAACTTCTCGCTTTCGACTAAATCCAACTTGATGCATATTGCGCCGCGGTCTGAAGACGATTTGAGGCAACTTTCAAACTGCGGCCAGTGATTCCTATTTTTGAAAGAATACGAAACCACAACAACACCGGATATACAGAGAGAGAATATTTATTCGTCCTCCACTAACAACTACTGTATTTACAATAATGGCGGTCTCACAACTTCCGGTTAGAAGCCGCCTCACTGCCGGGAGAGTATTCAAGGGGGATTACTCCATTGGATTAACAGGTTTGATATTGAGATACTAGTTGTAGTTCTCGAGAAAGAAATTTAGAGGCATGAGATTCACAGCTTGTAATACACACTATCTTGCAGCACAAAACATGCAGAATACCACTTATCTTGTTTGCCTTTTTTCATTAAAAAAAACTTTCTTTAACAAAAACAGATAGCTGAATTGGTTTTTAGGGAACTGTGACATCAGGTATACATATGTAAAATGTGACATAACAGTATATATATATATATATATATATATATATATATATATATATAATATTGGTAGATGCACGCATACATATCTATATATATATCTATAGTTGTACGTATGACGTATCAGTTATTGTTATAAGAAAATGAATTCGATGAACCAAATCCAAATCCAGTTTAACGTATGCACAATGTTTTATATTTCTCTTCCTTTTTACTTCATGCCAACACCATTTGGAAAACATGAATCCATCTCATTTTTCCCTAGTTATGAGTAAATGGTAGAGTAGACTGGAGTCTTTAAACTTGGTAAGACAAACGGTCAAGGGGAAGGGAAAACTCTGAATTCAAAACATGAGGATTACTGTTCGGAGAATTTGGAACACACGAATGCACCATTCTTCGGTGATCAGCTCATTCCAAAAGTGTTACTGGTCCTAAAGAAGTTCTCTCCCACTATAAAAAAATCATCTGTGTAGTTAATTTGCTTTGGCTTAGCCGTCATTGATGCCAACATATGAACATTATTTATTTGTATTCAGTTCTGTAGTGCATGTTTATTTCAACACTTGATCAATCATATGTGTGGATATCACATGTTTCCACAGAAATAGGTATGCAGGCTGAAAACCATACTTTGCATCCTTTGTATACCAAACATAATCAACATAAATATACTTCAAATTATGAATAATAATACAATGTTACTTTTTTTATTCTATTTTAGATAAAACTCTGTCAATCACTGTTAATAATAATTTTGATTAGTATTATCCTTCATCTAGTAGCTTTTTATTGTAACGAGAATTAGGAAGATAAAGTATAATACTAATCAAAATTATCAATTAAAGTGATTAACAGAGTTTCAATTAAAATTCAAAGAATGAAAAACTCTTAATCTCCAAGTGTATAAAACAATAACAGTAAATATGGCACCAACTAACTGGAGACTAGATGGGATTGAATTTCTTTATTGGTGCTATCATTTGTACTACTGTAATATTGTTAATGCTTTCATGCTTTAATTGCTAAAGTAACAAGTATGTAGAACCAAACTTCCTTAGAGTGGAAGAAGACATGATTTTGAATCTCACCAGGAACTTAATATTCTCGCTTCAAATGTGCATTGTTCCTTACTGTCGTAGAAGTAATGATCCAAGTGATTCATGACAAAAAAGCAATTAGAATAAATAAGATGAAGGATTAAGCTAATCAAAATAATTAATTAGCTGAGATCCGTGTAAATTACATGTATTTTGCAAAAAAATTCTCCTTTTGAACAACAAAACGTACATGCTGTTTGATATATTCAGTCTGCAATTCAGCGCACACGGCATATGATTTTCAAAGACTTTTCAAAAGTTTGGAAACACTTATAAAAATTCAGTAATATTCAAAAAGGGAATTTCCCTTCTTGGGGGTGTTAAGCCATTACTGAAAGACGTTTTAATTAGAACTAAATCTTAAGAAAATTAATCTATCTGGTTAAATCTAAAATAGATTGCTATTTCTGTAATTTTTACTGAGCAAACAATTTGTATTGAGAGCACACACATAAGAAGCTAAAAAGAACGTAAGATAAAAAACAAACACATTTAAATGTACAATAAAACATTTTCATCGGAAAATAGCGAACAAATGTTTGTCATTACGTCAGGTTACCGCCAAAACACAGATTACATCACTGCTTTTGGAACCAAGTAATATCGTACGGCGGCTTATGGCTGTTATATTAATGTGTTCATTATTCTTTCACAAATATTACTAAAATGTGTTATAAGTTTTCTTTCAAGTTCAGCGAGAGGTATATTCTTTCACGAGTTTTTAAGGCATTATATCCGGTTTACGTCAAACACCAGGTTTCAGCACAGCTTTTTAAACTGTTACAAGACGAGATCTTGCCTTGATTTGAAAAAACAAAAAGAAAGAAAAGAAGAAAAGAAAAAAAAAACGGAAGTTAACACTTCGAGTTCTCAACTCAAAATGAAAAGTTAGTCGCTCACGCATGGGCTCCGCGCAGAACTTCCGTTTGCGATAAATTAACAAAAAAAAAAAATACATTAATAAATATCCAATCGGAACGCTTCCCGCGGGGCACAAAAATTGCCGTTCTGAGCCTACAGAAAATGTATAAATAGACGGATCAAATAATCATCAGTCAGTTGCGTTCCTACACCACAGACTTGTTCCTTCACACGACCCGTGTTAAGGATTCTACGCACCGTCCGGCGCCTGTCATCCGATACATCAAACGATCGCCACCGTTAAGAACATTGTCCTAATTCCGAGAAAACCATCCCTTCATAACGGGTACTTTGTAACTACCCCTTCACCACGAGACAAGTACAGTACATGAACTTTGTAACTACTACCACTGAATTCATTCTTTAACTGTGAACATATTTCTCCATTCTACTCTCTGTACTTAATCTATTTATAAAAAATTTTCTATAACATCATTACTGTGTTATTGTGAGTATCTATACGTTCTTTGTTTTGCAACCATACGCATTTCTCGCCCACAACTCAGAATATAACAAAACCAATGAATGACATAGGGTGGTGTATGAATATAATTTTATTGTGTTCATTATTCTTTAACTAATATTATTACAAAAACTTTTTAGGGTTCATTAATGTTCAACGATTGTTATATTCTTTCAAAAGTTAATGTGTGGTCATTCTTTTAGTGTTTATCGGGATGAATGCGGTTAAATTTTTTGTGATCAGGTTAACTAACTTGAATTAACGTCACTAGTGAATACAAGGAAGTGTAATTAAATAGCATCTTGATTGGAGCCTCTGCGAACCATCTAATTTGTAAGAAAGTAGCATTCATGCGGATTACGCGCAAATATCCGCGTCGATTATGAAGAAATGATTAATAAAAATCTGGGACAGGTTTGTTCGCCGAGACTTCAAGGATTAAATGGGCGTTTCAAAAGAAAGTCGGTGAGAATTGGCTTTCTTTTTGCTTAAAAATTAAAAATAAGGGCCCTGTTAGACCAATAAAAGTTTTTAAAAAAGTATTTCCCAAAACCTATTTTAAACATGAATTCATCTAAAGGTGAATAAGTATCGAAATTTTCATGAAAATTTGACTCTTATTTCATTTTTCATGGAATTTTTAAAATAGACTCTACGCATAACTTTTATGTGGCCGCGTTAAATTTCCATTGATTTATTGGTACGAAAGAAGTAAACATTGTTTTCGTTCTTAATTTTTGTTATTTCCAGAGGCTGAAAATCTTTTTAAATCATCAAGTGTTTTTTTCATCTTTTTTTTTGTGTGTGTGTGTGTGTTTCTTTTTTCAAATGGTCCAAAATCTTTGACGTATTTAAGTTCCATAGTGTTAAAGATGGGGTGGGGTAATCCTTACTTTGGCCATGATGCTTAATAAAGCTTTGCATAAGACGCCAAATTTGATTGGTTTTTGGTAATCTAGTTTCGACCAATAGGATTATTCTCCAATCGTAACGGCCGTGCGAACTAACAAGGGCTTATCGATTCATATATAGGATAAATATTCCATGGTAGTTTAATTGAAGGTGTGTACAGAATACCTTCTTTTGTTCATTAATATCTGAATACAAGTATATTCAGAATTGGTAAGTTTTTGATTAGTTAGTATCTCTAGTGTCAAATATCATATCTTTATCTCTATAAAATCATGATTTCTAACTGATTCTCGGCAAACATTCACTCCCCACAAAAAATCACCAAATCCTTTTTATCATTTTCATCACTATTAAATTCATAAAAGCATGAGGAAAGCAGCAAATTTTTCTCTGAACCAACCTCAGTTATACACAAATCAAGGCCCTATGTGAAAAAATATCAAATCATAAAACTTTCAAAGATTTACAAAGCAAAACCAAGTTGAATGATTTTGAAATAAAATCAGAAAAGGAACTTTCTGTAACAAGTGAAATCACAAAGAAGTTATAATTAAGTAGAAAAAAATGTTAAGATAAACTTTGATTCAAATACGAAAAAGCTAAATAAAAAAATCATGATTTTGATTGAATCCAAGATCCACAGCAAATAAAACTACAACATGCTTAAGAATGATATCAGCATATATTCAGAGTGCTGCATTTTATTTTCTGTTAGTATAAGAATAATGAATGAGTTATTATATATATATATATATGAGAGAGAGAGAGATGAAAAGGAAATTCAACTATTTTTATCATAATTCATTCAAGTCTCTATCTACATCTACATCTACATTGACAAAAAATAATTACAGCACCTTAAAGGACGATATCAATCTTGTTTAAATAATTGATCATCATTTTCTGAACAACCTCATAATAAAGGAGGATTTACTGCAAGTTTTTCTTTTGCTGTTTTTCCCTATCAACTTTAGTCCATGTTATATTGGTAACTACCTCATCAAAGCAATATTATACTTTCTCTGTCTAGCTAGAATCAAATCTTAGCATCATGCTATTAGCAACTATAGTTGAATTTTGTATTATGTTTTCAAGAAACTGTTCTATTTTCCACTCATTGAGGAATTTGGTTGAGAGATTTTATGTAATTTTAACAAGAAATTTGACTATTCTTGCAATAATCTAAATGCATTCATATAAAAAAAGCCTATCATTGTCATATTGAAACATATAACTTCTATATTTTCTTAATGATATTTCATCATCATAAATTCATAATATCAAATTGCAAATGATGCAATTGGATAGAATTATTCTATGTAAAATAACTTTTACAGCTACTTCTACTTCAATTTCATCTAGACAGAATAGTGTGTATATATATATATATATATATATATATATATAAGAAAAGTCTATAGGTGAAAAAACTAATGGGAGAAATTGACAAAATGTGCCAGGTATTTGAGAAAACACCTTTAGTGGACCATAAATATAATGTTAGATGGCATTAGGTACATTTTTTACATTCTAATTTTTCTTTCCGATATACAGAGAGGATCAACATGGCAGCTTCCAATCAAATACATATTCATGGTAGCATCTACCAATGACAGTGACTCAGAGATAGCCAGTTTATTAAAATTGACCAGGACCCTCATGTTCAAGAACCAGTTGAAGGCCTCTACTGGGGGCATATTATCCATGGCCAAGAGAAAGAATTATTTTAAGCAATCAGCTGAGTTCTATCCAACAGGTCAAGAACATCATCAACCATCACCCAAGGAAGTTGATGAAGGCCATCACCAAGCAGCTCAAGGAGAACAATTAAGAAGATTTGCCTTCAACAGGACTCACATGACCCAAAAGATGCTGACTAAGAATTTTCCCAATCAAGCCAGCCTCCAATATGTGATATCCTAGTTCTACTGATTTGAATCCCTTGAGATGACATCAAGAGAGAAACCAACAATGATGGACATGATGGCCAATATGAACAAGAACTGCCTGAGTAAACAATCACTTCTGAATTCATAATAGACATATCCTTGAGTCTTTTTATTAAGAAAAAAGAAATATGTTCAATGGAAAAAAATAAGTGTATTCTTTAGAAAATAAATAAGCATTTTCAAAAGGTAAGGTAATTCAATAAAGAAGCTTTTTTGAATAATGCAAAATTAGGATTTATTGCAACAACACAACCTTGCTATTATGAACAATGATTATAAGATATAATAAAGACGTTCCTATGCATATAATGGAGAAGTACCCTGACAAGGAAGGAGATTATGTTGAAAAAATCAATATTTTTATGTAAAATAAATGCTTCTTTGATCATTAAACTGTAGACTTATTGATGTACTTACCAGCATGAGATTAATCAAACCTGTTTCTCCAAAAGTTCTGGCTATAAGATTTAACTTGAAAACTTTTCTTTCAACTATCAATATCTAAGCAAGCAATAAATCCTAATTTTGTACACGTAGTCAAGTAAATGACTCAAATAATTACACATTAATGATTGTTATGTTTCTATTATTATCTAAGAAGCAGATATCTTAATAATTAATGCAACAATAGCCATTTAGGTGTGACTGAGTATAAATTGAGATATCTGTGCTTAAAGGTATAAAATGTTCATCACATCTATTCAAACTCAACCACAGATTTTTAAAATATACCATGTACATACTTATGTAGCATGATTACCTTCCAGGGTTTCTCAGGGAATTACTTTTCTCATTCTAGCTTTGTTGGTGAACTATTAAATCTGGTGGAAATTTTTTTAAAGTAATTTTTCTTCACTGTATCTCTCTCTCTCTCTCTCTCTCTCTCTCTCTCTCTGGTATATGAGTTTAAGAGTCTTCCAATACTTTCATACTGTTACTCCAATTTTAACATACTATATTAACACAATTTTCAAAAAGTTACTAAATCTGCTTGCATTTTATGTTAATTAAAAAAAAGAGTAAAAGAGTGAGAAAGTAAAAGAAAAAATTATTCGCCAATAAGTATTTTTAATGCAAATTAATCTGGGGGCAAATAGCACTATAAATGTTTATTCTGATGTCTGGAATTTTGACTTCAGTACTGGGTTTTTATTAATGGAATGAGAGTTTGCAAGGTTTTTAAAATTTTAGCTTTCAAATCTGTTGTTTTTCTGAATTTTTATGTACTTTTGAAAAAATTTTCAATCTCAAAATTGGGCATTTTATTTGCCCAATATCACTGTTGTTATTATATATATATATATATATATACATGTGTGTATGTGTGTGTGTCTGTCTGTGTGTCTGTCTGTCTGTGTGTCTGTCTGTCTAAAAAATATAAAATATTCAAACTATGAACATTTGGAATCCTTTACTTGAAGTTATATAAGGAAAATATAATCATCAGATAGAAATATATTTCTGTATGATTGTTTGGTGTTCTCTCCGAAACTTAAAGTAACAGACTTCATAATTTGAATATTTTAGATTCTATACCTGCTCTACCATAATAACAATGAGCACTGTTTTATGCACTTTTTTTAAATATGTTCTGCCTAAAATTAGAGTATCCATCCACTTTCACTCCCTGGCCTTTTACCTAGAATCAGATTATGGTGTCTGTGAAGTGTTATACAAAACAATATGGTATCAAGTATTTTTCATTTTAGAAAACAAAAATGGTGCATAGAGCTAGGTCTGATAAGTATGGAGAATGTTGTATATATACAATACTATATTTCACCAAAAATTGCTGATAAAAAAGTATTAAGATTGGCTTTAGAATTTTATTTTATTGTAAAACCAATAACAATGCAAATGCATTGTTATTGGTTTTACAATAACAATGCAAATGCATTGTTATTGGTTTTACAATAAAATAAAATTCTAAAGCCAATCTTAATACTTTTTTATCAGCAATTTTTGGTGAAATATAGTTGATTATGCATATAATAGTAGATTATGCATATAATATCCCAAATCTGTGTGTAATCGTTGCCTTAGTTCCTAACCAGTTAAAATAATTTTCTTGATTTTCAATCTCCAACAAATAAACTCTATTTCTCAAACATATACATGATAAGATAAGATTGCCAAAATATGGTGGTTTAAGCATCAAATTCCACATTTCAAGCAACAATATTATTATGAAAACTTTTACTCATTCATAGTTTAGTGGCTTATGTTTAAAAAAAAAGCACAGACAAAAAAAAGTATAACCTTTGTACTCTTTGAGTATACTTTATAATTATTATTTTGTATCTATAGAGAAAGTAGTATATTTCATATATATAATTATTGCTGTTATTCTACACATTGGAGTGGTAACTTCTACACTAAATACTTATGGAAATTTTGGCATGTTTACTTACAATATGTACTTTTAGTATTTGCTGTGAATGTTTTTATGTTTATTTTTACACAAAATATACCCATTATGCCTCAATTGCTAGTTTATCTGATCACTCTAATTCCTGATAATGAGATTTTAGTTGATATCAACATAACAGTAATCATAATGCAAATGTTTCTCTTCATTGCAATCAAAATCTGCTGAACAAAAGATTAAGGTACATGAGACAGCATTCTGGAAAACCAACAATTGATAAGATCCCTTATACGCATTTATTTGAGTTCTTGAAAATTTCAAATTTTGTAGGAAATAAAATTGCATCTGGTGGTGAAGCTCCAGTTAAGGAGATCTAGAGAATGGTGCATTCAACAAGTTTCCAGACCCTTTTTGTACAGGCATTTAAAATTGTTGTAGACTCTTGAAAATTTAGTATGTTATTGTTATACATCTTATGAGATGACTGACTAATTTTTATGATTTCAGCTTCAAATGAACAACTACAGCAGCAATTGGAGTACACCCTACTAAAGCCTGATTGTCACAGCTGGTGAATTTCAAAAATGCAATCTGGATGTGAGGATACTTTAGAAGAATGATATGCAATAAAATTCTGTTTTAAACTTGGAAAAAATGCCACAGAAACATATGGAATGCTTCAGACTACTTTTTGACAATCTTGCATGATTTGAGCATCAGTTTTTGAGAGGCATAAGAGATTAAAGGAAGGCAGAGAGTCTGTGAGGGATGATGAGAGGTGTGGGAAGAGTAAGGTAATCAATACACCAGAGTTGATTGGCCAAAGGATTAGGGTAAGAGTTACTATGTTGAGGTTTTAAGGGAGTTTAGGAAGAGATTCCATCGGAAGAGGCCAGCACTCTTCAAATCAGGTCAGTGGCATTTCCACCATGGCAATGCACCAGTCCACAACTCCATCCTTGTCACAGACTATTTGATCAAGATGGGCATCAAGACAGATCCTCACCCTCCTTATAGTCCAGACCTTGCTCTCTGTGACTTTTGCTTATTCCCTAAGCTCAGAGGCTGTCGTTATGAGACGATTGAGGAGATGAAAGAAGCTGTGATGAAGGTCATTGACATGCTCACACAAGAGGACTTCCATGGGGCCTTCCAGAAGTTGTTGGAATGGTATAACTAGTGCATTGCAGCCGGTGGAGATTAGTTTGAAGGGGACTAGAGTTTCATGTGTGTACTATCAATAAAAGTGCCCATACAAAAAATGTCTGGAAACTTATTTAATGATCCTCGTACAGTATCCCTTTGTTGCTATAACTTGACACTGACCCAAAGTGGTAGTATCTATTAAGGTTCCATCAATGGGTCAAATAAATGTTTGAAAAATAGTACTGGATAAGAATACTTGAAACTGTACAAACAAATGGTTATTATTATCAAATTGGAATACATAAAACCATATAATCATGTATGAATTATTAGTTCTGGATACGAACACCTGAAACTATATAACTGTGTAGAAAATTATTTGTATCAGATTGGAATACTTGATACCATATAACTGTATGCAAACAAATGATTATAGCAAAATAAAGTTCAATTAAAAAATTTAATGGAACATTGAAAATATAGTAAAGGTTTTAATTAAGTATTTTCAGATAAACCAAATTTCAGCATTTAATTAGTAGTTGATATGCCAGTAAACAAAAAAAAAAAAAAAAAAGAAACAAACTAAGCATGATCTGAACCTAGGATTTAAGAATATAAGTCCTGTCCAGAAAACATCCAGTTTTTTTTAAATACCTTGAAAACTTGTTCTTCAGCCTCCTTAGTGGTTATTCAATTGTCAGTGAGATTCAATGTGTACTTGGTGACTATTGCAGTCACAATAAATTAATTGGTAGATCAAGTGATGGTTATTGTATAGAGGTTGCTAGGTTGCAGATTGCCCAAATGAAAATGATGAGTAATCTGTCTCTTCTATTAAAGTGTTATATTAAACCAAAAACTGAGATTTTAAACTAAACTAATTTTTAAATATTCACAATATGACAAAATGAATATAAGCTCTAGTAAACAATAATTAATGAAAGGTTATTAATGTAAATTTTAGAGCTACAAAACATGCAGCCTTTAACAGTATATAAAGCTATGTGGAGTCACTAGCATTGTAGTTTTCTGCTACTAATAGAGTTAGTAACTCAAGCCAAAAAAGGCATAAAAATCTATATAAAATTGAATTTGATCAATAAAATCCTAGAGCCATTAAAAAAAAGATGGATTGCTAAAACATGTGAGTCAGAAATTATGTATTCATGATTATTTTTTATTTCACTATAAATGTTATGATAACCACAAAATATCTATAATATAAGGCTGCAATTACCAAGTTGTCATCTCCTTAATCCTCAATTAAGTAAATGTTGATGAAAAAAAATACTTAATTCTTTTTTTTTACTCCCATAAACTAAACAAATTATATTACTACATTTAATTTTAGTTGCCATAACTATATAATACCATATTCCATTTCAATATACAAGTTGACTTTTTAAGGCTGAAAAAATCTCCACAAAACTAGGAGTAAACTTATACTGCAAAGCTAAATTCCAAACTTTTACCACAGAGGTCAACCAGAGGAATGATACTCCTAACAATCAATATCACTGTAACTTCAGCAGACTGCCACAAACGTTTCCAACTTAAAGTCTTGTTTAATGAACATATTCAATAAATTAACAGATATTTATAACACCATGATTAGTGTCTAGGCAATATTAAATTAAATATTAGATTAATTATGGAGATAATTTATTAAGGGTAATCACATTACTTTTGATAAGGTAGTGTAAAAAAGAACAAAAAGAATCATCATCAGAATTATTGAATAGTTGAAAGTGTCCTCAATAGTTTGAATAATTAAAATATAACAATTTCCAAAAATTCCTTTTTTTAATTTTGATTTTAGGTGCATGGAATGATTTGTTTGAAAAGTAAGGGTTGAGCCAAGATTAGAATGATTGAAACTTGATGGTTTTTCAGGGCACAGGAAATCCAAATGAACAACCTTACCGGAGACAGACCAACCTATAAGTGGCCTACAGTGCAACACACACTCAGAGGCCCACAAATTAATATAAATAATAAATCTGTTATACAAATGGAGTATTATATTAACACTCTATCACATGCCATTTCCAACAACTGATGCTCTGACAGTAAACAGTTACTGAAATGATACAGCACCCTGGTCAACTAAAGTTTGTTGTTTATCTGCATAATTTAATGATAGTGCAATAGACTGTGAATTCAAAAGAACATAGACTCTAATGTGTAAGATTTGTATGTTTCATGTGTTCTAGCCTACTGTATGTTTGGAGGTCAACCAAACCAGGTCAAACCCAGAATTTTCAGTTAAAAATCTTGAGGTTGACATGTCAGATCAATTTGTACACCACATATAATGGTATTCTTTTTATTTTATTTATGACTTTGGATATGACCAATTTTTTCAATATCTTATTTTAAAAGCATAATTAAAAATATAAAAAATTCCTTCTTAAACTTGTTCTTTATTTTAATAGTCAAAAAATAGCCCCTGAAATATAATCTTTAAAAAGTATGAATTATAAATAATAAAATAGACCTAGAATTCATCCAGTAAGTAAAATTTGATTTTTTATTCCATTTCTTCTGTTTTTCAAATATTGTTTCTGTTCATATTGTCATATTATTTTTATAGATTAATATCAAAATTAATTGATACAAATATTTACTGTTAAAATTCATTTTAAAAAGATATAAATGGTGATGGTGGTTTTAAAAAAGTTTCCTCCAAAATTGTGATCTTGTAGACCCCAGAGGGGGAATAAAATTTTGAGCGTCCACATGGGTAGAGATATCTACTAAGGGCTGCAATAATATAATCATTTTCCAACATCCAGAACCTGAAAAATGGATTTTATATTTAAATAAAAATCATTCTATCAATCACTAAGTAAGATACCAAATCAAATCTTATTATAATGGAAAGTATATGTCTGTTTGTTACCTAAACTACATCATCACTGATGTCTCATTCTCCATAATTTAATTTTATTCAAATTTTAATAATTAAGTTGTTTTTATATTACTGACACTGTTGGTCTGATATTTGTTGGGTGCCCCTCATATGTGCAAGTATGGCACATTGCCTTTTCCATTTTGGGAACCAGGCACAAGATCGTAGCCCACATATGCCTAGTGGTTCCAAAAACCTTATCAGCATTCACCTAAAAAGGAGTGTCTCTGGTGCCGGACAATAAACCTAGCCCCTCTGGAAAGGGTTAGAGCCTGGGAAGATAGCCCCTGGAGGCTCAAGAAGCACCAGTCACAGCTATGAGACGTGAATGCTAGGCCTCTCCAGAACCTATGTCAGGTAGCTTCGACAGACTGCCACCAAGCCAAGATGCACCCAACCTGATCTGTATATCAGGGAACACAGCTGGCCAAAGTGTGTCCCAGCCCAGTGGGTCAGGACTGTAAATCAAATAGACAATACAGAGCCTGTAAATAATCTTATTATAAGAGAGATTATGTGCCTATCTGTCTGTAACCTAAGTGTGACATGGTATGCTACCAAGAGGGAAAGGGAGATAAATTCCCCTACCCTACAGTGTTTGAATCAACAGGCCAAAGCTACCTGCACTCCATGACCTGTAACATTGGACAGAGAAGGGGAATGTAGGTCATTCTAGTAGCACGACCAGAGGAAATAGAGGAAGAAGAAGAAAAGGCCAAATGGTTGGCCAGACCCTTTAGTGCCAAAAATGATACCTTTTCTTCAGAGGAAATTTGGAAAGGAATCTTTAGTTTTAAGGACAGAAGTCGACGGATAAAGACATCGGTCTACAGCCAAAAGCTCCAGGGAGGCCCTGTAAAAAGCATAGAATGGAATCGTTGGACAGAAATCAGCAGAAGGCTGATTCAGCCGATTCTGGAGGGATGTCATTTGTCTGTAAAAGAAAGGAACCTGAGAAGTAAGCCCTATGAAAAATAAGTACAACTTTAACTGTTTTTCCTTCTACCTTTCCTAAAAATATTGGAATTATATGTATTCAGAAACGGAAACAGAGAAACTGAAGGGATTCTGTTTCATAAACCATGAATTAGTGAATGGACTTAGATACTTTCTCAAGTAAAAGAAAGAAAAGAAAAAAAGAAAGAAAGAAAGAAAAAAGGAGAAAGAAGAAAAGGACTGTTGAGAGAGACCTTTGTGTTTGACTCTGCCTGCTGGCCAATAGTTAAAAAAGGAAAGGAGAAAAGAAAAAGGAACTGTTTTTGCTAAATCTTATAATTCTTTGTTTGGTCATCGCTTATTAAAACTTTGTTATATTCTAAATGCTCCCTTGTATTGAAATATATTGGTTATGTTATTTATCTATCGAGTCGCCTTCTTTTGCACATATCTTTTTCAGCTTCATATCGCTTTCATTAATTCTCGCTAAATGTCTTATTCACCTTAAAACATTATAAGGGAATTTATGGAAATTTGACTACAGTGAATAATATTTTGTTTTAACCTAGAAGTTCATGCTTTCCATTATCCGAGGGGGTATGAAAACGAAGGACTTGGTGGGGTATGTGAAAGTGAAATTGGAAATCCCCTTGCCAGCATCGGAGATGAGTCTAGCCCAAAATTAACCCCCACATTATTTGCCAGTTACCATATGCCTGAAATAGGAGTCTTGACGAGGACTTATTTTGCAGAGGGTCAAGTGCCAGACTGCTCTCGACGTCACATGCGCATAAAATAAGCAACAACACCACTGATGTCATAATTGATGTTACATTCTTCATAATTATTTTTATTCAAATCTTAATTATTAAAAAAAGTTGTTTTATATTACAGACCCTGTTGTCCTATATACTAACATGTAATTGTATTTATATTTACAACCAAATAAAAGTTTACAGTGTTAATAGGAAGGCTAATTTGCATATTGATAAAAAAAATTTGATTTTAATAAATATATGCTTGGTATTATAGATTTCTAATTGTTGGGTTTTATTTTGATAAATATGAACAAAAACCCCATCAATAAATCTTAAAAGAAACCCATTAACAAAAAGAAATAACAGCAATTTCATTCTTTACTGTCTAATTAAGTTAAATAGTTAAATTTGGAAAATATAGCAATGATAGCCAGGAGTAATAGGAAGAGCTAGCATCTAAGCTGTTCTATTCTTCAATTATATATGCTCTATTTCAAATAAGTTATATGTAATAATGTAATTAAAAAAACATTAAATGCTATTTTTATTTTTTGCTTAACCCAATATTATCATCATTTAATATTTGCATATGCATAAAGCAATCCTATGTATAATTCTATACAAAAATTTATTAGAATGAAAAAATATATATCCTAAAAGAAGTTAAAGAATACAGCTTCTAAGGACATATAACAAAATTGGAGAAAGGGTTTGGAAATGAAATAAAAAGATTTATAACAATAGGTTGGAAGGCATTTAGCAAAAATGGAGACATAATGATACTATTTACCAACCCCTCCGCTCGGGCAGGATATGACACAAGGTCAATTTTTAAGCGGAGTTTAACAGGTTTGAATTCAGAGTTTTCCTTCTCCTAGACTAGTTGCCTCACCAAGGTTGAAGAACTTAGTCTGCCCTACTATTTACCCATAGCTGGAGGGAGGATAATTGGATTCATACCTTTCCCAAGGGTATTAGTGCTATGTGAAATACAATCAGTATCGTCCAGGATTTCAACTCGTATCGCCGTGTTCATTTCCTACGGCGATAACGACTACACCACGGAGACATAATGATAGGCATCATATCAATGTGCTTAAAGTGTAAAATATATAATGCCTCATCAAGTGCAACATCTTCTATACTTATTGTCATTTTAAACATTACTTACTACATTTTGAAATACCCTATGCAATCATTGTATAAGTACTAAATATATTGTACAGTTGTAAAATATGTAAATTTACTAAATCACAAGAAAAGAAATTCAGTCTTCCAAAGATCAACAAAAAATGCTCAAAGGGATAAAAAGAGATCAACATAGATCAAAGAAACAGATATAGAAAGCATTAAACAACAAAAATGGATGTTGGCCAAAAACATAATTCAAAGTAAAGATAACCGATGGAGCAGAAAGATAATAGAATGGGGCTCAATAAATAATAATTGTGGGAGAAAAATATCAGGTTCAGAAAAAAAATTCTCATCATTAGATCAAAAAGATAGAAAATACATTGAATATTTTATTGTCAAATCCTTGTTTACTGCTTAAATGTGTTTCCTATTTTTTTTTAAATTTGCTATTTTTATATTTGATTATAAATGTGTTTCCTATTTTTTTTTAAATTTGCTATTTTTATATTTGATTATAAAACAATCGTAATACCAAAGCCCTGAAGAAAGAAAATATTGCACTGCCTACACTCAGCCCACCAAGGCGTAGATGGAATGAAAGCTTGAGCTAATGACTCTGTTTATTGGCCGGGAATGAACGCCTCAATACGAAACTTTAGAGCGAATTGCTCAATTTGTATGACCATCGCCCCTAGCCAACCACGAGAACCCATCACCATGACACCATCCCCAGAATGGCCATTCCAACAAATAGTGATGGACATATTCCACGTTGGGCACGTTACGTACCTTGCCTGCGCAGACAGATTGACTGGCTGGCTCATATTATATCATCTGAAACCAGGCCATGCCACAACATCAAAATTAATGTCCATCTGTCGACAACTATTTCAAACGTATGGCACTCCAGAGGAAATCAGTACAGATGGTGGCCAACCATTCACCTCTACTGCATTCCAGGAATTCCTTCAGACATGGGGCGTAAAGCACAGACGATCCTCGGTCGCATATCCCCAGTCCAATGGCCATGCAGAGCTAGCAGTAAAAACTGCAAAGAGGATAGTCAACGGAAACACAGACACTCAAGGTTCCCTGGACAATGACAAGGCCGCTCGAGCCATCTTGCAGTACAGAAATACCCCAATTCAAGGTATTGGCCTACCACCGGCACAACTACTACTCCACCGCCGGCTCCGGGATTCCATCCCTTCGCAACCATTCCTTTACAAACCACATCCTGAATGGATAGCGGCAGCGCAACGCCGCGTAGTAATTCTTCATAAACGCAATGCTAAGTTGGTAGAAAGATACAACAGACATACTCACAACCTATGCCCATTACAAGCCGGTGACACAGTGACCATTCAAAACCCACTTAATCGCCAGTGGAACACCACAGGAAAAATAATCTCCGCTCTACCTGAGCGTCAATACAAAATCAGGGTTGATGGCTCCAGAAGAATCACACTTAGGAACCGTCGCTTCCTCAAAAAGTGCAAGCTCAAGCCTATACCAACCCTGATACCAAGTGCGACACTAGGACCAACAATCCTGTTAACTGATGCTACAGTCACACATCCCCCATTGTCTCCCTGTGATAGCACATGCACAGCAACCAGACCCCAACAACAAACCACACATATATCCCCACGACTTCGATCATCAAGGATTCCCCGAGCTCTCTCTAGGTTACTACCACACAACAAACCAGGCATAAAAGAGAGACACACCTCCCAAGCAACCCGGCCCACCCGTGGGGGGGAGGGGAGATGTAGAACGCAACAATATACAACAGCAATAATAGTGACAATAATAACAGCAACACTTACCTGAGGTCCAGCATAGTCAAGACTAATACTTACTGGATAGGGTTGGTATTTATGAACAAACATATCCAATTAGATGTTCTAACCAATCACAATCCAAGGAATGGACTGGCCAATGTGTGCACATTGGAATCTCCCAATGTGCCATAAATAGCTCTTTCATTGAGGACTGATTTACTTTAGTTTTAGCCTTGCTAAAGACGTTGCTCTTAGACTAGCTGCTGACTACAAGTGTGTTTCATGATTCAACAGGTGCTAATAACATCTTGCATAATAAAGAATATTTACATAGAAAATCTCACCTATATTGCTGTATGTGTGTGTGTCTGTCACTGAATCACAGTCAAAAATATCATCCCAGGGATGTGATTTCTTTTAATATAGAACTAAATGATCTTGGGTTCCAACATTGACTATGCAAGGTTGATCTCCAAGATTACTGGAGCAAAATAACATGATTTTTGGCTATATGTCATGAGATAGAAACTTTGGCAGGAAATACCGAAAAGTGCTTTATTTTTCTAACAGATGAAACCATTGAGTAAGTTTTCCACAATAAAACAGATATCTTTTTACAGATTTACCATCATGGAGAAAAATATGGAGAAAAGATGGGAAGACAATCAGAGACATTATGAAAATAACTGGCCAGTTGCGGACTCAAATTAGCTGCTGCTGATGATGATGATATATAAACTTATTCTTGTTGGTCCCCCATGCAGCACCATATTCTTAATATCCCATTTCATGAGAACATTAACATGACTCTGTCCACATAAAAAAAGAATACATTCTAAATAAAAAGCAATGATTTGATTTTTAGAATAAGGCACCAACTTCATCAAAACACACACACACAGTGAGCCTTCATTTTTTTCTCCCTTTCTCATTTACCCTCTGTTGAGGAAACAATAAAAAAAAACATTTTTAGGGAAATATGGATCTGCCTAAAGTTATTTTTTGACTGAATGTAAAACCAAAATCAAAAGATTTCACAAGTTCATTTTCTTTTTCACTGAAATGCTTTATTAGTGATGCTTAGAATATGCCAATAGCATCCTCTCATAAGGGTAATACACCTCACACTAAAAAGGTATGTCTTGAGTTGGACATAACAAGATCTTGTACTGGAGAGTGTAAAATACCTTTTCCTTCATTGCCATCACTCCCATGTCCGCTCAGACCTAGAGTGGTATTACCAGCTAAGGTTCATTCTACAGATCAAATAGATCTGTCCAAAAATTATTTTTATTTGATAGTGTCACATGAATATGTAAGCAGAACAGATCAGGAGAATCACACAAGGTAATATAGAAATAATGAAAAGTGCAAATAAGGGTTATAAACGAATTTAAGAAGGGGTAAAGAAAATAAATAATGTGGTCAAATCATCAAAGCCTTCATAAGCAGAAAAAGCAAATAAGGACATATATACAAAAATTGTGTGAGGGATGATAGCTATGACACCAGGAAAGGTACCTGCCCATCCACACCTTTTTTGATTCAATCTTGAATATGGTCTCATGCACAAATCTGAAAAATAGGTAGTCAATGATTGGACAAGACATAGCAAGTGACAGAGATTTTAACTGCCACATGCCAAAGGTGAAACTTGAAAGTCAGACAACTACTAAACACTGAGCAAGGTAGCTGTTTCTCACATCATGTCAGACAATGGATGAATTTAAATAACTTCAAACCACTACCTTCAGAAATTTTGAAGATGTATAAAAAGTCACTGGGTCGACAGGTGGAAGTTATTATTGACATTTCATCTATCATAAGGATAATTGATGAAGATAAGAAGAGGGAGATTAATGAACTTCCACTTCAATGTTTTTAAGAAAGTCCAGAATGAATGAATAGCACCTAAGTTCCAGCAATGAAGAAAATGGTGGGAAGAGAAACAGAAGAGAATAATGACAAAAAGAAAGGATTAAAGAAACAATTTCAACCATGAGAGAGAAGAACAAAACTCTTTTGAAAACTGAGAGAAGAAAAATATAAAGATGTAACAAGTTCCCTATCAACTTGTCCAATATAAAACATTAAAAAGATTAGAGCAAAGAAATAACTTTGCTTGACCTTGCATAAAACTCCTATCCTTACAATTTCCACACAAATATGTTTTTGCAAGGAATTGAAGATGAACATCCTTTATGCATACATCATGACAAAAACAAAAATGTTTACATAATCACTCATGAATCATGACAATATCACATCTTCTCATGTTTACTTGTAATTTTGTATTTTTATGAATTACAACTCTAGTTTAGTCCTGCAGATGGGAAAATAAAATTGTTGTTACCATATTATCTTGTGTCACTGTGTCATAATTTCTTCAAAGTATTTCTTGCCTCAAATTTTCTTTTACATATGCACAGCCAACCTCTTGGAGATTGAAGATAAAAAAAATACATTTTTGTATTATTTTTACTTTTGTGGAAAACCTATCTATGTATTTCAAATACTACTTGCATGTGACAATAGGATATGTGAAAGCCTATAACTGTGTATTTCCTAAAATAAATAAATTATCAATATTAGATAGGAATACATGAAACCATAAAGCTGTGTGCAAATTATTTGTATAAGAGAGGAATGCTTGAGATCATATAAATGTATGCAAACAGGATTTTTATAGACAAATAAAGAAAAGTAATTTAAAAAAATGATTATCCTAGAACAAATGATTAGAGACAAAAAATGCAATGGAACATTGAAAATATAATTATGACTGAATAAAAAAACAGATACACAAAAAATATAAATATTAATATCAATGTATACTGTACATGATTTCCAAATCTCTAAGCATAAAATAACCCTGGACGGGTTGATATAGCATTAATGAATCATTTTTTACTCAAAGAATTGGTTTTAGTCAAAAGGAATTTTCAAAATAAGCAATAAGTGTTAAGGATGTGGGTTTATCTTTTCCTCTAAATAAAATGCTTCACTCATTCTGCCCTTTTTAAAATTTTGGTGACACTCAGTGTTTTATTCAAAGAGTGACTGAATTTTTTAATCAAAAGGTGTACATATCCTGAGAACTATTTGCTATATATAAGATGTAACTTTGAATAATGAGACTGGAAATGCTTTAGTCAATCCACAGTGCATATATGATATACTATATGATATACATTGACCACAAGGAAAGCATAAACAATCTCTGAAAGTATTAGCCCACTCAAATCTTTAAATCACTGTTATGCATCATTTGCTGCATCAGATGGTGCTAAAAGAATGGTTACTTCAAAAATCAAGTATTGCGCAATTTGAAATATTTGATGAAACTGAACAAAACAGCTACAAAGCTTTTTTCATATCCTAAAGAAAACTTATAAGGAACATGTGTTTAAGTGGCACAAATGATTCTGCTATGGTGGAAGATGAACTTTTTTTTATATTCAGATTTTTGTTTAAATTTGCCAAACACCCTCTTTAACAATAAAGACTATTTTAGCGCTCATTTTGAATCAGAATCATCTATCATTTCAAATGACTGATTCTAGTTTTGGAAACTTCTTGTTGGTTCTTTATCATGGACATTCATAATACTTTACAACTGTACAAAGTTGAAATGGTCGTGTTGTATTGTTTGGTCTTTAAAAAATATTCATGAATAAAGTTGTTGGTTGTAAATGTCTAATAATGAATAACTGTTGAATTAATATTAATAAGTTTGATTTCAGGTGTCAACTATAGTTTTTCTAAAAATCATTCACTAACTGATTTATTTATCTGCATTTAGTTGTATAGCATTTAGGAGGATGCAAAAATGGGTTCAGAAAAAAAATTCTCATCATTAGATCAAAAAGATAGAAAATACATTGAATATTTTATTGTCAAATCCTTGTTTACTGCTTAAATGTGTTTCCTATTTTTTTTTAAATTTGCTATTTTTATATTTGATTATAAAACAATGTGGTGTTAATAACATCTTGCATAATAAAGAATATTTCCATAGAAAATCTCACCTATATTGCTGTATGTGTGTGTGTCTGTCACTGAATCACAGTCAAAAATATCATCCCAGGGATGTGATTTCTTTTAATACAGAACTAACTGATCTTGGGTTCCAACATTGACTATGCAAGGTTGATCTTCAAGATTATTGGAGCAAAATACATGATTTTTGGTTATATGTCATGAGGTAGAAACTTTGGCAGGAAATACCGAAAAGTGCTTTATTTTTTTAACAGATGAAACCATTGAGAAAGTTTTCAACAATAAAACAGATATCTTTTTACAGATTTACCATCATGGATGAACAAAAGCCTGTATGCTATGCTTATAAGATGGCTGATACAAAAGTAATGCCTGTTATACTATGATATTGTTCTACATTGATAAAAACAGATGTTGGTGATACGGCAGTAGAGGTTGAACTTTTCTAGCAATAACCAATTATTCTATTTTGTCTTGCAACATATAAAAGCTGTGAGACAGTCAGGACAAATGTGTCACTAAATTCTTCTATATGGAAAAAAATTGCACATATTGACATTTATCAACACTTTTTGAACATTTTTGGTGATCAAATTGTGGATTTGAGTATAGTTAGGTGGTAGGTAATGTATTTTAGCAGTGGCAACAATGATGTGGGTGACAAGTCGTGTTCTTCAAATCACCAGCTATATGTTGGATATGCACAACTTAATGGCAAAAAATAGAGATTTATATGTTAGTAAAAAATACAAAAGAAGACAATTTTGAAAATAAGATTGACATGTTTCACCAGTTGTCTAGTTTCATCAGCAATGAAAAGAAGAGAAAAATGATCAATGGTATTAAACGACATAAATAACAAAAAAAAT
This sequence comes from Sepioteuthis lessoniana, assembly GCA_963585895.1. NCBI lineage: Eukaryota > Metazoa > Mollusca > Cephalopoda > Myopsida > Loliginidae > Sepioteuthis > Sepioteuthis lessoniana. Next base: position 46,458,488 of record OY757916.1, on the reverse strand, counting down.
GAATAAAGCAGAATGATATAAAAAATGTAAATTAAGTGTATATATTCATTATAGAAATTATCACACTTTTCTCAATTCCTTGATGGTAATCAATACATTTTCATTCTGATAATGTCAACCAGATTTCTCACACCAGTAGGTTTCATTGTAAACTTTACTCAAAAGATAAAAGAACAAGAAATATTGTATACAAATAAGCTGTGAAAAACTTATCAGAATTTTCTCCAATGTTTAAAACATTTTTTGCTGTTTATTGATATCATGTGAATCTGTATGGTTATAAACTAGAATGTTAGAATATTTATCAGAATTATTTAATTCAAACATATTTACTCTCATCTTTTTGCTTGAGTGTTAACAGGTACCTCTGCTAGTTTAATATTTTAGATTAAAATATTACATGATTTTTTAGTGGTTGATAATTTAAAAAGTTATCAAATAGAAACCTTTCAAACCAAGAGGAAATAGAGCATCAATTAAGTTTTCAATAGAAAAAAGTTAAAGCTTTAAAAAATTAAAAAATTTCACTCAGAGCTCTCTCCCTTGAGCCAATCCATATAAATTATTTGAAGCCATTTTTTGCCTTCCCTGGATGGTTGGCTGGTTGGGTTTTATGGCATATCAACCATTGTAGGTTATTTAATGCCAAATCCATTTTTATACAAATAATCAGTTCTATTTCAAACAATTCAGTTTAGCATGAGTTCATAGTTTAATTGTCAAAAACATTTTACATCAAGCTATGCAGTTTAGTCTAAGTATAGTTTTGGTCCACACACAGTTAAATGTCAAAACAGTTCTATTTCAAGCAATTCAGTTTAGCATAGATATGCAGTTTAGTTCTATTTGACCCATAGATAGGACCCAATCAGGTGCTACCACTCTAGGCCAGAGTGGACCTGAAAGCAATGGTAATGAAGGGGTACATACTCCGCATTCCCCAAAGCTCCAGCACCTCACCATCAGATTGCTTAGTGTCATATACAGGACACTCATTGTGGGGATGGGGTCTTACCCCTCTGCAGAGGTGCAGGTGGTATATTCTACAGCCCCAGCCAACTGTGCAAGCCTTTCCTGAGGAAAATGAAATAAATTTCTTCATTTTAAGTATGTCAGTTTGTAGCTATCTCTTAAGAAAAGAATATTATATTCTTATGTAGTCCACTGGAGGAGATATCTCTGGTTTGACAAAATGAAATAAACTGTCTCTTCCCGGTAAATAGGATTAAAGAAATTATAGAATTTATACTCCTATATTTTTAAACATGTCAGCGAGGACCATATGGAACAAAAAATTCTAGAAACATTCCTGATTCACTTGTTCCCAAAGTAAAGTAGTGGAGCATTGATAAATTAAATAGTTTCAGAAACCTGATTGGATAAAGTAGTCACATGTCATGTGCTTTCAACTACATCTGCACATTGTGAATTTGTCCCACACAAAAATAAATTTTTACATTTGGAGCCAGTCACATGATATAGATACATATATATTCCACACTTTCAGAAACCACTTTCTTTTTCTTATGGGTCTCCTGCCTTTTCACTGACTCTCTCTCAGCATGACAGTTTCTCCCAGATACACATGCCACTGTTCTGTTATTTTGGTTTCTTGAGCATACATACATGTGTGCACATAAATGTAAGTAAGGACTGCAACAATTATAACTCTTAGTTTTAACAACGAACACACATACACACAGATATTTTCACATGATATTTGTATCATTCACATACCTCCACACAGAAATATCTAATAAACAATATTCAGACATTCTTCCTACTTTGTATTGTTTTTTGCTTAGTTGTTAGTACATAAAATTGTCTGTCATGAAATTTCTTTTTGTCAGTGTTGTCTGTATTAAGTAAGTAAAGTTGGCGACCTTGGTCAAGGGTAACCCGAAAGCTCCCTTTTCAATAGCTACTACACCGAGGTGTAAGGGAGGGCACTACTCCTTTCCCTGGATTGTTCCACTTTACCCTTGATTCTTACCTTATAATGCAGAGTGTTAAGCAAGGTGGCATCAAGTACCATTTTTTGAGTCTTTGGTATGACTCAACCTGGGACTGAACCCTGGTCTCCCAGACCATTGGCGAACACTCTACTCATTAGACCAATAGCCCGGTCTAGTTCCTTAATGTCACCCTACCCAAAATTGTGGGAGCCACATATTTAACATTGCCTCCACAAAATCAGATTTTAAACCAGGAGCTTATAAGTTATTCTCAAACAAAGAAAAAGTGTAGAAAATCTGTGTTGATTTGTCAAAAATGAATTGTGACATTAATGAAAATAAAAAGCAACAACAAAAATCATATTACACAAACATGTGCACACACACATACACACACACACAAAAATAAAAACCACTTGTTACTTTAAATACAATAAATGAAAAATTTATACGGCAAAAAACAATACAGAAAACTTGACAAAGGGAGTTGCTGTTTTTTATTTCATAAATATTCCATATGTGTGTAGGTATATATATATATATATATAGTGACTGCCACATTTTTACTGAAGAAAGCCGTCTCCTCAATTTTTCTAGAAGTTCTCAAGGGAGCTTGTGACACCTCAGACCAAGTTCATCCTTGCAAACCCTCTTACATAAGGGACAAGCAACATAACTGTCTATGACATTGCTCCTATGTACTTTGGCTTCTCAAATCTGCTGTAGACCATCACACTTTCTCATAGAAAAGATGCAAGTTAGCAGTAGGTTGTTGCAGCAGGACCAGTGTGAAATGAGCACATGATTGTTTAATGCTATGGGATCTCATCAAATTTGGCTGTGAACAGACTACAGATGTTACAAATATGTTCAGGTAGACAAGCATCAGGGATCAAAGTCAAATTTCTGCTTCTGAAGTGCTTGTTTCACTTGTTCATGCTTCAAATGGCTCACAGCCATTGTTGATTACTTTTGTAAGTTGACTGATTTTCTATAATCTACTCCCAGTCTCCAAGAGCTAAGCATCCTGAGGTTGTTTTATATGACACCCATAAAACTTTTCTTGGGTTAAAACTTTGAATGTTCTTTTTATTTTTTTCCTCCTCCCTTCAAGCACTGAGAGGTAAATTTTATGATAGAATGTAGTTTGCTATATTAATAAATAAAGAGGGGTCAATATCAGTGATAGAGCATATGTAGATCTAAGAACACACTTGGACTGATGATCGCATGACAGTCACCAAGTACTACTAGCTCTATGTCTACACTATTATACATACATACATACATACATATATATATATATATATATATATATATATATGTAAAAATATTCTCCTAAGTATCGAAATAAATGCAAAATCTGTTTGTTATAACCTAAGGTTTCATTATGATTGAGTCTTTTTCAAGCAGCCATTTCTTTGTGTTATATTATTTTTTTTCCAGGATGAATGTGGTTTTTGGTTTATTGGTTTGGTTTGGTTTGGTTTCTTTGTTTAATGGTATGTCAACCTTCATGAGTGATTTAATACCAAAGCTACTTCTGTAGAAGAGTAGTTATGGTATGAACTCCTTTGATAAAGTGTATTAATCTGAAAGTGAACATCATAGCATGATTGGATTTCAGGTTCATTCATTATGATGTCACACAGTCCAGCACATTTGCCATTATACTATGGGGACTCTCCATGTTCATGCTTGAGACTTATTTTACATAAAAATCTTACAAATGTGTGAGAGATAGGAAAAACAGTTTCATTTAAAGATATCAAATCTTGTATGCTAAGTGGGCTCTGATAAATGTTTCAACATAGAAAAAAAGGGATATATATATATATATATATATATATATATATATATATATATATATATATATATATATATATATATTTCCCTAATACCTACATTTCATGATCTTCAAAATATTTTTTTGCCTGCTGTTTGTATACTACCTCACCAAGTGTAATAAACAGCAAGCATTGCAACAAAATTCAATTTACATATTTACAATTGAAACACCCCAGTTTTTGTCATTTATGGCAGGAACTATGCTAATAGTTATATAAAGAGGTAAACACCTAAATAAACAAATGCCAAAGTTAAAAATCTCACCAGTTACCAGTTCATTTTTGTTGTTTCTTTTACAGTATATAAACTCTTTGAAAAACTATTTTAAAGATGAGGACCTAAGGTCAAAACCAATTAAGAACAATCAAAAAATAAATAATTACTAAAAATATTCCCATTAATCTTATCACTTTTACTCATCTCATTTCTCTCTCTCTCTCTCTCTCTCTCTCACGCTATATATATATATATATATATATATATATATAAAGTGAGAGAGAGAGAGAGAGCCCCCTTAGTTCTATAGTAAAATGGTTTAGTCTCTAAGAAGAAATCTTCCTTGGTCTTCCTACTCAGAAAACAAAACTGAGGCAGATTCTCTAAGGGCCAGCTAAAAACACATATGCCACAGGAGAGATTGAAGTAGCAAACACTAACAACTATACAGATGCAGCAATGATATATATGACACTAAGATGTAAATTCCTTATCTTTTGATAAAGCAGCTCAACTAATTTGTTCAAATAATACTTCAGTCTAGCTAAATTAGAATATCAACAATGATTCAGTGAGTCCCAGTATATCTCCAACCCATGTCTTAAACAATAATTATATTTCATACCCAAAAAGGTGAATAATCTTTAGAAAAAAAATTATGTAAAATATGCAAACTTGTAAAATTGAAAAAAGTCAAGAGAAACCCGAAGCATTTGAGTCAAATTTTAAGGCCTCTTTTTTCTAGTCTATTGCAGTCATCATATCTATCTATCTATCTATCTATCTATGTTTAAATCTACCACAATACCTGCTTATTAGTTTATTGCTCTTTGTTCAACTTTTCATATCTATCTCAGTCTATTCATCTATTCATATATAATAAAAATATGCTTGTATTAAATTCATAATGTTCATAATCTGTCTTAATGTATTCATATATATATGTGTTCAGTTTTATTTCAATATGTTGATATCTACCATAGCTGATTCATATTGATATCTATCCATGACCATTATCTATCAATCTATCTATCAATATATCTATCTAAACCTTGCTTATTGATTTATTGCAATCTGTTCATATCGTTATCTTTATCTATTCCTTTATCTGTTCATGTATTCATATATAGTAAAAATACATTAATTCTTACTTCAGTATGTTAATATTTGTCTTAATAAAGGGAATAATAAGTAAAAGCCTGGCACCCATGAAAATAATCTTTGAAACTGAAGATAGATATGTGGTGGTTAAGATTATTACTAACCTACAATAATTATATATATATATATATATATATGCACACACACACACACACACACACACACACACACACACACACACACACACATACACAAAGCCTATACAGGCACAGCAAATCTGTGATATTAAAGGAAAATAAAGCATATCACAGTGTATTCCAATTAGTCCCTCCATAATGCTTAGTCTGGTATAAACCAAACAAATACCATTTCTTAGATTAAATTGGCACTAAGACAAGAGTGAGTTATAGTCTGACAATAAGATCAATATGAGGAAAATGGCACCTCATATCAAACATCATCTCAATCAAACATCAACCAAAAACATTTCACCTAAATATATGAAACTGCAGAAAATTGTAGAAGGATTGTTCATCTGTTGGGAAGAAAGTTTGCTTTGTTTATCTTTTAGAACATAAAAGAAAGAATCAACATTATAGTGATATCAAGATAAAAAAAATAAAATTGCAACATCCTGAAGGATGATGTTGATTTTGGCTTGGGTACAGCATGTACACAAGTTTGAATACTGTTGATACACTTCTTATTTAGGAACTTAAGCATATAGTGATTTATAGATGTGGCAATTCACGATAATCTATCTATATTACCCATGTGTTTAATCTTGAGTAAATTGAAGCTCATATTCAGATTGATGCAATCTTATTTTATGTCAGTGTATGTATAGATATATAAACCTCACCTGATGATCAGGATCATGAAATTCAGTTATGAGAATGTAATCATTAGTGACTGCTAACTATATATATATATATATATATATATATATATATATATTATATGCTGTTCTATATTTTTATTTATTACATTTGGGCTGATAACAGAGAACTTATCAATAGACATTATAATTTACAACCCAATGCACACAGTGTCAGCTATTTTTATGAATGTAAATTCTATTTTTTATCTTTTTTTATAAAATAATCATTTAATTTTGGCTATGCTTGTTTGTTTGTTTGTGGAATATCAACCTTTTTAGGTTATTAAATGCCAAATCCATTCTTATACAAATAATCAGTTCTATTCCAAACAATTCAGTTTAGCATGAGTACATAGTTTAATTGTCAAAAACATTTCTATTTCAAGCTTTTCAGTTTAGTCAAACAGTTCTATTTCAGACAATTCAGTTTAGTATAAGTATAGTTTTTTGTCAAAGTAGTTCCATTTCAAACACTTTAGTTTAGCATAAGAATACTGTTTAGTTCTATTTCTGCAGAAAAGTTGTTGGTGTATTCTACAGTCCCAGCCAACTGGACAATACACAGAGTTAAATGAAAAAACAGTTTTATTCTAAACAATTCAGTTTAGCATAAGTATGCAGTTTAAATGTCAAAACAGTCCCATCTCAACCAACACAGTTTAGTTCTATTTGACCCATAGATACGACCCTATCAGGTGCTACCACTCCAGGCCAGAGCTGACCTGGGAGCGATGGCAATGAAGGGGTACTTCGCATTCCCCAAAGCTCCAGCAATACTGGAATCTCATCATCAGATTGTTTAGTGTCATGTACAAGACACTCGTGGTGGGAGGGGGTCTTACCCCTTTACAGAGAAGCAATAATTTTGGTAAAGAATGTTTTATGATAAAAGAAAGTATTCCATATATTTTGTTTGAACATGTCTTCACCTGAGATATATTTAAAAAAATTATTTAGTGGAGATAAACAATCGCATCTTATCTTCAGTACAAATACCTTTGTTTTTCAATCAGTACCTTACTTTCAACAGATAAAGCCTCTTATGCATGTAGAAAAGTACAAGTTTGCTCACCGGATGAAGACACAGACTTTTTGACATTGTCACAGGTGTACTGCAAGGGGACACATTAGCTCCATAGGGGTTTATGTGCTTCAAACATCAGTAGATTTAATGAAAGAAAATGGCTTTACTTTGGCAAAGGCAAGAAGCAGAAAATACCCTGCATAAAAGATTATGGACATGGATTGTACTGATGACAGAGAACTTCTGGCAAATACACCCACCCAAGCCAAACCCCTGCAGCATTGTCTGGAATGGGCAGCAGGTGGCATGTCAACACAGACAAAACAGAGTTCATGAGCTTTAATCAAAGAAACGACATCTCCATACTAAATCATCATGATGTCACACCATCAGCACAGATATCCATGACCCTCTCTTGTCACCCCTCCCTATTGTCCATCGCTTCTGGCAGGTCCTCAGGGCTACATCCTGTATCTACACAAGGCTGCCGTATGTATGTTCAAGCGGGTCATTCTGCCTTTGCTCAGCCATGTGAAGGGGTCCCCAGGAGTACATCCCTATTTCTTCAGCAGTGTCCTGCATGTCTGGTTCATCTAATTTTGATAGTTTTCGTGATGGGTGGTTGGTGGCTGTACAACTGCTGCTTTGTGGGGTGAGTCAGGAAAATCCATGCTAGTGGTACGCCATGATAATTGTAACTACATGATTCTCTCAATGAGTGAACAGTATTGAACCTCTAATACTGTAAAACTGCACAAATTACAGGTAGTAAAGAGGAGTTCTTACTTTCCCATCTCCCTCTGATTTACTTCCAAAATCAAGCAAGAAATGCATTATATCCTGATTTTCTTCAGTAATCAAAGAATAATTTACTCATTTAAGATGTCAGGACAAGCAATATTTTTCACAAAAGTAATTCCTGTTTTAGTGCCCTAATTTTCTTCCTGTATAGTAGTGCAACAGTTCAGTTAAAGATACAAATGATTAAACTAACTACACAGATGATTTTGTTTATAGTGGTAAAAGGTTGTGTAGGAGCAGCCACACTTTTTGAATTATCTGATTACAAAAGAATGGTGTACCAATTGTTTGAATAATAGATTGGCCAAATCTTTACTTGACAGAAACTGTAGATTATTTAGAAAGAATTAAATCCTTGTGCCCAGAGCTATATTTCATTGTCATGTTGTAACCTCTGAGGTCATTTCCACTTCTTCTTTCACAACAGGAACATTTTTGTGTTTCAGTGACAATACATCAGAAAACACGTTTTTAATGTCTCTTTTATTATTGTATATAGTTGAGACTCACACTTGCGGTCCTTGCTAATTTTTCATTTTCCTTGGACAAGTTCGCTGCATTTAACACAAAATAGTCTGCACCCTCTTGGGGAGTACCATATCAAGTTTTTATAATTTCTGATACAAAAATTTGTAATGGACTAGAAAGACATTTATACTTATGCCAACATCTCTTCTTGGAGTAAAAATCCTTGAATGCTATGTATGCGCTTGTGTTCGGGTCTTCATCCAATTAATTCATAATTAATTTTAATCCTTCGGCTTAAATGATATCTGCAATCAATAAATGTCTAATACTCACATATGTTCTGTAGCAATGACAAAAATACCATTGGACCCTGTTTTTCTTTAGGTAGATCAGTTAAGAGCATTCATATTTGCAAATCTTTCATACATTAAGGGTAGAATTCTTCACCTTGTAAAATTGGGGGCTGTTATATGAATGAAGCCATTCTTCTTTCAAATGTGCTTCAATTTAATGATTTGCATGAAAGAAAATAGCTTTCTGCTACAATTGTTTTCTTTACAACTTCATATCAACACAACAAAACACAAGGGACCTGGTTATCACCACATTTATTACACTGCTGATACTTCTACAAGACAAGCACAAATATTTACAGTGAGCAGGTTAGATAACCCAGATTCCAATACAGGGTTCATATTTATGGAAAAAATTCTGAAAAAAATTTTTTTTGCTTTTTTCCAAAATATTCCATTTATTCATAGAATGACCCTTGTGCACACAGACAGACACACAAATATATATATATATATATATATATAGAGAGAGAGAGAGATTGAGAGAGAGAGATTATTTGTGCCTATAGTTCTCCATACAGAGAATTGTGTTAAAAGCTTATAAAAATTTTAGTCACTGGAATAAGAATAAGTGAGCAACCTTTTAATTTTTATGCTGCTTTGTTTACTAGCATAGAAGTACTATTACTTTTTATTCCCAATGTTTGTTTCACATTTAATTCATATATATATATATATATATATATGCATACATATAAATATATATATATATACATATATATACATATATGCACACTCACAAACACATACACACACACACACACATATATATAGTATGAGAAAATGAAAACAATACAGAAAATTAGATTCACATATTATGCCATAATTATTTCTGATAAACTTATAGCAAAAGACATCAATCTAATTTTCCATATTATCTTATCTGGATTGCTCCACTTTACCCTTGATCCTTAGCTTATAATTCTGATTGTTAAGCAAGGCGGCATCAAGTACTATTTTTGGCCCAGAGTGGTAGCACCTGATAGGGCCTTACCTATGGGTTAAATAGAACTAAACTGCATACTAATGCTAAATTGAATTGTTTGAATTAGAAACTAAACAGAATAGTTTGAAATAGAAATGTTTTTGACAATTAAACTGTGAACTTATGCTAAGCTGAACTGCTTGAAATAGAACTGTTTTAACATCAAAACTGCATACTTTGTTGTACCTTTTACTGGTACTATTGTTAGTATAATTAATGATACGTATTGGAGAAATGTAGCAAGAAGTATTTAGTAGTAAGACCATATTTTATTGTGTCAAAGCAAGGGCAAGTAACCCATGCAAAACATATAAGACATGGATAAGATAACTCATGTTGTGACAACTTATGCTAAACTTAATTGTTTGAAATTGAACTGTTTTAACATTGAAACTGTACTTACGCTAAACTGAATTGTTTAAATTAGAACTGTTTGACTAAACTGAATAGCTTGAAAGAGAAATGTTTTTGACAATTAAACTGAGTACTTATAATAAACTGAACTGTTTGAAATAGAACTGACTATTTGTATAAAAATGGATTTGGCATTAAATAACCTACAATGGTTGATATGCCATAAAACCCAAACAACCAACCAACAATAAAAGAAAATAATTAAATTAAAAAGCTGTTTTTGTCTGAGAATTGGAATTATCCTTATTATATTTACTCTATTTTGGTTGACAGATAGATGAAATACAGGGTGAACAGAAGATAGGATTTTAGTATCTGAAACAAGTCCAGATTTTCTATTATAAAATGTAATTTGCAATAATCTGTGACAGAAAAAAATATCTGAAATAACAACCCAAAAGAATGTGTCCAAAACTTGAGCATCAAGAAAACTTCAGAACATTTTCTAAACTCAGTACAGCACCAACAATAGTCAAGATCAGTAAGTTTGCTGCTACATTCTCTCACAAAGCTAGAATTCTATGGTAATAATTTTGCTGTCAAAAACTGGAGTATGTTAACCAGAAATTATGATAAATGAGATCAAAAGTCAACTGGAAAAGACCAATAATTTTACTCCCAAATAATGCATAGGTACAAATAGCACAAAAAATGAGTTACAAATGTTTGTCATAATGACAGAAGTCCTTAGATTTTACCCTACCTTATCTACAGTTCATTATTTCTTTAAGTATTTAAACAAAAACATAAACCTAAAAAGGATAATCAGACAGGTATCCTGAAGGATGATTTTGGTATTCAAGGCACAAAACTTTTGAACTTGGTTCAAAAGTTTGCCTCATTCACAATATTAGATCTCCCACTCACATACAGGTCATTTAGGCATTTCAACAAAATTTTAATTGCAAAAACAATAATGGTACAGATGTGGAAAACACCTGGAATGAGATGTTGAAGGATTTTACAAATAGACACAAATAAGATATTTCTGAAAACAAAGATGAATATACATATACATATACTACCTCTGTCCTATATGTATTGTGATATTTAGTGCATTAAATTTTTATACAAATGTAACAATTATTTTGGAACAGTGACATTATATGATCTTATAACCTTATGATTTTATTCTATCATTTTTTTTCTTTTTTGATTTAAATCTACAAAAATCCTATATCTAAACTTTTTCACCTTATTTCATTCCATTTCAATAATAAAACATAAAGCCTTACAATCAAATCATTAAAGTTGGGCTTAAATAAAAATTGTTCTCAGTTGTGCTTCTCTGAAAATGAATTTTACTAGTCAAATAAATTGATAAATAAGCATCGAGGCTTACTTACATTCATCCCTGAATCGAGGTTCAGCATTAGGTCCAACTCGGGCAAATGTTCGAATAACTTCAATTTGTAATAAGTGTTGATCCCTGTAGATGGGGTCATCAAGAAATGTCTGCAACTGCATGTATACTCGATCCAACATCTGAAAGAGGAAAAATTAATATAGAATTAGAACGACTTAAATTTCTTCATGTTATCAGAATATTTATTGGCTGACCAAGTTTTCTTTCTTCTAAACAGGATTTTAAAAGCATTACTGAATAATAATAATAATAATAATAATAATAATAATAATAATGATAATAATAATAATAGTAATAATAGAGTTATTACTCTATAGTAGTGTCAACACCATCCCCCCTCTACCTTACAAATACTTAATCATATAAAAGCATAAAAAATTTAAAATTTAAATAACAAGTAATGCAGCATATTGTATGCCAAATATAGAATAAGAAATAGCCCAAGTTCAGCAATGCTTGGAAAAATATATGAGAACATTTTTTGATAAAATAATTTTGATAAATTATTTTAGCAAGATTCTATGGATACAGAAATATAAGAGCAATTGGTTTAGGGTTTCTGTCACTTCTTATTTCTATCCCATCTGTCCAATGCTCATCTCACTTTGCTTTTCTATCACCAGGTTGCTTCTCATCTGTGTCTTGTCCCAATTTTGTATTTTGTATTCTTCTCACGTTGTTCATTTGTCATATAATTGTTTCCTATTCTTCTGTGTTGGAATAAAGAACAACACACACACATTTTTATGTACACATATTACTTGATTGCTTAGTAACAATTTTTATCTTGTCCTGTTTACAACTAATGGAGAGTCAATAATCAGAGCATTGCTGGAATTCTCATCAGCTCTTGTTACTTTTTTCATTAAGTTTTTTTTTTGGATGTGTTGAATAAACATGAGAAACAATAGGCCAAGTGGGTTGAACTGCAAGATGAATATATAAAATACATATATTCTATGGCTTTTGCTTAGTCTGAGAACTTTACAGCAAATTTTCCTGGAACAAACCAGTACTAAAACACATGGTTCCAAGAGATCAAGTGCCATTGTAGTACATGTTGGTTGTACTAAAACACATGGTTCCAAGAGATCAAGTGCCATTGTTGTACATGTTGGTTAATCGTTTGGTATGACATCATTTCAACTCTTGTTGGATTATTTAAATATAGATAATACAATATAGTCAGACATTTTTAGATATACATGAAATAAGCTTTAAAGTAAAAAAAATGAAAATATTTTTTATACATCTTAATATACATAATAATATAGTGGAATTATAGATCCTCTTAAACAGATCCTCCAGTGTGAAAGCCATGATTTACATATATATGGATATATAAAACATTGATATTTTATACAAAAGAATCCCACTTGACTCTCTTTACAATATCAATATTCTTCTGTCCCCTAAAAATTATAGGCGTACATCAACTGCCCCACTTAGATCTCCTGTTTTGTCCTGGTCTTTAAGCATGTACGTAAAGGAAAATTTGAAGTAAAATGCCGTAAAAATAACTGTTGTGGTGAGATATGTAATCACAACCGGAAGATTTTAAATAAGGGACTGTGTCACCGGTCACTGAAGATAGGAGAACAGAGAGACTCCCTGGACTGAACACGATGAATACTACACCTTCTCTCTCTGTAAATATTTCAATAAACTTACTATCTTTATTTAAACCTATAGTACATATTTATTCCTTTATTTCCTTCACAGAATACTATCTCTTGATTATCCTTATATTATTGCCACCACAGAATATATCAATTGGCAACAAAGATGAGATATGAACTCAGTAAATTCATTTACTAAAAGAAAAAAAAAAGGACTGTGCTGTGGGAACTGTTTTTCTTCCTTAAAGAAGTTTACATGTATTTGAAAAAGACGAAAAGGATCTCTTGAAATTTGTAAAGTGTTGATATTTTGTACGGTGAATTTTCTGAACATTTCTCAGTGTTGACAATTTTTTTTTGTAACAAAATCGGTGAATGTGAGCATCTTGTTTTTGAATAAAATTTTGTGTATACGTTGACTTGATATTTGTGCATTTTAAAAAAAATGGCTTCGGAACAAATAGCAGCGTTGGCAAAAACGTTAACTGAGAGTTTGATCGCTCAGCAAAAAGCTCAAATTAACTTTCAAAAACAGATGTTGGTTCTGCAGGAGCATTTTGAAACATTTGTCATACAGCAAACTGCAGATAACCAACTATTTTGTAAAACTGTTTTGTCACAAAAATCTAATGATAGTGCGTCTAGATTTTTTTCGGCAGAGGGTATAGCTTACTCACTAGCTGAGTTCAAATACGACTCAGAATGAGGTAACACTTTTCCCACCTATTATCATAGGTTCGAGACGATCTTTACAAAAAGATGTGAAAAATGGTCAGATGAAGAAAAAATACACTCCTACTTCAGAAATTGGGTACGGAGGAAAATACAAAATTTACAAATTTGATTTTACTAAAGAAACCAGAAGATATTTCTTTTTCGGAAACTGTTAAAATTTTGTGCTTGATATTTGGTGAAATAGACAGCCTTTTTCATACAAGATATAAATGTTTAAGCACACAAATGAAGAAACATGATATTGTCACATATGTGGGTAAAGTCAACACCCAGTGGGAACTATTTAAATTGAAAGATCTATCAGTTGACATGTTTAAGTGTTACATATTTGTCCAGGAACTAACAGCACCGAGGGACAAAGATTTGAGGTCAAGAATTTTATCAATTATGGAGCAAGATCCAGAAATGAATTGCAAAAAGTGACAGAAAAATGTGAAAAGGGACACCACTAGGATAGAGGGAAAAGTTACATCCCAGGTCCAAGTAGTGAAACAAAAAACATTTCTCAAGAACAAAGGAAAAAGTTTTGAATGTTGGAGCTGTGTGGGTTCGCACTTAAGAAAAAATTGCCTTTTTAAAGACTAACCTTGCGTTAAATGTGCTTTAGTTGGACACTGAGCCTCCCAGTGCCAAACTAAACAAAATAAACAAAGACAAAAATTTAAGTCTAAAGTAAATGTAGTGTTATCAAAAGAAGAAGTGAGACAAGGGGGTGAACGAAAATTTGTCAATACCAAAATAAATGGTCACATAGTGAAGCTACTTTTGGATACAGGTAGCGATATTTCAATTATCGATGAAGTGACCTGGAAGAGGATTGGGTGTCCAAAACTGGAAAAAACGTTTAAAATTGCCAAAGGAGTATCCGGAAAGAGATTAAAATTCAAGGGAGAGTTTAATTGCAGTGTATCCCTTGGATCGAAAACTTTTTCTTCAAAAAGTATCAGTTGTTCCAAGTATAAATTCTTGCCTCTTTGGAATTAATTGGATCGTTTTGGTCAATTTATGGAAGCTACCCATAAATTCATTTTGAAACAGTGTTAGTGTATCTGAAAAGAAAAATTCTAAACAAAATGAGGATTTTCTTACTGTCGTAAAAAGTGAATTCCCCAGGGATTTTTCTGAGGGGTTAGGTGTGTGCACTAAGACCGAAGTGAATTTTGAGCTAAAACAAAATGTGAAACCTGTTTTTAAACCAAAAAGAAATGTGCCTTTTTCTTCAAAAGAAGATATTGAAATTGAACTGCAAAGGTGTAGTCGAAAAAGTTGACTATTCAGAGTGGGCAAGCCCCACTGTGTATGTTAAAAAGAAAAATAAGAAGATTCGGGTGTGTGTCGATTTTTCTACAGGTCTTAATGACTGTCTGATGGATCATAGTTATCCACTCCCATCCCCTGAAGACATTTTTACAAAGCTGAATGGAGGTAAAAATTTCTCCAAAATTGATTTATCTGAGGCTTACCTTCAAGTAAAAGTCAGTGAAGAATGTTCAAAGTATTTGTGTATTAATACCCATTTAGGACTCTTCAGACTCAAAAGGCTCCCTTTTGGTTTGAAAGTAGCTCCTGCGTTATTTCAGCAAATAATGGACACGATGCTTGCTGATTTAGGTTTTGCAATCGCATGTTTGGATGACATTCTTGTAAAGAGTAAAAATGTGCAGGAACATAAGGAAAACATCAGAGCATTTTTCCAAAGAATTGAGGAATTCGGCTTCAAATTGAGTGCCAAAAAATGTGAATTTTTCTTAAAACAGATAAAATATCTTAGTCAAATCATTGACAGCCAAGGCAGAAGACTGGATCCTCAGAGAACAGAAGCTATTGAGAAGATGCCAGCACCTAACAATGTTGCCCAGTTACAATCTTTTTTGGGTTTAGCATAATATTATGCTATTTATATCCCAAAAATGCATAAGTTGAGAGCACCATTGTTTCAATGGTGCTCTCAGCTTATGCATTTTTGTTAAAATTGTTAAAAAAAAGACAAAAGTGGATTTGGTCAAAAGAGTGCCAAAGTGCATTTGAAGAGATTAAGAAATGCCTGCTATCAGATTTAACACTGGCACACTTTGATCCACAAAAGGAATTGATTGTGGCATCAGATGCAAGTGATTATGGATTAGGAGCAGTACTTCTCCATAGACTTGAAGATGGATCAATGAAGCCAATAGCTCATGCATCTAGATCACTTTTGCCTGCAGAAAGAAACTATTCTTAAATTGAAAAAGAAAGTTTGGCAATCATCTATGCAATTAAAAAATTCCATAAATTCATTCATGGCAGGATTTTAACATTGCAGACTGACCACAAACCCTTGTTGACGATTTTTGGCTCTAAAAAAGGCATACCTACTCACACTGCAAACAGACTTCAATGATTGAGTATAATTTTGTTGAATTATAATTTTAAAATGGAGTACATTTCATCCAAAAATATCGGACATGCGGATGGACTATCCAAACTGATTCCAAAGTGTACAGAACCTTTAGAGGATACAGTGATAGCTGCATTGAGAGAGGAAAAAGAACTCTCCGGACTGCTGTGCAACATGATTCGAGATTTACTAGTGACTCTAGATAACATCAATAAAGCAGCAGAAACAGATGAATTCATTGTAAAAATGAAAAAAACAGGTGTAGTTAAATGAAAAGTCAAAGAAAGACTCAAAAATTTTGCCATTTTCTATTTGTTCACAGACATTAATGTAAGTGGACAGAGTCATACTGACCACACTACAGAGGAGGATTCTAAAAGAATTCCATAGCGGTCATCCAGGCATGTCCAGAATGAAGGCCTTGATGTGCAGATATATGTATTGGCCTACAATGGACCGGGACATTGAAAAAATTGTAAGAGAGTGTCAAGGGTGTCAGCTAGCAGCAAAGGCACCACCTGTATAAATACAACTGTGGCTGAAGATGGATACACCGTGGACTCGGTTACACATTGACTATGCAGGTCCTTTGAATGGACATTATTTCTTAGTAGTCGTTGACAGTTTCACAAAATGGCCGGAAGTGTTTAAGTGTAAACATCCGACATCAACGAGTACTATAGATGCACTAAGACTTCTCTTCAGTCATTTTGGAGTGCCTAAAACTATAGTCAGCGACAACGGCAACCAATTTACCAGCAAAGAGTTTGAAGAATTCTACAAGGCCCTATCAATTGAACATTTAACAACTGCAATATACCATCCAAGATCAAACAGCCTCGCAGAGAAATTTGTTGACACGTTCAAAAGAGCTTTGAAGAAAAACCAAGGCATGGACACTGATAAGAAGAGTCTTCTGTGTACAGGATCACTCCTAATCCGAACACTAATGCCGGTTTGTCACCAGCTGAACTAATGTTTGCATGGAAAATCAGATCCGTATTTGACAGGATTTTACCAAGTACAACCAAGACAACAGCAACGAGAGAAAATCTTTCAACAAGGTTCAACAAACCTGGTGACAAAATACTCTTCTAGAATTATAGGACTGGGAAAAGTTTTTGGGAAGAGGGGATTATTATGAAAAGAATTGGACACATGCTATATTCTGTAAGAAGTAGTAAATTTGACTGTCGCAGGCATATAAATCAGCTAAGACCTTAACACACTGAAGACTACAAACAGGCAGAAGATAATGAACTGCCTTGGAGGTATTGTATATGACTCTTTTAATGTTCCTCTACCCATAACACAACCTACTCCGAGAGTGGTATCTCCTACTCCAGGTCCGAGAGTACCAGTTTCACCATCAACTCCACCCCCTCAAATAGTGTTGAGGAGAAAAAGTACAAGGTTGAAAAGAAAAGTTAACCAGCTGAGCCCCAGACCTAAAAACAAATGTTATTAAGCCAAATCCTCCAGGGAGAAATTGGTTTAGGGGGAGGTGTTATGGTGAGATATGTAATCACCACTGGAACATTTTGGAGGTGCCCGTGGTGTAGTCGTTATCGCCGTAGGAAATGAACACAGCGATACGAGTTCAAATCCTGGACGAGACTGATTGCATTTCACATAGCACTAATACCCTTGGGAAAGGTATGAATCCAATAATTCTCCCTCCAGCTATGGGTAAATAGTAGGACAGACTAGGTTCTTCAGCCATGGTTAGGCAACTAGTCTAGGAGAAGGAAAACTCTGAATTCAAACCTGTTAAACTCCGCTTAAAAATTGACCTTGTGTCATATCCTGCCCGAGCGGAGGGGTTGGTAAATAGTACCACTGGAACATTTTAAATAATGGACCGTGTCACTGGTCACCGAATAGAAGCACAGAGAGACTCCCTGGACTGAACACGATAAATACTACACCTTCTCTCTCTGTGAATATTTCAATAAACTTACTTTCTTTATTTAAACCTATAGTACATATTTATTCCTTTATTTCCTTTCACGGAATACTATCTCTTGATTATCCTTATATTATCACCACCACAGGATATATCAATTACCAATATACTTTTGATAAATCCAAACAGATTTTTCAAAAAAAATTTTAGTCATTTTATTATTATCTTGAAGAGCAACAAAATTCATTTTCTAATCTGTTATATAAAAATTCTAAAAACTTTTCCAAGGAATGCATTGCTTTTTAGCTTGGTTGATTGGGTTTTATGGCATATCAACTCTTGTAGGTTATTTAATGCCAAATCCTCTTTATACATATATATTAAATATACTCGTATATGATTTGTAAATGCATTTTGTTGATAACATTTTTTTGCATCCAGTTAAATTGTTTCAAATAAATATTACTATTTAACACTAATTCTTTTCAACACTATTCATTCATTAGCTGGTTATAATTATTCTGTGATGTATCAAAAACAATTCAATTAAACATCAATTACACACAGTTAAATGGTCAAACAATTCCACTTCAAACAATTTGATTTAATGTAAATCATTTGTTTGCATTCAGTTTAAATGTCAAACAGTTTTATTGGACCCATAGATAGGACTCTATCAAGTGCTACCACTCTGGATCAGAGTGGACCAGGGAGCAATGGCAATGAAAGGATACTCCATATTAACCAAAGTTCCAAGGCTTGAGCCTCACTATCAGATTGTTTAATTTCATATCTAGGATACTTGTTGGGAGAGTCTTACTCCTTTGCAGGTATGCAGTCAGTGTATTCTACAGCTCCAAGTGATTAGGTACACATTACTTTTTAGTAATCACCTTTGCCCTCAATCAGATTGCATTAAATACAGCAGACAAATTCCATAAATAAAAGTAGAAAACAAAAGAAAAAAGTATGTCATTCAAACTAAGATGTAAAATTAATTCAAGAGCATTTTGATCTAAAATTGAAAACAACAGGGTTCTTTTTTTAAATTTTTCTTTTTCTTTTTCAATGATTTTTGCACATCCCTATTATTTAATTGACATTTGATAACTTATTTTGCCTAATGTGCAAAGAAAATAAATAACAAACAAGTAGCCACGGGGAAATAGCGAATGCTTTGGAATTCTGTACTTGTGCAAATCACTCTTATTTTAACAGAATTTGGCTGCAGAAGTTTGAAAAGTATCAAGTTCTATATGATGTTATAAGGCAAAAAAAGCATTTGAAACACAAAGGAAAAATATTTTAACAACATGTCACATATAAGCAACTGTGTTAATTTGTATAATATGTGGAGTCAAACTCCTATAGAAATCAGGGATGATTCCTATCTACAACTATTTATTTTATTAATCTCCTTGTATGGAATTAATATTAATTGATGACTTTACCTGAAGCAAACAGAATGCACTACCTCATATGTCTGTAATAACATTCTTATAGGTGATAATATCTTATCTCAAAACTTCAGACAAGAAGTGGTTTTCAGAAAGGTTTTTCAAAATAAATTTCAACCAATCATTATTTACAAATACTGATGTAATGAGTGAATAGTGACTATCTGACTATCAGACATATATGTTGCTCTTCATGATGACAATTCAAATAAGTCAGTAAAAAACAAGGTGGAATACAAAAAAACTATAAAGATTGAAACTTCAATTTTTTAAATTTAAATAAAGATAGGCACAGCTGAACAAATAATGTAAAATGATAATGTCTCAATATAAAAAAAAAATGAAGCCAATCTTATTAGTTTTTGAAAAAATATTTTTGTTAAAACTTGGAATTGTTTAAGACCAGCAACTTCAATTGTAAGCAGATTGAGCTCTGTACAACTTTCCTTTTTTTTAAACACCCTGAAATAAGAGTGTTGAATGCCAAGGGGATTATTTAAAGAAAATTAACACTTTATTCATTGTTCTTTGGTTTTTATACTTTCTGTACACATCATATACACAAAATACGAGGATCATTAAATGAGTTTCCAGACTTCTTTTGTATGGGCACTTTTATTGATAGTACACACATGAAACTCTAGTCCCCTTTGAACTAATCTCCTCCAGCTGCAATGCACTTGTTGTACCATTCCAACAACTTCTGGAAGGCCCCATGGAATTCCTCTTGTGTGAGCATGTCAATGACCTTCGTCACAGCCTCTTTCATCTCCTCAATTGTCTCATAAAGACAGCCTCTGGGCTTAGGGAATAAGCAAAGGTCACAGGGAGCAAGGTCTGGACAATAGGGAGGGTGAACTGTCTTGATGCCCATCTTGGTCAAATGGTCTGTGACAAGGATGAAGTTATGGACTGGTACATTGTCCTGGTAGAAATGCCACTGACCTGATTTGAAGAGTGTTGGCCTCTTCCCTAGGAAACTCTTCCTGAACTCCTTTAAAACCTCTACATAGTAGCCCTAAGCCTAACCCTAACCCTTTGGCCAATCAACTCTGGTGTATTGACTACCTTACTCTTCCCACACCTCTCATCATCCCTCACAGACTCCCTGGCTTCCTTGAATCTCTTATGTCACTCAAAAACTGATGCTCGATTCATGCAAGATGTTTCTGTGGCCTTTTTTCCAAGTTTAAAACAGAATTTTATTGCATATTGTTCTTCTAAAGTGTCCTCACGTCCAGATAGCATTTTTGAAATTCACCAGCTGTGACAATCAGGCTTTAGTAGGGTGTACTCCAATTGCTGCTGTAGCTGTTCATTTGAAGCTGAAATCATAAAAACTGGTCAGTCATCTCATAAGATGTATAGCAATAACATACTAGATTTTCAAGAGTCTACAACAATTTTCAATGCCTGTACAAAAAAAGTCTGGAAACTTATTGAAACCACCACATATCAAATTTTTAGGTTAGGATATTGTACCATATCCACATATCTTAATTCTCTAAGCATCTTTTGATTTTCTATTGAATTAGATCCAGGAAATACTTTCTTTAGAATTTGTTTGAAATAAGAAAGAGATCAATTCAGTACAAAAAAATTCTTTTCAACCAAAATTTATACATTTATTACAAGTTTATGTTTGGAATGAATTTTGTTGATAGATATTTGGAAAAAAATTTCCACTGATATTTTGGTTGGTTTATACTTTTAGCGTCCAAGTAGTGCATCCATTCAGCAGTATCGACATGACTGCCACCTGGAAGAAACTGCATTTCATTTTAACCAGACCGATAAAATGAAATGCAGTTTCTTCCAGGCGGCGGTCGTGTCAATACTGCTGTATGGATGCACTACTTGGATGCTGACTAAGCGGTTGGAGAAGAAGCTCGACAGCAATTATACAAGAATGTTGCGAGCAATATTGAACAGGTCCTCGCAGCAACACCCAACACAGCGCCAACTGTACGGCCATCTACCACCTATCACAAAAACTATACAAGTTAGATGAACCAGACATGCCGGACACTGCTGGAGAAGCAAAGACGAGATCGTAAGTGATGTGCCCCTGTGGACCCCCGCATATGGCCAATCAAAAGCAGGACGACCAGCTCGAACATTCATACAGCAGCTATGTGATGATACGGGATGTAACCCTGAAGACCTGCCGAAGGCGATGAATGATAGGGAGACGTGGAGAGAGAGGGTCAGGGATATCCGTGCTAGCCGCACATGATGATGATGATGATGATGACAGAATCTCAACCCTTGTTGGATTATTTAATGCCAAAGTCTGTTTCTTTTTTTTTACAAACAATAATATGGTTTAAACTAATTAATGAAAATTCTTTATAAACAGAGGTTCAAGTAACTATTCTTAACATATATTTTTTGTATGCAGTTATATATAATTTCAAATATTCCTATCCAATAGTTTTTAAATAGGTCTATTTGACCCATAAATGTGACTGTAACAAGTACTACTATATATATATATATATATTGAATATTAAAAAAATTTCTTTCAAATTCATTCATGTAAAATAAACTTATTTAGAATTTAAGCACAGCTATTTCAATATAAAGTTTCTGATATACAGTCTTGTGCTTCAAAAGGATCTTTAAAAATCAAATTTGCATCTGTATTAGTTAAAGATTACAAGCACTCAACAAATTTTTTTAGCTATCTACGAGTAACTGTTCTGCTTGTATATAGTAGCTTGGTAAAATTTCTCCAAAATTAGATTTTGACATTTTTTTGTTCATTCAGAAATAACATTCCAAACCAATTAGCAAAAAAAAGAAACATGTTTTTTGGTGAATTAAAATGATACTCCTTAATCTAAGCAAAGTAAAAAATCTTTGTCTGGTGTGTGTGTGTGTGTGTGTGTGCACATGCAAAATATGAGTTCTTGTTTAAATATCAAATATCCAGTTTTGTAAACATAGTTAAATCAAATAACAGAGGACACTTCATGATAGATGACAATATGTAAGCTAAAATGTTTATATTTGAAAGGAATTTTGAAACACAAATTTCAAATATATATGTCTTCAGATAGTATTGATTCATTTCATCAACTGAGTTACATGGCAGGAGGAGGCTATACTAGGTGTGTAAATATATGCATAAAAATTTGGTCAAGAAAGTATCAGAGAGAAAAGTCCCAGACCATGAAGAAAGGTTTAGTCAGATGGTTATAGCCACAAAGGAGAGATGGGACAATCAAAGATTAGAATCAGGTAGAATTATCAACTTACCAAAAAGCAAAATATTGTACCTCAATAAGAATTGACTCTGACTTCAATGAATTCTAAAGAAATAAATAACAAGGGCCTTGTTTAAGTAAGATGATTGTTGTTATTTTGTTGTTGACCTATATTTTTTTATTTTAGATGTTATAATGGCAAATACAAATAGGGAGATTCTATCAATTCTGAGGCATCATTTTAAACTAGACTTCAAATTCAATGAAGTAGCTTGAAGAATTCAAGTAGTTGGAGGAAATTAAATATTATCAAACTGTATTTCTCAAAACTGGTCTAAATGTAAATACTTTTCCTATGAAATAAATACCAATAAATACAAAATTGCAACACCTCTGTAACCTAAAATAAAATTGCATAGATAAAGAGTGATTTCATTTTTGGACTGCTACATGCTCATAATTTTGGTTACAGAGTGTCAGTGTTGTCGAGTTTGGTAATAAATGATACGTAATAACATCCTTAGAAATAATAAAATCTTGATATCTTTGGTTTAGAATAAAATCATATTTAAAAAAACTGGTAGGGATTTACTTATTTATAGGTGATATTGTACATACATGCGCACTCATATATATATATATATATATATATGAGAGAGAGAGAGAGAGAGAGAGAGAGAGAGAGAGAGAGAGAGAGAAATTAGTCTATTAAAAATAACAAATAAACTTGCCTACATGAATTTTTCTAATTTTTCAAGGAAAAAATTTTAAAAATAAAAGATTAGTTTCCTTCTATCCTCAATTCTCAGGCTTCAGCAGTTCCACAGAATAGAATGCCATTTTTCAAATTCCAGGAATCAATTTTTCTTTTATCATAGAAATCCCCTACTATCACTCGCACAATGATACCCAATCACTAATTGTTCAGTATGTCATATTGTTTTTATTATTCTTTTCCTTCATCTCAAATATCCATTGGCTTGAATTACTCAGTCACCTCAATTCCAAGATCTTCAAAACACACAAAATTTAACACAAAGAAATTTTGTGAAGTGACTCTCCAAGGAATCAGAGTACAAGTGTAGGAGATGATTGTTACCCCCAATCAACCATGCTGCAAATTAAATATTCTTATGAATTTTTGGAATTATTTTTCACTGCTTCTTAAGAAGTGACAGCCTTTGCTCAAAATATTCAATAATATTAAAACCAAAGTTCCAATCACATATCCTTAAAAAATTTTTGACAATTGTTAGTCATCAAGTGGAAGTTAAGAAATTTTTTATTAAATTTACTGAATCCAAAATAAATGATGAATGAACAAAAACATAAAAGTTATAAAATGTACTAAAACATAAATGTTATATTTAAAACATTGTAATTTTCTTTCTTTTACAATGTATCATACAGTAAATATACTTTACTTTTAATCAGGAGTAGACAGAGTGTTCAGGTAAAAAAAAAAAAAACAGGCAATAGTCAAGAGCTCGAAGTACAAAGAGGTTCAAGTAATAAAAGTGGCCTCCAATGATTGTGTTATAACAAATTTTTAACTCCACATCTTGGTTATTTTGTGTATTAGCAATAGTACTCCATAACAAGAGAAATGAACACTCCATGTAAAAGAATAACAATAATACTATTTAATGCATAGCTTGGAAGATTAGGGAGTTCAATACTTTTCCCAAGGATATTAGTCTGAAAGTGAACCTAAAGGCTTGACTGGAACTCAAACCCACTTCAAGGTCACACTCCAATCATCCTTGTATGAGAACGGCAGCGGTACTATCTAATATGGGTTAAATAGTACCACTGGTGTTCTCCTAAAAGATTGATTGGAATTCAAACTTGCTTACTTTGAGGCCACAGTCCATGCATTTTATAGGAGAACAGCACTGATACTATTTAACCCATAGCTTAGAGGATAAGGGAGTTCAATACCTTTCCCGAGGATATTAGTCTGAAAGTGAACCTAAAGGCTTGACTGGAATTCAAACTCACTTTCTTCATGGCCACACTCGAATCATCCTTGTAGGAGAGCAGCAGCGGTACTATCTAATATGGGTTAAATAGTACCTCTGGTGTTCTAAAAGATTAATTGGAATTCAAACTTGTTTAATTTGCGACCACAGTCCATGCATTTTGTAGGAGAACAGCACTGATACTATTTAACCCATAGCTTAGAGGATAAGGGAGTTCAATACCTTTCCCAAGGATATTAGTCTGAAAGTGAGCATAACTGCCCAACTGGAGTTTGAACTCATTTACTTTGAGAGTGTAGTCCAACACTTTATTATGCCATGGGGACTCTCCCTGACTGATCAAGTTAAAGATAAAACACACAACAATGGTAAATTCATAACTATTTTTTAAAATTATCTATCTCTCCACTGTAGTGATGTATGGTAATAAGAAGAGGTATTAACATAGCTGGACAACGAAGCAGTTAATAACATGTTTATTCTTGGAGGTGTGTGAGTCTGGTATGATTACATCCAGTTCCTGTGTGGGCAGGGGTGAATGTCTATTTTGTGCAATACTACATCCCCCCCCCGCCTGTTTGGTTATGTAATGTGTATGTGTATAGTTCGACTGCATGTATGTGTGTGTGAGTTAGGATAGGTCTTTTATAATATCGGTCTAATCTCTGCGGTGTCAAGAGTCGGTGCTGTTGAATGTCAAAGACTTGGCTGTCTTTAAGTTCTTGTACCTGAAAGGGTGTTCATATAGTTCAGTCTGATTTGGTTCAGAGCAGCCTTGCTGGTTATAATCTTTTCTGAGTATGGATTTTGTGATATTGGTGTTTTTGTCCTTGAAGCTGTTTTTGCTTAGTTCACAGGTAATTTGTGTGGCATTTGGTTCTGGATTAATGAAGTGGACTTTCTTCATATCTTGAATTGGTAGGGCATATTGATATTTCCCAGGCATTGGATTGGTCACCACTATATGAAGTGAGTTTCACATGTGGGATGGGTTGTAGGATGGTGAGAGTCTTTGGTGAGGTTCCATACATCTGTTGGTATGTCCTGAGTGGGAATGTGTTGTTTGATGTGCCAGAGTCAATTTTCATGTGGAGTGTGTGGTGTGTCCTGTATTTTAGATGTGGTGTTCTAATGTTCAGGGTTGTATAGGCTTCATCTTTGGATTGTCTGGTTATACTGTCCATGCCTTTTGCACTGACAGTTATGGAGTGGAAGTGCTGTAGGTAGTCTTCTTCATCAATCCCAACATCGATGCAGTTGCTGTTTTTTTGCCCCTTGATCTCCTGTACTCAACTCTTCACTAATTATGATGCCAATAGTCATGGGATTTGCTCCTATGATGTCTATTTTGTCTTCTGGCTTCTTTAGGATGTTTTGTTTTTTGACAACATCTTGCCCAGTGCCTCTTACTTCCACATGCAGAGCATTTATCATTGTATACTGGGTACTGTCATGTCTTATGGTTGGTGTTACAGTTTCCACACTTTCTGCTTCAGTTGATGCTGTACATTTTTTCAGCTTTAGGCATACCAAGTTGCTTCAGTTGCTCATTTCCTGCTGTAAGGGCTTTGTATTTTCTGCTTTTGGTGAGCATATTTGCTATGCTGTAGCCTTTTGGTTTGTTATAAAGCTTGTTGTGGACTACAACATATGATGCTGAAGATATAATGAGCCCTATGTGTCTTTCACTTAACTCTTCATCTGTAAAGTCACACTTTTGTGTGAGTGTCCTGGCTCTGGTAATGAAGTCGTCTAAGGACTCGCTTGGCTTCTGTCAGTACTGCATCAGGTGAAGTCTGTGGATCCTGAAGTTTACATTTACCCTCAGCTGGCTTTCAAAAAGAATTCCATAAAGAGATCTTGAAAATGAAATCAACTAAAAACTTTTTATTTGACACTAATATCCTAGGGAAAAGCATGAACATATTTCTCTCTGAATCTTGTTTCATCTCTTGATGAAATATCTGATATACTATAATGTTTGACAGAGAAAAGAGAAGATGAATGAGCAATTGGGGAAATCATTCTACTATAACTATCTTTCTTCCTTAAACATTAGCCATTGAAAATGCTAATTGAAGAGTTAAAATCGACATGTTAATTATATGTATATAGTCAAGCCTCAATTTCTTTGATTATCAAGTAGAAAGGAAGGTCTGTTGACAGTGAAATCTGTTACACTCCAATTAAAATCTTGTTATAATTGACGACTCTTTCATCAGGGACACCATATAGGATGGTACGTGATTACACAAAACATCAGCTGACTGTCTATTCTAAAGACACAGTGGAGAACAGATCACATGACCCTTTTTAAACAAATCCCACAGTCACATAATATGATGCTTCCTTCTGATAGCATCGACAGGTAGTACACCAACAAACCACAACACATGTAGTGGACCCTCAACAAAACAATTTATAAAACACATCACACACAGCTATTCTCAAATGTGTGGCTTATTCACAGACAGAAGTCCACACAACAATCCTGACCACATAAATATGCAACACAGTGACTCTAGAGGCATCTTAGCAAATTCAGCATGAACACAATTCCTAAATAGTCTTATCTTGTTATGGCTCCTCTGAGATGACTCATGCAACATATATTGAGACCTCACTTATGATTAACTTTTCATATAACCATGTGCTGTTCAAGCGACCTTATATTGACTATTTGATATTCAAACTGTGTACTTATGTTAAACTGAATAGCTTAAAATAGAACTATTTTGACATAGAAACTGCATACTTATGCTTAACTGACTTGTTTGAAATAGAACTGTTTATATGTATGAAATGGATTTGGCATTAAATAACCTGCAATGGTTGATATGCCAAAAAATCAAACCAAACCAAACCAAACCAATCAGCTGCCCAACAAATCATATCAACAAAAACTGCAATGAGCTACACTCTGAACCCATTTTTCCTTTTCTTCATTACCACAGCAAACATGAATACAAGTAAGTCTATGCTCTACACACAAAATTTCCTTTACCTTTTACTACTATTTCTTGAGCAACTTCAACTACCATCTCAACTGAACTTTTCACCAAATAGACTTTTCAACTACACTAACAATCAAAAATATTTGGCCACCCTCAAAAATCTTTACTTCTCATTCTAAAAGTGTTATCTTTAATGAAACAAATTAAGCACTACAAAGGTTTCATCTATTATACTAAATACTAGTCTTCCTGAGCTACATTAAATACAAATTAAACACAAAAAACACAAAAAAATCTTCTTAAACTTTTCATCCATCAAAATGACCTCCTTTGTTCACTATTACTGCTTTGCAAATTCTCGGCATTCCTTCCACCAAAGACCGAAGGTAGACTGAAGATAGTTCTGCCTAGCTTTCCTGCAAGAGTTGCCAGAAGTGAGCCACACTTGTGGATTGTTTAGCTCTGACTTTTCGGTCAAGTTCATCCCACATAAGTTCAATGGGATTTAAGTCCACTGATTGCCCTGGCCAAGACATCAGTTGAAGTATGTGCTGTTTCTCTTTGCCTTTTAATGTACCTCTGGCAGTGTTTACTAGTATGCTTTGGGTCATTATCTTACATGAGTATAAATCCTTGACCCACAAGTCATGTTCTTGATGAGATCAGGGGATGCTGCAATATGTTGTGATAGCTGGTTTGATTCAATTTGCCTTTCACCTGGTACAAATCCTCGACATTGAAATTAGCAAAAGACCCCAACACCATAACAGTGCCTCCTCCATGCTTTATGGTTGGTGTGATACAGGGAGTTGCAGCTCTTTCCTCAATTCTTTGCTGCACATAGACTCTACTTTAGGTCATCAGTCCAAAAGACTTTATTCCACTGCTAAATTGTCCAGCCTTTGTGCACCTTGGCTCACTCATTCCAAAATTGTTTTGCTTCCTCAACAGTGGTTTCTTTACAGCAATTCTGCTAAATAGGCTAACTTCACAGAGTCTTCTCCTCCCAGTGGATGTTGAACATTTTTTCTTGACATTGATTCAGTTGTGCAGTGATGTTTGGAGCAGTCAGCCTTCTGTCATACAAGCTGGTGACTCAGATAAAATTGTCCTCTGCATAGGTAAAGCAGGTAATATCTAGCAAGCAGTTGTAGCAGCAAGAAATTTAGCATTTTTGTTTGGCGCATAATTTAATTCAACTGTTAGGGTTGATGCATAATTTCACCCAATCAGGATGACTTATCCTATTCAGCCCGGAGCATCTTTCCGGGCAGCACAAACTGAAGAAAAGCCGTCAAACACTCCTTTTGGCTGAACAACTTTGTTCAGTGCAGACGTCTACCATCTGCTCTCCAATAGCAGCAGCAGCAGCAGCATGGCACCATGAGGGAAGCAGTCTAATTCATGGTCTCCTTGGCTATTTTTCTTTGACCAAGGATTCCCAGTTGAATATGGATGAGATACATTCAATACACCACAACATACAGGAACAACTTTACGTCACCCCCAAAATTGGCTATGTCGATTGCAATGCAGAATACCGCTCCGACACCTAGCTATTATTTCACCTCTGGGCAACATTTTCTGGAGACATGCATGCTTCTCCCTGAAACAACCAGAGCCACAAAATCACGGTGACTTCAACGTTTATTTCCTCAAACAGCAAAAACGACTTTTGCTATACAATGGTGAAAATATCTCCCTTGCACATCCAACAACACTCGCTGCTTTCTAAACTCTATCATAACTTCAAATTGTTCACTTACTTCTTTCCTTTCCTACGAGACTTACAGCACAAACATAAACTCTTTATTCCATGTTGCCATTAAAAACCTTCACGTAAAAGCTAACGGCATCTTCATCGTCTTCATCCTCCTTTATTAACAACAACAACAATTAGCGAGAGAATAACACGTGCAAGAATACATTTCCTTCAAAAGTAATAACAAATATTTACTTGCTTGCTAAACAGTAATTCAACACAATATCATCTAATATGAATTCAAGTGGTGATATAATGTAATTTTTGGAAAAAGTTTTATCTATGCTCAGTACTAAAGAAAAAAAATACTTTCAAATAAATTTTCAAAAGATATCTGGTTATATTAAGGTCAAAGTTACTGAGGAAAGTTATTTAGTATGATAAATAAAAATATTTTGCAGTTTAACTTGCTTCATTAAAAATAACACTTTTAGGATGAGAAATAAACATTTTTGAGGGATGCTAAATACTTTTGACTGGTAGTGTATATGAATTGCTTGCTTTATAGAATTATAAATACACATTTGTTTGTTGGTTAACCCCTGTTTGTTGGTGAATTTTTTTTTATTATTCCATTCAATAGCAAGTGACACAGTGTTGTCCTTGTCAAAACAGCTTCTTTTGTTCTCTCTCCTTCTTTCTTGTATTACTACTCATGAATGAGGCTAGTTCTTTGAGGTTTGTTAGTTTTTTCTCATGTTCTTAATGTAAAAAAAAAGGTTTATTATTTCACTTATATTTTATTTATTGGATTAACTCTTCCATTTTCTCAATTTTCAGTAACTTCATTTTCCAGTTAAAAACAACTGTTTTAAAAAAAGTTACTCTAAAACTTTAAAAATCATTATTAATCTAATTAAGAAATTCTTTACATCTAAAAGTTTTTTCTTGCGTATTCATGCTCTTTTCATATTTCTAAATCTATAGAATCTTGCTAAATCTTAGAACTATTCATTGAGATGTTTTGGTTCAAACCATTTTTTCCTTGAGCATTACTTTCATAGTATCTTGGAAATTGCAAGATTCCCTCTGTCTAAAAAAAAATATTTTACAAGGAGAATTAAATCTTTTAAAAAGTTATAAGATATTTTGTCTGTTGGTAAAAACAAAAGCAAAATAAAGATTTAGGTAAGTCATAATCTCTAGTTTTAATGGATTCTATCAAATGAATGAATGAATCCGTGTACTTTTCTAAAACTCACTCAGTGAACCAAATGTGTCAAACTCTCAAAACTCTCACAACACAAGTGGATCAAAGAACTCTAAATTGAACCATTTTTTCTGACTTGTAAAAATTATTGTTGATTCAACCAATTAAAAAGCATGAGCAAACACAATTTTCATTCATTATCTATATTACATAGATTATATTAAACATATACCATTATGATAAAAATATGTGGAAAGTTAGATAAATCAAACACTTGACTCAAATTTAGATGTGTGATATTTCATTTGGCTTTATTTCATCTTCATGAACTTCTTGAGTTAAATATTTGATTTATCCAACTTTCCACATATTTATATCATACTGTCAGATTCACTACAAATCTATCTTTTCTACATATACCATTATATATATATATATATATATATATATATATATATATATATATATATATGTATATGGATTGAGCTGTCAAGACATATGTTGTAATAAGTGTAAATTTCTGTTTTATATGATCCAGCAATGGCAACATCCTAAGGTACACAGTTATGAGTAATTTATGAGTAATTTCCCTTCAGGATAGAGGCAGTTATCATAGCTTTCTACAACTTCCTTTATCTGTAAACAGAGCATTACCATGAGTAAGATGGAGAGTAATGTGGTTTTATCAAGAAATAGCCGTCATTAACTCAGAATAAATCTTTTCTGAGCAACAGATTCTTATTTGGACTACCTTTACCTAGTTAAGGACTCCAACTTCCCTACTATTTACATAGAGCTAGGATAGAGGTGAAGAAGATTTATGCCTTTCCTAAAGTGATCACTATATACCTTTGCTACAAAGAAAAAAAGACCTACCAGGTACTCAAGGGAACATATCAACAACAATTCTTTTTACTCAAAAAACACATCATTATGTAATATATCTATTTAAAATACTTTATAATTAAGAAAGCAATGTAATGTGTGTCCTGAGTATGATACTAAACTACACCCAGTGGTGAGGCTCTAGTTTCACTCCTTTGTTACCATTATTCCCACATCTACTCTAACTTGGACTGGTAGAACCTGTTAATTTGTTTCTAATCTTATTGTTTACCTGTTTACCTAATTTTACTTCATATCATTATACAAATAGTGTGTGCATGTGTATGTTGATTGAATATTATCAGTTTTATTTTATTTTACTATTGTTGCTTTTTATCACAACAGTTTTGATTAATATTACTACTCTCTTAAAGTCAGTCTTTGCTGCTTAATGTCAAGCCATACCTAATTTACTTTATCTTAGTATCATTGCTTTTTTATCCAAATGTTTTGGGCTGCTTCACCAATCTTATCCTTATTTGCAACATTTTCTTTATTCTTCAGTATTTATGAAGAGCAAAATGAATTTAAGTAACCCTACTGTGCAGAAGGATATAAAATTCTTACCTAAATATGTATAAATAACCACAATATTGGAAGTGATGTTGCACAGAAAAACTGTTTCCATTTTCTTCTGGGCTGAGCCAAGTAGATCTGATATTTTAAAAACTATTTCACCAAACTCATGTTTGTTTCAGTTTCAGATCTACAAAGACTGATCTGGAGTTGGAGTATTTGCCTTTTATTATCTCTAGCTTTCAGGGAAATGTTATCACAAAAAAAGTGAAAAGAAAATAGAAAAAAGAAGAAAAAGGAGAAAAAACATGAGATGTGAATAAAACTAAAGGGCAAGAAGAAAGGAGAATGTACAAGTTATCAGTTTACTGCAAAAAGATAATGACAACAAAGGAATCTACAGAGACAATAAGACTGAAAGAGAAGAGAATTTTTCTACCGGTGCTGTCATAAATCCAAACAGAAAATGGAAGAATAAGAGAAAAGGAAATAGAAAAGAGAGGCAGGAGAATGTAAGGTAAAGGAAGAAGGAGGAAAAAGGAAACAAGCTAACATATCACAAATAAATAACTAATTATTCCAAAACAATTCCTTAAATTCCCTTGGCTCTCTCTGCTATTTCCTTTTCTCTTATTCTTTGGTTCTCTTTTTTCTTTTCTTTTCTTTTTTTCTTTTCTTCCTTCCTTCTTTTCTTCCTCTTTCTTCTTCCATCCTTCCTTCTTCTTTCTGCTTTTTCTCTTATTCCTCTGTTCTTTTCTTTTCTTTTCTTCCTCTTTCTTTTCCTTCCTTCCTTCCTTCTGCTTTTTCTCTTATTCTTCCATTCTCTTCTATTCTTTTCTTTCCCTCCTTCCTTCTTTCACCTTTTAATTCATTATTTCAATTGATGATTCTATTTGTCTTAAACAATCATGTGACATATTTTTAAATACAAATGCTGATTTATTGACTAAACGGTTACCCCTTTCACTGTAAACATTATATTTCCTCCGTGTTTTGTGTTTTATTAAAAAACCATTGGTGATTAAATGTCATTCAATATCATCCATCATATATCCTGATGATGGTGCATTAGAAAGGAAACAGGAGCACTGACTTTCTTTTACATTAAATTTTCCTCTTAAGACTAACTTGTTTTTCTCTATATTGTCAGATTCATTTCCATTATTTACTTCCATACATATCCTACATATCCTATGCCTATTTAAACGTATACATATCCAAATTTTCTGTCATTACTACTGAAACCCTAGAGTAGATTTTTAAAACATTAGTTTTTAAAAATTCTAAAGCACTTTAGATTTTTAACATGGGATTTGATTTACAATGTAAGTATAATTCAGGGTGGGTACCAGTAAGGATTGAACTCATTACCTGAACAATAAGTGGATTGATTAGCTTGTTGACCATCAAACTAGACCAGGTATTTTATGTATATATTCAGAACTACTTGCACAAATCCATGTGCCTTTGTACATATATATTTATAGTTTGAGATATACCAGCTTGTATATTTATGCTTGCATATTTGTGTATATATGAGTGGTATATGTGTTTTTATTATGTGTGAGTGTGGAAGTAGTTGTCTATGTAGATGTTTGTATGCATGTGACTATCTACTAGTATTTATGCATTCATGAGTGTAAGTGTGAGCTTGTGTATTTATATGTATGAACATGTTTTTATATGAGTGTATATTTTTAGTAGGTGTGTGTGTGTGTGTGTGTGTGTGTGTGTGTGTGTGTGTGTGTGTGTGTGTGTGCATAAAAGTCTAAGTACAAAATATGCTTCTTAAGAAAATCTTAATCATTAAACAAACCAAATAGTCTTTCTTTTTTTTTTCCTAATTCTTGTAAATTCTATAATACCATTCATGCAATAAAATTTTGTCAAAAAGAAATCAATCCAAAAATTACTTTATGCAATGCTTTTATATCTGTTTATAAGTCAAGATAAAAATTATAATATTTATCAAATTTGAAAGTGAAATTAACTTCTAATTATTAACTAAGGAAGTATATTTACTATCACAAGGAAAAATTTGTAATTTCTATTAAAAAAACATTTCCATGGTTAAATTAGCATATACAATATGATATGATATCATCATTATCATGTCATCCTGATAGCATGGGTTCCCTTGATTTTCTCTTGCCATCTATTCCTATCAGCCATTGCTCTTGGTTGGTCCTCTACATGGTATCCAGTGTCTGCACAGAGCTGATGTAATTTTTTGCTGGTTTGCCAACACTAATGTGTCCATGTACTGGAGTCCAATTGAGAACATCACTTATTCAAACATGTCTTGTCTGTCTTATTTGGATGGTTTGTGAGATGGGAGATAAGTGGCCATACAGTTTCGGGTTTTTTTGGTGTTGTTTTCAGGATTTGTGCAAAACAGCATGCAGCATCCTTCAGCAGTTCCAATCTAACTTTTTTCCAAGTGTTACATTAAAGTCTATGTGGTGCAACTGTATAGTAGCACTGACTCAGTTGCATCTTGGAAGAATGTTTTATTTTGAGAGATCTGATTTTCATATGATTATCAGTCCGTGCCTTTCTAATGTGTATATTGACATCACTTTCAGTAGATGAGAGATTACAACTGAGGTATGTGAACAGTTCTACTAATTCCAGAGGTTTGTCATTTAATGTGTAGATGGCTTCATGTCGTTTAAAATACATGAGCTCTGTTTTATCTGAGACCAATGCCTCTTCATGCCTGCCACAGGCTACACTGGGATTAAGTTTGAGCAGATGTATTTGGGAAAAGTACTAGATCATCTGCATCATCTACATCTGTAATAGTTTCTGTGGGATATTGTCTGCTTCTAGCCTTTTTCGTACAAAAATATTTTCTTTCATTAGATCTATAAATATTTGTAGCATGTAATCTAGCCAGATTATAAATAGATATGTTGGTAATGTATTTCCTTGTAAGACTCCCATGACAATATAAAAAAATCTGTGCCACCATGCTTTTGCGACTTTGTAGAACATCATTATCGTGGTAACAGATTCTTTTGGGAGACCATATGCTTGTTGTATCTGCTCTCTTTCCTTTGAGTGTGAAGTTAAATTTGTTGAAGAAATCTTTAAACAATAGTGTTGCTTCAAGATTTTTTATACATACTCCTTTGATGATTTGATGAATAATCAGAATATGAGAGGATCTGGATTGATTTCTCAAAAATCTGGTTCTGATTTTTCCTAAGAATTTTCTCAACTTCAGGTTGGATATGATTTAGAAGCTAGACATAATAAACTTGCCACGGCAGTGAGAGATATACTTTAGGAGTTTTTTGTGATTTTGAGGTCACCTTTCTTCAGAAAGAAGAGAATGCAGCATTTTGTTTATTTTTCTATAGTGTTTTATTTATACAGAGTGTTACATAATCAAAGAAGTATGTCCTCAAATTTCCTTTTCATATTTCAGAAGGTATTTCATCATGTTCTGCTAATATTCTGCTTTTGATTGTTTGTCCAAGTTTGATGATGTCCATGGATAATTTCTTTAGTATGTTCATCTGTGATTTCAGGAGGGTTTCCAAGCAAATTCTTGAAATCTTCCTTTTACTTCTGAAGTCTTTCTTCTTGGCTGGTAGCTTTTGGTTTTAATTTCAAGGTGCTTTTTCTAGTGCTAACTTCATTTGCTGTCTACTATGTTAATTATAACTGTTTATCTTCAACAGAATTTCTGATTTTATTGATTTTAGATGTATTCTACTTGTTATTCTTAATATATTAGTTATTTCTGAGATTTCTCAAGTTTTAGTATATTGGTGTTTGTTGGATTTCTTTTATTAAGTAGGGATGCTTTTTTATATTATCTCAGTTTTTCCCAACTGCTTTTGACTCCTAGTGAACTGTACATATAGCTCTTTACTTGGCTGGTATACACTCTGCTGCTGCTTCATAGTGGGCAGGAACAAAATTGTCATGTTTGTCATTCCAGATGTCTTCTGAAGAGTGTCAAACTTGTTTCTTAAAGTTACCAAACAGTGACTGCATATATCACAACTGGCAAGTGAGGACTAATCATATCATACGGATATATCTATTTGTTTCTTTTTTCTGTGTCGAGTCAAGCAAATCACTATTCTGTGATCAAAAGATTCTTCTTCAAAAGAAGTTCATAGTGCTGTTTACTCACTTTGTTTATAAATATATAATCAGTGTTTTTGGGTAATTTTGGTAAAATATAAGTCCATACTTTTTCCTTCCTATACTAAAATCTGGTGCTCAAGCAAATAAGCCTATTTTTGCGATAAAACTCTGCTAGATGTTCTCCATTTCTGGATAGATAGATAGATAGATAGATAGATAGATAGATAGATTGCAACAAAATAAATTGAAGACAAAAGCAATTCCACTTTTAAGGCTTAAATTTTCTTCAGTGTTGGCTTGCACAACTTCCTCTTTAACATTATTATTTGAATTTAAACAACAATCAAAAGTGGTGATGTTCACAGACTGTCACTGCATTCCATTCAAATCAAGTCAGTTAAATTTTATCTTTTTGATTAATGAATTAAACTAGACATCTGCCTAAAGACTTCCTGGCCAAAAATCAAAATTACCACCTTTTTTCCATCAGGTTTTTTCAGTCACAGGAAAATGAAGACTTAAAATTATGTTGTTTCCATTTGTAATAATGACCACCAGAAGGCTATAAATGTTAACCTCTTGGTGACATTTATCAACATAACTCAGTTTTATGCCTAATCTTAATGACACAATAAAAAGTGGGACCAATAAATCTATGTTTATTCAACTTAAAACCCAACTGGTAAGAGTGGTTTTCATAATTCATTACATGTTTGGGTGTTACAAGATGGAGATATGGTTATTTGCAAATAAAAATTGCCAACAAAGTTCAAACTTCTGCTGAGTTTGTTTAAGGTAAATACTCCATGACTCTACTTCATTTGTATTGTCCAACTGCTTAATTATTCTAAATTGAACAAATATAGCTTGTTTACATACATACTCATACTAATAATCTTTCACTGTTGGTAAAATATTTCAACAGTATCCACTTACATGTTAGCACATAAGTATACTTTTGCCCCTATCTAATGACACATTCACCTACTGATATTTTACACACTCAAAATATATCAACTAGATTTTAGACAATGCAAACTACTACATTGAAATGCATTAACTTTTTTTCTTGTTATGTTAATAATGTAGAGTATTTATGTTCTAATATTATCTTTTTTTACAAGAAAAGACTTTGTAACTTCTGTTTTTCAACAAACTTTTCACTCAATTTAAGGAAATAAAATTTATTGAATTTGTAGATTATTCAATCATTTATACATTTATCCACTACAACACACACACACACACACACACATATATATATGTGTGTGTGTGTGTGTGTGTGTATATATAGACAGAGAAATAAAGTGAAATGAGAGATGTTTTATATCTTGCACTGACTTTTCAGATCAGGTGTCTTCTCTTCTCATAATCTGCTTTCAGCAAACACCTTTTGTCAATTTCATCAATAAATTAGGCTTTTAGGTATTGAAAGATTACATTATAATTTTTGTTAATACTAGGGTTCCCATGTTTATCTGGAATGTTCAGGACATGAGTCAAACAAAATAAACGCGTCTTCCACTCAGTGTGTGTGGCGA
The DNA here is from genome assembly GCA_963585895.1 of Sepioteuthis lessoniana. Classification (NCBI taxonomy): domain Eukaryota; kingdom Metazoa; phylum Mollusca; class Cephalopoda; order Myopsida; family Loliginidae; genus Sepioteuthis; species Sepioteuthis lessoniana. Next base: position 46,420,880 of record OY757916.1, on the reverse strand, counting down.
GAGAAATCACGCACGCGGCAGCTCAAAGCGTGCACGAATATGCCTGGCATGTAAAATAAGATCAGGGACAAAGAAACGAACTCACATCCTCCCGATCGTAAATCGTGTTTGACGTCACAGCTACCTACACGCTGGCGCACGTGTTAATTACTACATTGTGCGCGGATGTGGCATTTTGGTAAGATGATTTAAAATCCTGCCTGAATGCACGAGAGACAGACGTTATGGAAAAAAGTCGAAGCGACGCAGGACAAAAGACGAACTGGGGCGAAGGACTGCTAGAAGACTGTTGCAGGAAAAAGGGATATTTTTCAGCGTAGAAATTCGACTGTTCCCCTTCTATTAAGAAGAAATTGATTCCACTTATTCAATTACAAAGACTCTTTTCTTTCTGTTGATGAGTAGGCATACCATCCACCACCTTTTATTACAAGCTATTTCGGCGTTATCACCATGGCGAAGGTATACATAAGCAACGATATCATAAAACACTTTTCCGGCGAAGGTGACGTGGTAACATGGCTGAATAAAGTGAGACTTGTAGCGAAACTTCAACAGGTGAATGATGTGGCCAGTCTGCTACCATTATATTTGGAGGGTGACGCACTGCCCCTCTACAGGGAAATGGGGGAGGAAGACCAAAAGCAGATAGAGCAGATTGAGGCTCGGTTAAAAGAGGTGTTCCCTGACGATGCGTTCGCAGCGTACAGGATAGTGACCATGATTAGGTGGGCTGGTGAACGTGTAGACATCTACGCCAATAAAATCAGGCAGTTGGTTGGATTGGCTGGGTTCAAGGGAGATGGGCTGGAGAGACTAACGAAACTGACTTTTGTCACGGGTTTCCCTGATACAGTCTCAATCGGACTTCAACAGGTGCCAAACATCGAAGCCCTGACTATGGAGAATCTGATATCAAGAGCGAGAGTGCTGACAGCGACTGAGGAACAAAACCAGGATGTAGTTGCAGCCACGCGTTCAACCCATGGTAGTGCCAGGAGCAGCCCTAGCACCAATGTGACCTGTTATAGGTGTAATATTAAAGGTCACCTCGCAAAGGACTGCCGAAAGCGCGAAATGCATTGCTACCGATGCGGTGAACATGGACACTGGGCCTGGAACTGCTCGGGAAACGAGCAAGGGGAGAATGCATAAGCGCAAGCCTTCTCCCCCACCAAGATGTGAACGCAGCACTCCTGGTGGTAGGCATCTATGTTGACGGGATGCGGTGTTCGGCGCTGATTGATACAGGCTACTCGCAGACAATTGTTGATGTACATCGATGCCTATCTTGGAGGAAGGCTGGTGTGAACGTCGAGACGATTGGAGGAACATCCCGTGCATGTTGCGGTGTCGGAGTAGTCTCCATATCCACGGATGAAAGTGATTCTGCCAAGATCGATGTGCTGGTGGTGCATGGCAAACTACTGGGGTTTGATCTGTTGTTAGGAATCAATGCAATTAAAGCATTGGGAGGTGTCATTGTTGGGCCAACAGGATCAATAAGGCTCGGAGACAGAAGAACTACTAAGTGTACAGCCATTTCCATCGATGAACCTGACTTCACTGCCACTTTTGACCATCATAGCCGAACATGGACTGCATCATGCACCTGAAAGACTGCACAATAAAGTGTCAGAATATCCAATAGCGGCAGAAATCCGAAATGAATATACGCAGGAGCTTTACACTTGGATAGGCAATGGTTGGTTCGTGCCATACCCGGAAGACAAGCTGGGACCTCCCAAAGGGCTAATTCCACTAATGGCCATACTACAGCAGAACAAAAATAAAATGCGCCCGATGATGGATTACCGGGAGCTCAATCATCGACGCGTTCACAGCCAATGCAGATGTCTGCGCAGCTAAACTGCGCGAATGGCGACAGAAAGGTGCTGATATGTCTCTGCTGGACCTCAGGAGAGCGTACCTCCAAATACGTGTCCATGAGACACTGTGGCCATATCAGATCAGTGGGTAAAGATACTGTTTGACCCGTTGGGGTTCGGTTTAAATGTGGCTCCTCTTATCATGAAGGTCATCGTCAGCGCAGTGCTGTGCAGGAAGAACCCGTGGAATGTGCAGCATCCCTGTGGTGCAGGGGCGGAGACGGGACTAGTGCTACTCGTGCCCGGCACGACCAATAACTCGGTCAATGTTATTCAAAATGGATTAAAAATCATCCATTAATTTCAAGCAAACATACTTAGCCTGATCTCAGTTAAATTACGTATCTATTCAAGTTTCGATAACTAAGTAGCCAAAAGTTCATAAATATATCTGGGAATAATACAACGATGCTGTTTTGAACGGATGGTCTTTGTCCGGCCACCGTCAGATTCACTGAACATCCCATAAAATCGGCTATAATGTTGAACGCACAATCCGTGCCCAGCACTAGACCCTTATAATAACAGTAATGTTAGAGAAATACGCTTTTGGCTGTAGCCAATAGCAAGAGCAACCCAAACACCGTGCTCAAAAATCTTAGCACATACTGACTGTTGATAGATGTCTTGGGAAGAGGGAGAGGGACAGAGAGAGAGAGAGAGAGGGGATAGCAGATTAGAGCCGTCGCCGACGTCATCATCATCGCTATGGTAAATGTTGGTTAAACGGTGTGTTTTAATTCGTTTTTTCACTAACAGATGTCTATTTCTTTAATGAATGTTGCATATATTACATTCTGTAACTAAAATTTGTTTATTTGAATACATTTTCAACAAATAATCTTTATTTTAAGTGAAATTGAAACTACTAGCTGTGTCTGTGTATATTGTCATCAGTTTTTTTTTATTCTAATAAACATATTTTTCTCATCATAGTAATGAACATCTCTTTTCTTCTATACTTTTGAAAGGAAAAAAATTATTTTATCTACTGTATTAACAAGACTACAAATTATATAGTATCTTGATTGTTTACAAAAAAACACCATGCAAGGTACGTTTGTCAATCTGTGCTATACAATGGAGAATCACGCAATAGCAACTATGATGACTTACTTTGGGTCCACGGACCACGGGTTGGGAACTGAAGTTGACAGAGGGTGGGGGGGCACGAGTAGCAAAAATAGGCTAGAGTCGCCACTGCTGTGGTGTAATGGTTAAAGCGCTGGATTGTGGAATTGTAGTATGCGAGTTCGAATTCCTGTCGCCCTATTATGTTCATTTTCAGGCAAATACCACAAGATACATATGTATGTCCTGTGGCAGTGTAGATGTTAATGTTTTTGGTTGCTTTCATTGATATATTTGATTCAGGATTTTTATGTAATATATGTACATTCTGATTCATATATACGTGGTGCTTTCAATAAGTTTCCAGACTTTCTTTGTACAGACATTTAAAATTGTTGTAGACTCTTGAAAATCTAGTATGTTATTGCTATACATCTTATGAGATGACTGACCAATTTTTATGATTTCAGCTTCAAATGAACAGCTACAGCAGCAATTGAAATACACTCTACTAAAGCCTGATTGTCAAAGCAGGTGATTTTAAAAATGCAATCTGGACGTGAGGACACTTTAGAAGAACAATATGCAATAAAATTCTGTTTTAAACTTGGAAAAAGGCCACAGAAACGTATGGAATGCTTCAGACTACTTTTCGACCATCTTGCATGAATCGAGCATCAGTTTTTGAGTGACATAAGAGATTCAAGGAAGGCAGGGAGTCTGTGAGGGATGATGAGAGGTGTGGGAGGAGTAAGCAAGTCAATACACCAGAGTTGATCGGTCAAAGGGTTAGGGTTAGGGTTAGGGTTACTATGTGGAGGTTTTAAGGGAGCTCAGGAAGAGATTCCATCGTGACTCTTCAAATCGGGTCAGTGGCATTTCCACTAGGACAATGCACCAGTCCACAACTCTATCCTTGTCACAGACCATTTGACCAAGTTGGGTATCAAGACAGTTCCTCACCCCCCTATAGTCCAGACCTTGCTCCCTGTGACTTTTGCTTATTCTCTAAGCTCAGAGGTTGTCGTTATGAGACAATTGAGGAGCTGAAAGAGGCTGTGACAAAGGGGATTGACACACTCACACAAGAGGACTTCGATGTAGCCTTCCAGAAGTTGTTGGAACGGTACAACAAGTGCATTGCAGCCAGAGGAGATTAGTTCAAAGGGGACTAGAGTTTCATGTGTGTACTATCAATAAAAGTGGCCATACGAAAAAAATCTGGAAACTTATTTAATGATCCTCGTAGTTTTATTCAGACCTTACGTAAATAAAAACTTTATTATCATTTGTTGCCACTTTTAAAATATAATTCCAATCTTTATTGTCTTTCTTAACTAGATTAATTATTGTCTAAATTTCTGTGAAAAAGGATTATCATATTATTGTATACCTGCATACTCATGTTCTGAATAAAAGATTTCATTTTAAATTCTCAGGATTTTCTTTGAAGAACCTCAGAGAGTACAACAGTCAAATGTAATTAATAAAAATTATGAGGACACTAGTTTGTGTGCATAAGTGATTAACTGGATTATTCTTGCAGATTAACTGGGTTGGTTTTATATATTTCAGAAAGTACAAAATGATCTGATTCCTGGGGAAAAATCAGCAAACTTGGTTTAGACTACTTTCATTCTCTTTGATTTAATATTTTAACAAAATCCGAATTTACTTTCACTACGTCTTATGATGAGTTATTTTGACCAAAATCCTATCACTGACATATAATGGCAGGTAAAGAAAAGACTAAATGAATGAATACGTTAGCATATACCCTCCCCCCACAATTCAATTAATTCTCTTTACTGTTTACATGCTATCAGCAAAATTGCCCTAATAATAGAATAGGACAATGATAATAATTATGATAATATTATGCACCTGGTGTTTTTGTTTTTAATTTCATTTACTTTTTTGCTGTTTATTTTGAATGCTTTCTTTTTTGTGTATCTTTATGAAGTGATTTGGATAATGGAGTAATTTAAATTTGTTTTCAACAAAACTTTTTTGGCATTGCAAATCTGAAGGGCAATTTTGTTTTATTGTTGTTTATAAGGTAGTTTTTATTAGTTGCTTTCCTCAACTTTAAACTCTTACAATTTCAAATAAATAAAATATATGGGAAAAGCATTGTGTTATCAATTTATTTTTCATCATCATCGTCATCATCATCATCATGCCGTACTGCTTGCATGGATTTCCCTGTCCCTCTCCCGCCACCTGTCTCTATCATTCATCTCTCCTGGCAGGTCTTTTAGGCTACATCCTGTATCAGCACAGAGCTGCTATAGATAGGTTCTAGCTAATTGTCCAACCTTTGCTCGTCCATGTGAGGGGGTCCACAGCAGTACATCACTTATGAGTTCGCTCTTACTTCTCCAGTATGTCTGGTTCATCTAATTTGGATGGTTTTTGAGATGGGTGGTTGGTGGCTGTACAGCTGCTGTTTTGTGGGGTGTTGCCTCCAGGACTTGTTCAATACAGCTCGTAGAATTCTTGTGTAATTGCCGTCAAGCTTTTTCTCCATACGCTTAGTTAGTGTTCACGTGGTGCATCCATATAGCAGTATTGACATGACGGCTGCTTGGAAAAAAACTGCATTTTATTTTATCAGACAGGTCTGACTTCTATATGACCGACATCCTATTAATAGAGGGCACCTCGGGTAGTGTAATGGTTAGCAAGCTTGACTAGCAAACCTGCAAGAGTGAGTTCGAGTCTCATTGGGTGCCCCATTCATTCGGCCTTGTGCCACATCGAAGCAAAGAGCTTCGTAAATTACGACATCCTATTAATAGCTGTCCATGTCTTTGCTAGTCACATGTTGATGTCATTTTTAGTTGATGAGACACTGCTTCCTAGGTAGGTGAACTTGTCTACTAGTTTCAAAGAGCCACCATTTAGAGTGTCAGATCTTTGATTAAAGCACATGTATTCTGTTTTGTCTATGTTGACATAGAGGCCTATGCCACCTGCTGCCCATTCCAGACTATGGATTCGGTTTGGGCAGATGTATTTGCTAGAAGCGCTATGTTATCGGTGTAGTCCATCTCCATTATAGTTGGTGCGAGGTATCTTCTGCTTCTTTTTGCCAGCATGAAGCCGTCAGCAAATCTTTCGACGTTTGAAGCACGTAGTCTAGGCAAATAATAAACAGGTATGAGGCTAAAGTATCTCCTTACAGCAAACCTGCTACAATATCAAAGTAGTCTGTGTCTCCATCTGTTCTCATTTGTGTTCTTATATAGCATCATTATGATTGCAACGGTTCCTTTGGGGAGACCATTGGTGAGAAGTATTTGCTCCATCTTCCCTCGGTGTATGGAGTCAAATGCCTTAAAGAAGTCTACAAATAATAGTGTTGCTTTGAGGTTTTTTTGCACAAACACCTTCTAGAATTCAATGAATAGTCAAAATTTGTGATGTCGTGGATTGATTTCTCCGAAAGCTATTTAAGGTCCTTCCTAAGTAGTTTCTCAATTTTAGGTTCTATGCGGTTGCGTAGCAATACGTTGAAGATCTTGGCCGATATGGATGTAAGGGTTATACCTCAGTAGTTCTTGGCAATTCCAAAGTCAACCTTCTTGAAGAAAGGGAGGATGTGTCCCTTTGTCCATCTCTCGATTGTGTTCTGGTTATATACAGTGTTGCAGTATTGGACCAGTATGTCGTCGAATTTCCTAGTCTTCCATACATCTGGGGGTACTTCATCTAGCCCTGCAGCTTTCCTATATAAATTTTTTCTTAGTACTAAGTCAAATTCTTTTAATATAAACTGTCCTAGTTTGATATCTAGTTGATTATTAATAATTTTTGCGATAGGTTCATCCATAACTACCAGAGGTTTTACGAGTAAATTCTCGAAATGTTGTTTCCACAGGTGTATTCGTCCTTCTTAGCTGGCAGCTTTCAGTTTAGCTCTCGCAGTACTCTTCCTTCTACTCATTTCGTTTACTGTCTGCCATGCTATCCTAAATTATCTATCTTCAACTGAGTCTCTAACTTATCAATCTGATTTTGTATGTATTCTGTTTGTTCTTTTAGGTATACATTAGTTAGTCTGTTTTGTGTCTTCTTAAGTTTCTAAGTGTTGGTTATTGGCTGGGTTTCTCCTATTGCATTGGGATGTGGTTTTCACTTCGGCACACTTTTTCTAATCACTTATGTCTCCCATGGGACTCTAGGTTTAGCTCTTTGTTTAGTTGGTATGTATTCTGTTGCTGCTTCTATGTAGGCATTGACAAAGTTCTCATATTCATCATTCGGAGTAAGTGTTTTTGATATCTCTTAAAGTGCATCAAATATATATCTATCACTAATATCTCTATTGTTAAGCAGGAACCAGTCATAGTGTATAGTTCAGTAGTATTTTAGCCATGATAATTCGGTGATCGGAAGACACACTCTCAAAAGAGGAATATGCCTCACAATTCAATGCACTACAATTACATTTCTTATTCATTCCACTTTTGAAATATAAGAGTCGCATTCCTGTAAGAAACCCCAAAGAAAATCTTTAACTGCTGTGTTTTGAGCTGAACAACTATTGGGTCAGGTAGCTTTTGTCTTTTTTCTAAACTGGTATTTAAACACGTTTTAGATTTTATTATGTGTATGAAAGTAAAATCTTTGCTGAATATTATCTGTGATTTAAATGAAAAAGACCATTAATCTGGACCCTAGTTTTCAGCTGAACTATGAAAAACCAGGTAAAAAGATTTTTTTCCTATACTTTTGCAAATATTGCAGACTGTTTGAAAACCTAAGTTTGTGTAAAAATTGGAATGCCTTTAAGATTGCGATAAATCATAAATAAGGATTGTCCAGTGAATTTTAGAAATAACTCAACTGTGGACTTTTTTCCCCATAAGATATACCTCGGAAGCAATGGGAAGCATAAAGGCGGATGAACCCAACAACAGGTCAACGGCGCACCTAACCAGATGCTGGGTGGACAAACTCCATGGGTCAATGACTAAGATCTAATAGTTCAATTGGAGAACTATATCTTTTAGGGTGGCATCTATGGATGGGAATAAAACAAAAACATCGAAAGATTACCATGACTCATACTCAAAAATTTTTTCATAGTTAAATTGAATCATAGGTTCTCTGGCAAAGTCCAAGTATTTGTCTGTCTTTTCTTTTATTTCCACTCTGTGGTCTGCCAGGATGACAAAATCCACAAGATAGCAAATTCTCTTTCTTTTTTTTTTTGTTTGGATAATGATCGCTAGGTCTAGTTTTCTGATCAGGACTAGGTGAATTTTATAGGTCTCATTTACTAGGATGGATTCTAATTTGCACATATGCTATTTGGAAGTTTCATTCCCTTGCAAAATTGCCAGTGGATCACTTCCCCCACCCAGTTGTGCTTGCCTTTGAACTCCTTTTGTGCTAGTTTGCTGCATCTGCTTATTATGAGATTAACTCTTTCGTCTTTTTACAAAATTTACACTTTGTAATCGAATTAAGGATGATAATTAATTATATTAGTTAATCATTTTATTTGTATTAATAAATTGTCACTTAGTTAAAAATTTTGAATGTAAGTAGAGATTGCATGTGAAGGTCATATAATGCGCTTGTTACACATGTCGGCAGATTATTAAGCTGACAGGTTGTTTTTGAAATCTGCAGGTAGGCCGAATATTGAAAAGTAAACAAAATTGACTAAGAAAGATGACATCACACATAAAAGTTAAAGACACGTATTCTTATATCATTAGAGTATGAGATAATTAAGATATATTATATAAGTAGAATCATTTGGGTCAATTTGGGGGCAGTTTATAGTTCAGAGCTCAGAGGCAGAGATGGTTAGTCGAGAGCTCTCTGAGGCGAGGGGAGAAGTGAGGCGAAGTCAGGTGTTTTTGATCGTTTGTCTTACATGCACGAGACTCCTAGCATTTATATCTTACAAGTAATTCTTTTACTTTATCTTTCTCTCGTGTTTCGCGTCTGATTGTTGTATGAAAATACTGCGGTCAGAAATAAACTTTTCACATCTAAAGAAACAATGGGTCCGTCTTGTATTTGACAAGTCTATTGATAGTCGAGATGATGTCATGGTGTTATACTAATTGATTTGGTACCGTAACGGTTCACGCCGACATGACGTGATTTCGTGTCTGGATTATGATGACACGGCAATCCATTGAACGATCAAAGAAGAAATGACCTGAGAGAAGAAAATACATTACAAGCGGCCGTTATTTCAAGAGAGAGAGAGAGACAGACAGACAGACAGACAGACAGACGAAGTAGAAACAGTCCAAGACAACGAAAGAAACAAAGAAAAGAAAGAAAGAACAAGATGGAATACCCGACCAAAGAGTAAAAAAAGCCCCAAACGGGATAAAAACATAAAAGAAAGAACTCAAAGCACCAAAATACGAAGTAAAAAGTTAATAAGAAAGCCCAGAACAAAAAAAAAAAAAAAAAAAAAAAAAAAAAAGGATAAAGAGAGAACTGTAAAAAATCCAAAAGACGAAATAAAAAGTTTGTTTTTTTTAAAACAGAAGTAGATACATTGCTCATTCTTATTTCATTTTTTCTTTTCTTTTTTTTTTTTTTCTTCTCTGCTTCTTTCAAGTTTCGTGGGTTCGTGCCTGATAGAATTCAAGTAAGTAAGGAAAACGTAGAAAAAGCCAAAAACCAGGAATTGGTAAATGGGGAAATTACGTATATCAGTGAAAAGGGAATGTACTATTTTTTCTGAATGTGTTAGTCACCTTGCTGTTTTTCGTTCGGTTCAATCTGGTTTCGGGCCTAATCGTCAGAGAGCTTGTGGGGGGTGATATGTATTTGGGTTATTTCAGTGGATATGCATCCGTATTTTACGGGTATTGCTCCCAATATTATTTCCTCCACAAATACAACACAAAACTTTACAATCACGTAAAAGAAATGGAATAGAACACAACGAACATTAAACAACAAACAATTTAATATACATAAAACAGAATGTGAAACCAAATAAAAACATGATGTGTTTTTTGGAAAATAAAGTTTGGCAAGAAGAAAATAAATTTGTTCACACGTGGATGTATGTTTAGCTGTTAACAGAGCCCGTAAATAAGTCGTTCTTACTTACATTAGGTTCATATCTTGTTTTATGATTGTGGCGACAGCGTGTCGCGTTGATGAAAGAAAGTTTGTCGGGTTTTTCTTTTCAACGTGATTCACGGCCATCTGTAGCAAGGTCATGAACTTTAGTTGTGGAAGAAAAGAAATTTGCCGGACAGAGTATCGGTTACTGCTTTACTGTCTTCGTGGCTTAGTCTTAGTGAATGGCTCCCTAACTGTGTGTTATTTATACCGAAATAGTGGATCAAAGAATCGTCCTAAAATTTTGGCGCGTAGACATTTATTGACCAATCAGATTTGTATTTTACTATTTTATTTTCGAGCTTGAATATTTTCTGTTAGTTGACTTCCGATCCTATTTTTCTAGAATGTTCTATTCTATGTTTTTAGATGATTGGTTGAAAAATATAAAAAATATAACTTAAATGCTAATGTGGTTTTGATCCTGAATTTCTATAATGTTCAGTATGTTAAGTATGTTTTTATTGCTTATTTTAAGATTAGAAAAAATGTGTATCCCATAAGCTTACCCTGTTTCTGTTTAGATTTTGTGTGGAGATACGGGAATGGATTTGGTTCTATAGTGATGCCACTCGAACCTCGAGAAAGAATCCGTGTTTGGAAAATTGTCCCATAGAAGTTGGATAAATGATGGTTTTCGAAAGGCTTAGGCAGCTGCATTTTCCGAAATTCAAAAGTTTTGAAAAGTTAAATGATAGTGACGCTAGTTCCGCGTGTATTAAAAGAGTAGGTTTTTTTCGAGCAGGGCCGACTAGTGGGTAATCTTGATTGATGTTTCTGATTCGGACGCGAGCAGCGTGGGATAATAGTTCGGAAAAGAGGAATGTATTATGGTGTAGAGAAGAGGAAAATCTCGTATTTTGTTTTGGCGCGCAATTTAATTCAACACTGAATTTCACCCAATCAGGATGACATATCCTATTCAGCCCGAACCTTCATTTCCGGCTAGCAAAACGAGTGAGCGGCCAAACACACTCTCTTCGGCTTGAGACGGCGACCAGAACGGACGTGTCCCTGGTCGCCCCTGCTTAGCGATGCTTTTTAGCTAAACAAGCCACCCAGTGTGGACATCTCACTGTGGCTTTAACCCTAGCAGCAGCAACATGGACACTCAACGAGGGAACCATCTAATTTATGGATTCTTTGCGTCTAATCTATTTTAGACCAAGGAATCCCAGTTGAATATGAATTAGATACGAGCATCACAAAAATTTACTATGTCGATCCGAGCGCCACTTCGCTCTCGACACACCTAGCTCTCATTTCACCTCTGGTCCACATTAATGGAGATAACGCCTACTCTCCCCAATTACCAGGCACACAAAACTACACGGTGACCTTGAATACTTCCCTCACACGTCCAACGACACGCTGCCATTTCAACATCCCGCTAAACCATTTCGTCTCAAACATCCAACAAGCCTAACCACCACGAGTCTTGCAGCACCAAGAACAAACCGCCTCAAAGCTGCAAATAAAAACTTTCGTTATTGTGTGTTAAATCAAAGTCTCGTAATTCATTTCTGTGCCATAAAATCTATAGTGTTCGGGAAGATAACTAATTCCCTCAAAACCGCTATAATGGTCCCAAGGAATTGAAAAATTAGAGAGGAGGTAGTAAAGATGGAGAAAAATGGGATAAGAGAGGAAACGTTTGCGCCAGCGGGGAATCATCTCAGATATATCTCACTGGTAAATGTGAATGAATAATTCTGGCAGCATTCTCCTCGAAAAAGAGTCAAGGAAAAAGGGAAAAGTTTGTGTTGGTTGGGAAAAGTTCTCAGAGATTTTATCTCTCTTTGGACGTGAGCAGGAAACGAAAACTAAAAGGAAAAGAAAAAAGGGAGAAATGACGACACTTTGAATATTCGTTTGCATGGTGGTGTTAGGTGTTACTTCAATAATAACTTTGGACTCCGACATTAACATATAACAATAAATTTATCAACCAAAGGTACAACTCAGCTTACTTGCGCTAGGGTCTTCTGTTGTGTTGTCTGGTTCCTTCCTAAAGGGCCCGCGTATGTGTGCTTTTGGGACCAGGACGAAGTTGATCTCTGATCCAAAAGAAACAACTCATATCAAGTTAGCATATTACATCATCTCTCTTCTGAAGTGGGTTAATAGAGTCCATTACTAATTTGTTTGAGTTTGCATACTTGTCCATTTCTTGTTATGTTGTGGGACCTCTTCTTTATCCATATTAGGCGGGCTGGTTTTGTGGAAATTGAGGTGTGTGGTGTCACTGCAGGGATATCCTCCTAATTTTCTATGTGGTGGGGGTCGTTTATGTCAGGAGTCGTGTTTGCACCGAAGTTCTTCCTCGTCTTTCTGAGATGTCATCTATTCCATCTAAAAGCGTTGCCATCCCGTGATTCAACTATGAATGTGCGATCATCAATGTTGTTCTTAATATGTCTAGGTTTCTAGAGTTTGCCATCTTGCTGGAAACGGACATTTTTCTTTATAGTGGGGTTTGTTGTTGGCTCGAACAATTATATAATTTGTTTGTTTCAGCCTTTTTTGCGTGCATTTGTACTCTTGCTTCTACATGGTCTATGTCTTTAGGCTTTAGCTGGCTAGATAGTACCGGTATTACTGATCTTAGCTGGCAGCCCTGAAGAAGTTCTTAAACCATTGATTGGTGCGTTCTGATACTCAAGTATGCTTAAGTTGAGGTCACTATTGTTGCTTTTGCCTTCTGTAGGATTCTTTTAGCTGTTTGAACTGTTCGCTCTGCTAAGCCATTGGATTGGGAGTGTTAGTTCGCTCCCCAGATGGAAACACAGACAACTTCGACATTGTAGCATGTGTGCTACAAGGAGATGTATTAGTCCCATACCTGTTTATCATCTGCTTAGACTACGTGCTTAGAACGTCTATTGATATAATGAAAACTGTCAAAGGAAAGAAGCAGAAGATACCTTGCACCAAATATTATGAACACGGACTACGCCGATGACATAGTTCTTCTGGCAAGTATGCTGCGATCGGCCTACAAACGTAAACAGATTGGATTACTCGTTCGCCCTAGAAAAATTACATCCGGGTACGGCCGGAAATGACAAAGCCCTTTTTCGACTCTAACGGGCTGTTACAGCTAAGAAAGGGATAAATTAATATTTATCAACATTTGCGAAACACTTCTGCCAGAAATAATTCTATAAAAATGGAAGTAATACTCTTCGCTAGCCTATACCAGGCTAAAGAAGTACTTATATTCTACGTCCATTTTTTTATAGAAGAACTTTCTATTTATGTAGCGCGGCAGAGGTGGTGTTCTCTTTCTTTCATATGAAAAAGGCTTCGGCGGCAAAAATCAGAGGTCCCCGTGGACTTTCTCGAAACCTATGCATGGCACTAGACCTTGGTGTCTAGTTCAAGCCATAACCCGGAATACGTGCCCGGACCCAGATTTGGGTTTGTGAAACTGCTTGCCTCATCAGGCTCACATTGCACCAAGTGAGCCGATGAGCAGCATTGACCAGCAGGGTTCAAGTCTCGGCTCGTTCCCGACCTTCCCCTCCCCTTTATCCCCACTTTAATCGGCCTTCGGGCTTTTGACCATGTGTCAAGTCGTGTCTGGTGGGAGGCAGCGACAAATAAACAGAGGTCTACGTGGACACTCTCAGGGACCACTCGGCTCCACTCGGCTGGATCCTACGTTATTGTGGTTGCATTCACCTCACCGCCACTTCTAGTGGCAGATTCAACACCATTTTTTCTCTAAAAATCGCCTTGCTACCAGGCTGAATCCCACTTCTTGTGGTCGATTCACTCTCCTTTTTTTTTGCATCGATATGCACTAAAGGCTCCACTCATCTGTTCGGCCGTGCAATGCTAAAGGCATGGGTTAGCCTTTAGCTACCACTTTGCTACCTGAGCAGAGCTAAGATAACGCCAATCTTAGCCACGGCCTCCTAGCCTGCTCGCTCGATAGTCCAGAGCTTTGGTGCCCAAAGCCTTAGCTATCGTCCGATATGCGCGCACAGCTTTGGTATGAAAAGCCTTAGCTACCGCACAGCTTTGGCATGAAAAGCTTTAGCTATCGTCTTGATACTTCCGCACAGCTTTGGCACGCAAAGCCATAGCTACCATCCAACTTGACTGCACAGCTATGGGGCACAACAAAGCCATAGCTACCATCAACAATACGCACACACAGCTATTTGGCACGACAAAGCCATAGCTACCGTAAATGATACGCCTGCACAGCTAGGGGCACAACAAAGCCCTAGCTTCACCGATCCGCTCGCTTGACTTCGTATGTGTTAAGGCCTGGCAAACCTAAGTCATGGTTCCCCCGGCCGTTCACTTCGACTGTAGTACTAAGACACCAACATAGTACTTAGTCACCAACTTGCTCGACTCTACACGACCAAGCTGCCAACACTGACTTCGACCTCGACGCTCCCGCAATGCAGTCCACGTAACGACTCGCTGTTACGGACTGCCCCAGCAATGCAGCATGTAGTCCACATAATGACTCTCTGTTACATTGCAACATCTGACTCACGTACGACTCGCTGTACGAGCTAGCAACCAAATCAACACACCCCTGGTTAACCCAACGTACTGTCAAAACCGGGATATCGATCTACTGACTACGACGCTCCAGCAATGCAGCATCCAGTCCATGTAATGATTCGCTGTTACTGACTGCCCTAGCATTGCAACAACTAGCCTACATACGACTCGCTGTACAGGCTAGCAACCAAATCAACACGCCCCCGGTTAATCCAACAAACTGTTAGAATTGGGACATCGATTTACCAAACTCGACTGACCTCAGCTGCCCGTAACGATCGTCCAGCTGCATTCAATGACCCAAATGATCTCAGCTTACCCACTATGATTGCCCAACTGCATTCAACAACTCAGCTGACCTCAGCTTCCCGCAATGATCATCCAGCTGTATCTCCACGACTTGACCTACGCCAGCTACCCTCGTCAAACGTCCAGCTGCGCACATCTACAACTCAACCATGCCAGTTATCGATATCACCCATCTAGCTGAAGACCACATACAGCCGCCACGGGCTTTACATACACATCTGTAAATCTGGCAATAAATCGTCACTTTTGTTGTATCTGTTATCTCGCCTTTTGTCTTCCTTCATTGTCTTTGGCTATCACTACTCGTATGGATTATACTTAAAACATTTGCGGGGTCGACACGCTTATCGGCTCCGCAACAAATACATTCGCCCAAGCCGACTCCCTGCTACAAATTCTGGAACAGGCAGCAGGTAGCATAGGCCTCTATGTCAATGCCCACAGGATGGAATACATGTGCTTTAATCAAAGAGGCCACATCTCCACACTAAATTGTAGTTCTCTGAAACTAGTGGACAAGTTCACCGACCTTGGAAGCAGTATCTCATTAGCTGAGATAGACATCAACACGCAACTAGCAAAGGAATAGATAGCTATCCATAGGTGATAAGGAAGCCAGACATGACCGATAAAATAAAACACAGTTTTTCCAAGCAGCCATCATGTCAATATTGCTATATGGATGCACTATATGAACGTTAACTAAACGTATAGAGAAAAAGCTTGATGGCAATTACACAAGAATGCTGCGAGCAATATTGAACAAGTCCTTGAGATAGCTCTTCACAAAGCAGCAGCTGTTTGGCTACAGGTGTAGTTTTAGGGACTCTCTTGGGTTGGAATTCTGCAATGTCATGCACTTGGTGCAACTTGATACAAATAGGCGTATGTCAGCAGAGATCCCAGGTGCAAACAGGCAAGTGCGGGCTCTTGTCAAAGTTCTTTCAATGCCAGAATGTCCAACATGCATACATTTAAGAATTTTAATGCTTTTGAGTATCAAACCTTCTATGTATGTTAGTTCATCTCAGTGGTTCCAGTATTCTATGATTGAAGAGTGGCATGATTTCCTCAGCTCAAGCCAGCCATTTTGGATGACAGCCTGTAGTTCCGGGTCCATTAGGCATCCATTTTTAGAGTACTCCTGATATGTCTCTGGGAGAGGGTATCAGCCAAAGGTATCTTATTTCTCTGGATGTGTATGATGTTCAGGTCATAGTTGCCTAACTGGAGTAATCCTTTGTAAACGGAGTGGGGCTGAATGTAGAGGTTTTTTAAATATCAGTGCGAAGGGTTTATGATTGGATTCCATGGTGATGTTGCCTCCGTAGATATAATGGTGTAATCTTCTACAGCCAAACAGAATTACACATAATTCTTTTTCAATTTGTGTGTAGTTCCTTTCGCTTTGCATGAGGACCTTCAAAGCACATGCAACTGGCCTTCCTTCCTGTAAAAGTGCGACTCCTAGTCCATGTAGGGAAACATCTACTTGGAGAGTTATTGGTTTGGAAGGGTTGAAGTATCTCAATGCTTCACTCTAGTTTGAAATTAGTATATACTTTACCCTTTCAAATGTCTTTGTTGGAAGGCCCTCCCGAGTGAAGTATGTGTTTTTACCCAATAGTTGGCACATGGGCCTTGTGACTTTAGTTAGGTTGGGAAAGAATTTTGATAAATAGTTAATCATCCCTAGTTTCTAGTTCTGTTTTATTTTTAGGTTCAAACATGTCTCATATCGCTGATATTTTTGGGGTTCTGGCTTGATCCAGATTAGTATATGTTCGAAGTACTAAACTCTGGAGAGTGTTACCTGTATTTTCTCTTTATCAAATTTAATCACTACTTTTCTTGCTTGTTCTAGAACTTTTATGAGGGATTAGTCACATTTGGGAGAAGGTTTTCCCATATATAGATCTGAACAGATTTGGATAGACAGATAGATAAGAATAGACTTGGATTAATAGACAGATAGATATGAACAGGCTTTGATGGATAGACAAATGGATAGAAACAGGCTTGAAAATATAGGCTAACAAATATGAATAGGCTTAGATAAGACTGATAAATATGAAAACTCTTGAATAGATAAACAAATATGAATAGGCTTGAAAAGATAGAGAGATGTAAATGAACAATCTTAGACAGATTTGAACAGGCTTGGATAGAGAGTTAAATAGATATGAACAAAGTTGGATAGATAGACATATGTTAACAGGCTTTGATGGATATAAGCAGGCTTAGACAATGTCATTCTTTTGCAAGATGGCAGCATCTTGTACAAACAAGGGAATTTTGTATATTTACTTTGATGATATGACATCTTATAAAAGTATGCACAATGTTATGCCTTATATCCATATTTTAAAATCTTTAAAACTCATGTAATGAATATATTTTGTTACATTTATGTATATGTTACATTTATTAGATATCATCTCATGTATATTAGCTGATTCTGATGAAAATAGAACCATTTTAGATATGCACTGAAGACTGTATTTTCATAATTTTTAAATGAAAAAACCTTGACACTGGACAAAAAATATAAAAAATAAATTTGGTAGTAAACAGGTATACCTAACTTGAAGAGTTTTCAAATTATAACATTATTGTTTGTTTGATTTCTACTGCTAATTTTGTGAATCCAATAAATGACTAAATCAGGTAATAGTAATTATTTTGGGTTTGAATTTGATTCCCAATCAAATAATCAGAAATTATAAGTCACAAATACAAGGAAAAAGAAACAAAAAAAGTGTTAATAAAAACACCAAAGACATGATTCATTTCTCCCAGAGTGGTTGATATTTCCAGCAATGATAAAAAGTACTGGGGTCTGTTACGTAACCAAGATAATTACAATTTCCCACTGGTGCTAGAAATTTGTTTTAGATGCCAGATCCACTCTATCAGCTAGGCCTAAAATATGTTAACTGCATCTCCTCAGTTATGATGTAAGAACCCCTCAAAAAGAATACTTGGTTTGGTTTATTTAATGGCCAATCCTTAATGGCCTTTTGGTTATTTAAAGCTAAATTTTTATTCATTTGCAAATGTTTGATCATAATCAAAACCATTCATATTTTCAACATTCTGTTGAAATCATTTTTAATCCCACTTTTTTATTTGACTATAAAAATAAAATCCTTTGTTTTCACACACTTATATATCATCAAGTATCTCTATCTAATGCTAATAATCTATTGACAATTTTATGATTTCAAGTAACTATTCCTATTTAATAATCATTATTTGTTTGCACACAGTTATATGGTTTCAAATATTCCTATTCAAAATTAATAATTTACTAACAGTTATTAAATCCATAGATGAGACCCTAACAGGTATTACCACTCTGAGTCAAGGTGGATCTGGGAGTAATGGCAATGAAAAGGTACCGCACACTCCTCAACCCTCCAAACCTGAAGCCTTCGCTCTAGATGCAGTTTAGTGTCATACCCACTCCTTTGGTGGTGGTGGGGATGCACCCTTCTACAGAGGATGCAGCATATTCTAAGTCTCATTGACAAGGACAAAACAGAGTATCCTGAGTGTAACAATAAATTGCTTCCAATGATGAGGCTCCAGTACTGGATGTCTGTAGAGTATAGATTCATTTTTTGTTATGATTTACACCCATGTTCACTATGACTCAGTGTTAGGGTGTTATCTATGTGTCAAATAGGTCAGTTTGAGATAAACTGTTTGAAGTGTCTACAAGTTTAAAATGATTGTAAAGGTAGATTTCAGTACCTTATATAATTGGAGACCACCATTGTTGAATAGACTTCAGCATGTAATAACCCAACAAGGACTGATATATTATAAAACCAACCAACTAGACTAAGTCCTTGTGCCAAACAACTATTATTCATATTGATCTTTATCACAATAATTTTCTAAATACCAACTCAAAACAATGCACATTTAGGATTTCCCAAAATATACAAAAAATGTTATTGACTTCTAGATAGATATATTACACGACATAATGCAACTTGAAATAAATTTAATGGGTCAATCAAAGGACAAGTTTGGCTTTCTATTTGGGAGTTTGTCAAATTCTATCTCATTAGCCAAGATAGGATAAGAATCCTAATGTGTACCTAACTTCATTATCAGTTGTCTTTTGGCTTCTGATGTCACTGGCAAGAACTGGTCAATGTACCATTACATATAACTCATACTGTTACTGACTCAGGTGGCAAAGTAAATGGTAAAACTCATTGTCTTTGATTTCATTGTGCAAATGAAAACAGGATACAGGCTCTTTTCTTTGTTTGGGCATGTTTTTTTTTTTCATTTGTTCTTTGGTGAGGGGAGGCATGTTTTGATCATTTGATCTAAAGAAATTACAATTCATAATTTATTTTTTTTGTAATCTTTTTCATGCTTTGATTTTTTTCTTCTTTTGTGCTAAAAAAATGGTTCTTCCCAAGAACCTAAAAGATATCTCAATGCATCTTCTCACCAACATGGTTCCTTCTGAGAACATTGGCTTTGACAAGTTCATATCCACTGAAACCAAACATATTAGGTTTAAAAACACGAGCTCAGAATAACCCCTAAGCCAATAACCTCTCTAAATAGACAGATGTAGAGTGGACTTGGCGCAAAGCACTTTGCTTATCTTAAAATAAAATACAATGAAAAGCACTCGCTTACAAAACACAAATCATATATTTCATTCTAGTGCAAAGTAAAAACTAAATTTCTCTACTAAATAATAATTTCTGTTGTCCTACCTCAGTTGAATTCTAGAGTTCAGGGGAGAGACAGCATTATGTTTTCATCTTCATACATGATGTAGTAAAGACAGGATTTACAGAAACCTTGTTTTCATTTACTCAGAGTAGGTTTTATTGAGGTGAGTTCATGTATTGTTATCTCAGTATTGTTGCTATTTCTTTAGGATGAACATATTTATTGTGATATTTAGATCTGGGTATGGAGGCTATAATGAATTGTGATGACATTTGAAATATGTGTTTTTAGTGGATTTTGAAAAATTATAATTACTAAATGAAAACTCACTTGATTGACAGGATTTTAAATTAGTTCTCAAAGAGGACCCTTATGATCAATGTGATCATAATAGATGATAGATTTGAACTATGTATTTACCATATCTTATGCTATTGAAGGTTTGTAATAGAAAATAAATTATTTATTCTTGATGTTATGTAATCTGATATTTTCACGAGTTTGCTCTTTACAAATTTGCAAAAAGCAAATCTCACACAAGTGAACATTGATTGATTTGGCTTGTCTGTTTCAACTCTTTGTGGTTTATTTAAGGCCAAAACTTTAATTCAATTTTTAATTTTAATGATAGCATCTATTTATAAGTATGTTGATGAATATAGATTTTTTAAAAAGATATAGATTGATTGTTAAATTCAGATTCTTATACTTTTTTATATATATATATATATATATATATATATATATCCATTAAAAAGGCTAGAATAGAATTTATTTTAATTTTCTCAAACAGTGGCATTATACACTGTAGTATTTTTGTCTTATTGGAGCAAGAGCACAGCATTCAATTAAAAAATGTTTTGCTGTACATAGAGTATGGTAACATTTTAATTGCTGTTTTTAAATAACCGAGTAATCCTTGTGTAGTCAAAATTCAGTTAGAAGAAGACAACTTTTTTTTTTTTGAATTTCCTGAAACTTTTTTTCTATTCTTCCAATGTTCTATTGACTGAAGGTTTTTTCTCTGTTAGAGAGTGTTAGAGTAGTCTGATGTCAGATGTGAGGACCAGGGTTATTTTTCATTCTGCTTATGCAAGAGCCCCTCATTAAAAACACAAGAGGTCACATACTATAGCCAAAGGATA
Organism: Sepioteuthis lessoniana; assembly: GCA_963585895.1. Lineage (NCBI taxonomy): Eukaryota > Metazoa > Mollusca > Cephalopoda > Myopsida > Loliginidae > Sepioteuthis > Sepioteuthis lessoniana. The sequence continues at coordinate 46,400,119 of OY757916.1, read as the reverse complement.
TAATCAAATATAGGATTTTTGTTCCTCTACATCAAAATCAATGCAGAAATTGAATCTGAATTTTCTATACAAATACTGTCATAGTGCCCATAATAAATCTGTGAGATGTATTTTTGACATGTAGTGTAGGATCTAAATTAGCTCCTGAGCAGTTAAACTAAATCCTGAATAAAAATATAGAGGAAGTTTAACCAGTTTGATGGGCAACTGTTAAACTCTGGCTCAATCTGAGACCATGGTTCTAATTAAAGGGTTTTAGTCAGGGTACCAAAATGGTTCTGCAGTTAGAATGAATTAGTCAGTGAGAAACACTAAACTTGGATGGGTAAACACTTTCAACTGCCTGTTTAGGCTGAGCAGGAAACAATTAAAAGGCACCAAGAAATGAAAATAAAATATACACATGAAGTTGTGGTCATGTTTTCATTTCTCATCAACAATAAGAAAAATAATGGCAACATAAAAGAGACATCAGAGCAACCAAGTTAACAAGACAAGGCAGAGAAGAGACTAAATGAAGTGAAGAATGAACTGAAGTCAGGTGAGGAGATAGGAGCCGACTAACTGGAGTATAAGGCTCATATTCATATACAACATATAAAATAGAACACAGTTTGAAGCCCATATTAATATAACTAGACTGATCATAAAGCAAGATCCATATTACCGATCTATATAACATTCAATGGACAATTGTAAAGATACATGAAAATAAAGGTGTTATCTATTTGAAAAGTCATTATTTCATTTCTTATCTCTTTGTCTCTGTCTCTCTGATTCTCTCATCTTTGTGGCGACAGCATGATTTAAGTTAAAGCTATTTTTTCTTCAATTGTATCAGAGATTATTCTTTTTCTCCTCACTGGCACCTCCAAGTACAAGTAGACTCTAAACCCTAATCCAACTTTCTGACCCTATTCAACTATGCTCTTCATGCTGTGTGCTTTTTCAACAAACCCTGGAGGAAGCACCCCACAAAATAACAGCTGTATAGCCACTTACCACCAGCCTCACAAACCATCCAAGTAAGATGAACAAGACATGCTGGACACTGCTGGAGAAGCAGATGAACCCATTAGTGACATTCTCCAGTGGACTCCCACATATGGACATACCAGTGTTGGCTGGCCAGCAAAGACTTACATTCATTAGTTCTGTGCAGATACTGGTAGAGAACCTACCAATCAAAAACCTTCTTCAAGTGTTCCATGTTGAACTCAGGAGTTCACACAAAACCTTGATTTGAACCCTTAATTTGAACCACAGGAGTAGACTGTTCCAATTCTGTTACCGAGTACAAGTTACTAACATTTGGGAGAAGTACTGGTGTTAGCTAAAATAGCTCCAAGTATTACTTTGTGCAAACAAGTGAGCTCTGGTTTGTCTAAAAATGTTAAACTACAAAATATGCGCTTACAATTTATATATATTTATATATATTTGATACATAAACAGGATTTGGCATGAAATAATCCATAAGAGATTGATATGCCATAAAAACCAACCAACTGCAAGAAGTTTTCAACAAACACTGTCTTCAGTTAAATTCATGCAACCTAGTGCACATTCTTGACGGTTTCCAAATGGCAACTACAAAGCTGGTTTTGAGTTTTTAGAAAAGTAAATTATCATGAGAATTCAGATCTGAGTGTAAGGGGCATAAGGGTGGGGGTTGTACAAGAATATTCTTTTGGGCCGAAAACATATTCAAAGAGTTTAGGTTCAGGAAGTAATAAGACAAAGTTTTGTGTATAAAAGTAATGAGACTTATTTTTATTCTATTTCTCAGGTTGCCAACCATCACTAAAAATCAGCTAATTAATTTTAGTTCATTATCAATCATTCTCATTGATCCAATTTGATGAGTCTTCACTTTTGACACAAATCTTCAGTTCATGAAATGATTGGTTGACAAGAATAGGGTTTGTTTCCTAGACTTTTAGTCATTGAAAAATGCTTTGTGCCACTTAAAAACCTGTGCCAGTGATAGAAGTTGATTATTATATATTAAATTCTTTAATGTTTCTGTTAGATTTTCTTGAATTTTAATATAGAATTTGATCTTGTCTTCTATTTTTGTGATATACTTAAGCAAACACACAGATAACAATTCAAGATTACTCAGCTAAATGTGAAAATATTCTGTTTATATCTATCTCTTAAGATAGATATGAACAGAATAATTTGGTTACAAATAACCAGAAACAGACATTAATAATATAATAGACATATTCTAATTAACTTATGGAATTAATATTTTCTGCAAGAAAGTTCAGTAGAGAAATTTTATTTTAAAAAAATTTAAATGAGATTCATCAATTTAAACATTATTTTCTAGATTTTTATTTCTAAGTAATAATGTTATGTAATCATTTTTATATTTCCAGTTTGGAGAACTACTTCTAAATTCAATTTATGTTTAAAGAAAAGTGAATGATTAGTCAGACCAATATATTTTCTTTATTTTGAGAATTTCAGTTTTTGCAAATTTTCTACTTACTTTCAAGAAATTGATTATTCGATAAATTCTTAATCTTAATAAAGTTTTGAAACTGATTCTTTTGCAGATAGCCTATACATTATTAGTAGCTGTTAGTGCTATCAAATAACTAATTATGAATAGCTCTTCACTTTTCTTTCAATTTCCTATCTGTAGATATTCAAATACATTTGGGTTTGTAAAAATACCAATGCGTACATTATGATGTTGGACTTATAAAACAGCTTTCTTAGAATGAGAAATTTTTTAAAAGATCAGAAAAAATATTTTGATGTAATTCAAATCATTTAACAAATAACAAATATTTCTTAACTACTATGATATGTATGAGTCGTTAATCCTGCTGGTTCCTAAACATCATCTTAATCAAATGTCTCCCAAGAGCTTTCTTCCAAAGCAACTGATTTGTTATTTCTGAAATATATATTGACTAGCCATTGTCATTACCATGTCGAGTCAAAATATCTGCTGAGAACAAGAAAATTAATTTTCCAATATTGGCCAGCAGGTTGCAATTTCCTTTTATTTTTACTTACATTTTATAGGGAGAAACTGATTATTTAACAAAAAAAGAAAAATGGAAGGTTTTCAAGAATAATGAAAAGAAAATAATATAGAAATTAGGCAACAGATATTTGAAAAATGAATAAATGACAATGTTTTAATGAAATTATTTTAGAATTAAAAAACAATTCAAATTTTGAAACCATGTGATAAATCAATTATGAAATAATGATCATGTAGGCTGAAACAACAATTTTGAAGTAGTTTGAAACATTTTGAAAATATCTAAATACACATCACCTGACTGCAATCATTTTCAAATGCTAATTATTTCAGTGCTTTCTTCTTCTTCTTATTATTATTATTATTATTATTATTATTATTATTATTATTAATTTATTCATTTATTCTATGCAAGTTTTATACCAATGCTAAAGGGTGATCTTCATTGAAGTCTGAATGACAGCAAGTCTCCTCTGCCCTCTCAGATTCTTCTTACTATTCTAGCTGATCTTGTTGTATTTTGACCTTCGGCCCGAGCAAACATGCCATTACAAAGTGATGCACCAGAAGGAAGTGACACATTCCAATGGCTAGGAATCAAAAGAGATCACGTGGGTGCATTTGGCTGATGAAATGGGACAAGGTAAAGCCCATGATACACTCATAGACTGATGCACCGGAAGAGAGTGACCTGTAAACTGCATGACAGTTATTTCTGCTGGATGACGATCAATCATGCCATTCCAAAGATCGAGTAGGTAATCGAGTGGGCATTGGACTACTAAATAACTCAGTCAAGACAGAAGTCAAGACAAGATTTTTTTATAGAACAGGCTTTAATTATTCTGCATTTATCTCTATCATAAATGAAAGTAAATATAGTAGAGTTATGAAAGTCAAATGTGTGATTGGTTAAAATGCTATGTGAAATGAAAGAGTTGGGTGTGTTTCTGGATTTAATGCAAAGCTCTTCATATGAATTGAGCACTCTGGTATCCGATAAGGCAAAATGTAAACAAATGAAAACTACTACATAATGCCTAATAATTCCTGAGCTGATGTATATCAACTGATGGCTGAGTGGTATGATACTAAGTCTAATGTAAAGTTGGGCAGGTTTCAATCCCAGTTTAAAGCATCCTATATGTCTAACCACACTGAAGAGTTGTGATACAACAAAACAATCTGTCTGTGGATGACAATATATATATATATATATATATATATATGCCATATAAAAGAAAAAACTCATTTTTTTGTAATAATGTTTATTTCAGCAGACCCTATATTTTTAAAATATTAGATCTACATCTTCAGACAAAGAAAAGTAAAGTGTGTGTGTGTGTGTGTGTGTGTGTGTGTGTGTGTGTGTGTGTGTGTGTGTGTGTGTGTGTGTGTGTGTGTGTGTGTGTGTGTGTGTGCATGGTTGATAAATAGATAGATTCATCTCAGTCAAAAACTTGAACATCGTTATAAGAAATATTTGATTATTATCAGTCTTATAAATCCCGATGTAGATTACTTGACATGACATATTTTAATGGAATAGGATACTATTCTGAATTTCTGGAAGACTATCAAATGTGAGAGAAGGGACAGAGAGTAAGATGGTTGAAATCCCATGATGAAAACAACAAAAATAATGAAATTATCTAAAAATACTTTACCATAAAAAATACTTGCTTGATTAACTCATCAAATAGAATAGATGGTATTGAAATCGCACTGATTCTCGTATCAAGATAAAATCAGAGATGAATTTTAAAATAGATTTGTCCACTCTCTTCAGAAATCTGATGACACAATCTTATAACATAAGTCCCCCCTATTTTGCCTTGTATACTGATCCATGTTTACTACATATCAATAATCTAAATATTAATGAAAATTCAGTGACATTCAAGTTTCTGAAAATTCTATACAATGTCCTTCTGTAGATCCTGATAGACTGATCAATTGATTTTAATGGCATCTCAACCAGTTAGCAGTTATTTTATGCTATGAGGTAAAAGAAGCATATTCATTGTATATTCATATTTAGATGATTTTTATAATTGTTTGTTAAGAGATTTTTTTTGTACATGGCCCTGCCCAAAACAAATCATTTTTAAACAGATCTATTTGATCAATATATGGGACTCAAACAAGTACTAACTCTCCAAGCCTGATTAGACATGGGAGTAATGGCAATATAGGGGTATTTCACACTCTCAGAAGTCCAAGTGCAGTTTACTTTTAACTCTTACCCTTTTTGGGGATGTCTTACCTCACTGTAGGGGATAGAGTTAGTATATTCTAAGCCTTGCCAATAGAGTATCCCCATTATAAAGTGGAGAAAAAAGATGTATATTAAATTATGAATATCTATTAATTTAAGGTGAGACAGAATGAAAATGAATTGAAAGCAGGGAGAGAACACAGTCGACTGTTTCTTTAATGAGTATTCTAAATGAAGCCACAAAAAACCCCCAAAAAAAAGATTTTATCAATAAAAACATTAAACCAGAATATTATGGCCAAAGGCAAATATTTACTTAAGGGTAATAAAACTTCAAAACACCATACAAATTTGTTTCTACAGGCTATCTACTAATCAGCTCTACTTTAGGTTCGATTGACAATGTTTTGTTTGCTATACTCTTAAAGTGTCTATATGCTGTCAATGTAAAATCATTCTGAGGTTTATGGACCAAATAAGAATTTGATTAGGTTGTCTTTAATCTTTCACATGACAGATTGCCCACTAATAACTTGAGGTGATATGCAGGATATTTTTTTCCTCAAAAGAAATTCACATCGCTTCACTGGTCAACAACAAATTTGTTGTCTGCTTTTTTTTAGCTGATTTAGGATGAATCTGAGGTGCTGAATCCAAAAATCACATTGGTTTTGCTCAATCAGCTCAAGTTTTTGAGCTATGGCCACGTGTCTTTTTTTTACGTTTTTTGTTCACATGTACACATGTGTGGAGCATTTTAGAAAAAGTTAGTGGGGGTAAAATGTCATGTCGAATAATTGTTTTGATTGGAAATGATTATTTTAATGAGAAGAAGTATTCAGATCTGATAGTTCTGGGTATTTATGTCGAAAAGGGATCAGTTTGAAGTCATAAAACCTTGAAATCTTCCCAAAACTGGTGCGGCAAAGCATAAAGTTGGTGGATCAAAACTAAAGTTAATGGGGCAGCCACTCTAGGAAGTGTATAGGAAACTCCACCCATGCATGTACGGGTATTTTTGCTTCATGTGTGTTGCGGAATATTTGTGTTGGTGGCACCAAATATGGAATGCGATGGGCTGCAGTGGCACCAATTTATGACTAATTTGTACTTATTTTTGTTTGGCAGGTGAATGAGATGGCTTCAGCCAGAAGATTGTGCAGAAATAAGCCCAAGGTGTTCTGTTACATGTGTGAAGAATACACCATTGCTCCAAATAGGATGTCAGTCACAAGTTTCATAACGTGTGCTTACCATGCTTATTTTGGTATTAAACTTGCTGACCAGGATAAAGCTTGGATGCCACACATGGAGCAAGGCATGCACTGAGACTCTGTGTAGGTGGACCAATAGCAAGAGGAGTCTCAACTTTGGAATTCCGATGGTTTGGAGGGAGCCGACAAACCATGTCACTGACTGCTACTTCCCATGGGTGGTTGGCTTCATGTAGCTGTGGCGTTCATCAATCAGAGAGCATCTGACGTCACTGCTGGATGGGATGACAAAATTGATGACGCCCCTCTCAACACCCTGATTAAAGAGGTTCTCACTAGAGTGCGCAAGGAAGAGCCGGCGCGGGGCAAATGGTGCGTCGATGGCCAAGCCCTTAGCGTATGGGTTGACGCAAGCTCTCTAGCTACCGGCGTGTTGCTTGTATATGATGGGGCTGTAGTAGAGTATGCTTATTGGTTACGACCATCAAAGGACTCCCTACATATTAACCTTACAGAACTCGATGCCATTATTAAAGGAATAAACTTGGAAATCCTCTGGAAGACGACTACCTTGCATTTGTTCACTGATTCTGCCTGTGTCCATAAATGGATCTCGGACACCCTTACCGGCAAAGCCAGGTTACAAACCAAAGCTGCAAGTGAGATGCTCATTTGACGGCAGCTTGACACCATAATAAAACTGGTGAAAGAATACGCGCTGTCGATGAATGTGTCTTTGATTAAATCTAGCCAAAATAAGGCAGATCGATTGACTAGAGTGCCTCAGAGGTAGCTTGATGCAATTAAAAGGAACACTGAGCCTGTGCAACCTGCCTGCACTGCGTCCGTGAGCTCAGTTGGGCTTGACCAGATCAAGATTGTTCACCGACAAAGCAGTCATCCTGATGTGCAGCAAACACTTTATTCTGTGAAACAGATTGCCTCTGGGGTCTCTAAGGCCGCAGTGAAAACCATCGTCAGAGAATGTGGAGAGTGTCAGTCGATTGATCCAGCACCCATGCACTGGTCAAAAGGGGCTTTGAATGTTAAACAAACATGGCACTGGGTAGCAATGGATATTGCCCATTGTAACGGGTCCCATTTTTTTACAGTGATCGACTGCGGCCCCGCTCAGTTTGCCATCTGGCAACGTCTTCCTCGACAAGATGCGACAAGTTTAATCAACCAGGTGAAGGTGCTCTTCTATGAGCAGGGCCCGCCGACAGAGATTCTGACAGATAATGACACTGCCTTCCACTGTGCATACATCCCCTCTGGTAACGGCATCATCGAGCGATGTCACAGAACTGTAAAAAGGATCGGTGCCAGAAAACAGTGTACTATACCAGAAGCAGTATACTGGTACAATGTCACGCCAAAGGATGTCGTATCCTCTGCTACAGCACCAGCCAATATGGTCTATCGGTACCGCATACAGCTGAAAGGAATCAATGGAACACCAGCGCTGACACATAATCAACAGCAGGCCGTTTTCATACCGGGTGACCGAGTGTAGGTAAAGACTCCACATGGACGATGTACCACAAAATATAAAGTGGGACATGTGACCGAAATTACCAGTGTACAGAACATAACAGTCAACGGAATGCCACGCCATGTGAAAGATCTGCGACCCATAGTGAGACCAGGCCAGCCGACGGTCTGTTCTGACATGGTTTCAGAGGATGCAAGTGAAAGATTTGTAACCATTAGAGAGAGACCGTGTGAACAGGCACCCAGCACAAATGGTGCTGATGCCTCTTCCAATAACACTTCTAATGAAGACCAAATGACTATACTACCACAAAGAAGCACACGATGCAAAAGACCACCTCCTGAATGTTTCATGTGTGATCATAGGAACAGAGGGGAGTGTAGTAGTAATGCCACGAACAATTTTACCTCGAAGAAACAGGTGTGCTCTCTCTCTGCTACCGGAATGCGGAAACCAAAAGAAGAAAAGGACACAAGAGGTGTGACTTATTTTATGGAGGAGAATGTGATAAGCCCACGTGAAGTGGCGAGATTTAATGAGCATATAAGAAACTAAGTTTGAGGTGGAAAAAGCAGAGCAGTATTTTGCTTATGTCTGGTGAACATCTATCAGTTTATTTTGTGTGTTAAATAATTTGACTACCCCCCAATAGGTTGATTCCACTTCGACTAGACTTCTAAAACCACGAACAATCTAAAAACAGTCAAATTATTTAAAACCTTAAAAAAGGACATCAGAATTATTCATCAGTTTTCTGCATTTTGTAACTGAGAAATAACTTACTCAAAATATTTACAAAAATAATGAAATCTCTAAAAAAAGGAACCTTTTTTCTTTCACTCTCAAAAGTAAAGACTTGTTTGTTTGCTTTTTTAAAAAAACTTTTATATGAAATGACAAAGTCCTATTCCCAGTTCATTTTCTGAAAATAAAAATTTTGAGGTAAAAAATTAAAAAAAACTCAAATAAAAGGAAAATTATCTTTGGGCAGAATTCAATATCATGCTTTTTCTTGACACCCTAAAAAGTGAAAAAAGAATTTCTTTAGTCTCTAATATTCTGCTGGGTAATAATCAGTCTAGACATTTAACAGAATTAAGTAATAATTCTTCCTGAAATTCCTATTATACAAACAACATTAAAATAACAGATTGCTGTTTTTGTTCCAATCTTTAGCCAAATCTATTTACTCCCAAAACATCTTTCATATTTGTCCTGCTTTGCTATAATATAGCTTCAGATTGTGTGACACATTTGAACTTATCATCATGTAAGAAACATTCTCAGAAAAACAGTCAATAAGTAGGATTATTTCATAACATATTGACAAAACAAAATTTATGTGATCATCTGTCCTAACCAATAAGGGGGGAAATGAAAAGTCATAAAAGGTGGAAACAAGGAAACAATGTGAAACGACTCTCTTACAAGCAAGTTCTCTTTTCTCTCAACATAATGATCATCACAAGTAGACTTCCAGGCTAAGAATTTCTTTTTGTTTTGCTTTTTTATGATGGAAAAGATATAAGCTGACTATAAATTGGAACTACAGAAAAAGAAAGATGGTCATAAAAAATGAATAATAGTCAGCAAAAAAGAAGATGTAAGTTTGTTCTTCTTTTTCAGAAGAACAAACTTACATCTTCTTTTTTGCTGACTATTATTCATTTTTTATGACCATCTTTCTTTTTCTGTAGTTCCAATTTATAGTCAGCTTATATCTTTTCCATCATAAAAAAGCAAAACAAAAAGAAATTCTTAGCCTGGAAGTCTACTTGTGATGATCATTATGTTGAGAGAAAAGAGAACTTGCTTGTAAGAGAGTCTTTTCACATTGTTTCCTTGTTTCCACCTTTTATGACTTTTCATTTCCCCCCTTATTGGTTAGGACAGATGATCACATAAATTTTGTTTTAGAAAACAAATCATCAGTGATAGGTCTTTGCTGTTCTTTGTTTTACCTTTACTTAGATGAATAAATCATACATAGAACAAAAGTTGCTTTGTGATTTTATCTAATATTTTAAAACAATGCTGAGACAAGAATTAATTTATGAATTCACATTTTTATAACAAAGGGGATTAAGTTTTTAAATCAGAAAATGATATTTGAATCTGCAAGACTAAAAAATAAATGCAAAAATTGACTGCTAGTTATTTCATCTTTCTAAACAATGTTTATTTTACAATATTTGATAAAATAGTAATTATCATAAGATAAATATCAACTGAAGAGAAAAGCCTTTTGTCAATTAAACTTTTTATAATCTTATCAAATTAATATTGATTTGTGAAGTATTTCATGGAATTTTATAGAAAAATATTTTCATATTTAAGTTAGAGACACTTAAGAAATTTGTTGATTTAATCATGTTTGTTTTTTATGCAGATTATTAGTTGTGAGCAATAATGTTATCTAATTATTTTAGATTTTCAGCTTGAAGAACAATCAATAAAGCTGATTTTTATTTAAGTTGGACAGTTTACTATATTTTTTTTTCCTGAAGTCAGGGAATTGAAATTTTGTATGACTATTTATGACTTGCAGCAATGTGGCTTTGCACTGATTTTTGCTTGTTGTTAGATACCCTTTTTGACCAGAGCCCTTTTTTCTATAGGGAATAATTCTTTTTCTTGCATGAAGACCTTTTCCAGATTCCAATAAGTACACTCTACGTCAAATGGTTTGGGAATCTGGAGAGGATAGATAAACTGTTCCCAATTATCTATACAGATATATGGAAAATGAGAGAGAGAGAGAGAGAGAGAGATTGGTAGGAAGATCATTGGATAAGAGAATAAAAGCATTGATTGCCAATCAATTTTACTTAACAATCAATATCCAACAAAATGTCAGTCATCAATTTTACTTTTATTCATATTTTAATACAAATCTAAATTGAACTAATATAATTTTGTCTAGATTTTTTGCTCTACTTCAAATTCTCTTATTTAATACCAAAACAAGTAGAAGTCAAAGATTGTCATTTCTCACATACTGATAAATTATAGTTTTAATCCTTTAAACATTACATTACTGCAAGCTTTTATACACCCAGGGTTACAATAAATTTCTCGTGTTACCAATATCGGCTTTATCAATATAAAAAGCCATTGTCACTAAATTTGTCTGTTCAACTGAAAGCATCATTCTGATGCAAATAGAAAGAGAGGCAGGAGTACTCAAAAGAACAGATACATCATTCTCTGTATGCATTAACCTAACCCCTCCACCAGAAGCAGAATGTAACAAAAGCAATTTTAAGCAGAGTACCAATGGTTTGAACTCAGTTTCCCTTCTCCTAGACTGGTTGCCAAGCTAAAGTTAAAGAACTTAGTCTGCCCTACTAATTACCCATAGCTAGCAGGAGAAAAATTAGATTCATGCCTTGACCAAGGTTTGAATTCTGCTCATTGAGTCAATTTCCTACAACTTAAACTGTTACAGTAAGAGTGCTTTCATTATTTTTTGATGTTTGTGAGAATATCACTACTACTACCCTTACTACTACTACTACTATTAATAATAATAATAATAACAATAATAATAATAACAGCAACAACAACAGTCTTTAAAAGATTTAGTTTAACAAGAACACTGGTTCACTACATTATTCACTTTGGTTTTTTTCTCTGGTAATAGTGATATATTAAAAGTTTTCCAAATTACTAAGCATGGAAGATTGCAATAAAAGAAGACATCAACTGGTAAGAAAAAAAAAAGCCAAACAAAATGTCTGAGACAGAGAACAACAAATATAAAGATCTAAGGCAGACATTTTGAATAAACAACAGAGAAATACAAATGAAACTGATAGAGGAATTGTTCATTTTTAAACAGCAAAAAGAAGTTGACAGTTGACACAAGAATAAGTCAATGCTAGATATGATTTGGACAGAAGAAGAACTGCTGTAAGATGACAAGAAACACAAGAAGAAACAGCAAAAAGGCTTAAAACAAAGAGATTATGAATTACTCAAATATGACAGAATAAATGACAAGAAGAAACTAAATTCAGGTTCCCAGTAGAAAGAAAATGATCATCTCAAAGAATGCAAAATAAAAGTGCAGAGGAAGCTTACTGAAGAAGCTTAGCTACTGGAAGTTGATATAGGGCTCTTATTGATAACCAGAATATTCAAAATGGAAGAAATATGGTAGTTCAACATTATAGTTAACAACCATATTTTTGTGGAAGAAAATGTATTGTCTCAGTCATGCAGAACTATGTATATTGCTCGCAAATGTTAGTCAATTTTTATCAAAGTAAAATCAATGATTGCTGTAACAAAGATGCCACTGCCTCACCAAATAATATTTGATGGGTAATATAAAAAATCAGTCACAAACCTTTTAATGACAACTTTGGGATCAAAAATTCAGCAATCTGTTTTCCTTCAATGAGAGGATAAAAATCAGATAACCCTAACATTATTTTTGCAGATACTATGCTAGTTTTAGATGTAGATATAGATATAATATATTATATGGTTTGCTACTATTTATAAATAAGGATTGCTCAATATCAGTGATAGAGATTTGTAGATTTCTCCAAAGCATTTGATTCCATACACAGAGGGAAGATGGAGCAAATACTTCTAGTGTATGGTCTCTCCAAAGAAACTGTCATAGCTATAATGATGTTCTATAGAAACGTGGAAGTCAACATTTGTTCACTGGATGGAGACAGACTTCTTTGAGATTATTGCTAGTATTCTATAGGGGAATACATTTACCCCATATATGTCCATAATCTGCCTAGACTATGTACTTCAAGCATCAATAGATCTAATAAAAGAAAATGGCTTTACACTAAAAAATGGCAAGAAGCAGATGATATACTGAAGAAACTATCATGAATGCAGACTATGCAGATGACATAGCTCTTCTTGCAAATCTACCTATGCAAGCTGAATCACTGCTGCATAGTCTGGAGTAGGCAGAAGGCAGAAATTGGTCTACTTGTAAATGCAGACAAAATGAAGTACATGTGTTTTAATCAAGGAGACATCTCCACTTGAAATGGTGGTTCTCTGAAATTAGTGGACAAGTTCACATACCTCACTAGTAGCATCTCACTGACTGAAAGTGACATCAATATGCACCTAGCAAAGATATGGACTGCTATTGATAAGTTATCGATTATATGGAAGTCAGACCTATCTGATAAAATAAAACACCAATTCTTCCAAGCAGTAGTTGTGCTAATTCTTCTGTATGGATTCATGAAACAGATGCTGACAAAACATATAGAGAAAAAATTAGATGGGAACTGTACAAGAATACTGCAAGCTATACTGAACAAATCCTGGAAGCAACATCTCTCAAAACAACAGTTATACAGCTACCCACTTCCTATCTCTAAAACCATCCAAATAAGATGAACAAGACATGTGGGACACTGTTGGTGATGCAAGAAAAAACAAATTCCATACTCTTCAGAAGATATCTTAAAGACACTCCAAATGATGAATATGAAAATTTTATTACTGCCCTCATGGAAACAGCAGTAGAGTGCATACCACCAAAATCAAAAGCCAAATGTTGAGAGACATGTGAGTCAGAAACTTAAAAAAAACCCAAAGTAACCAACACATACCAAATAGAGAAATTGAAATATATTCAAAGCCAAATTGATAAAATTAGAAATTTTGTCGATTATTGATAATCACAAATAGAGTGTAAATGACAGTAAATGAAGTGACTGGGAGGAAGAGCACATTAAGAGCAAAACTAAAAACTGCCTGCCAAGAAGAAAGGCTTCTGAAATGGAAAGAACATTTCAAGAATCTGCTAGGAAATTCTTCTGAAATCACTGAAAAACCTCTCAAAAAAATCATTAATGGCCAACTAAATGTTAAACTAGGACAGTTTATGGCAGAAGAACTTGATGTAGTATTGAAAAAGATTAAACACAGAAAAGCTGCAGAACTTGGTGAAATACCATCTCGAAATTTGGAAGACAAGAAAATTTGATGACATACTTCTCTGACTATGCAATAAACAAAACACAGTAGAGGATGTATCCTTTCCTTCTCCAAGAAAGCCAAAATCACAAAGAACTACTGAGGCATAACTCTAATTGCTATGACTACTAAGGTTTATAATGCCCGGCATCTCAATTATATCCAACCCAAAATTGAGAAGATATTTTAGAAAAATAACAGGATGGCTTTCAAAGAAAAACTTCCACAACCTCATAGATTCTGACAATCGGTGAAATCAGTGAAGGCATATGAGGAAAGAATCTTGAGGCAATACTAATGTCCATAGATTTCTCCCAAGCTTTCTATTCCATACACAGAGGAAAAATTGAGCAAGTAGTACTTATATATCGTCTTCCCATAGAAACTGTTATTGCTTTAGAAAAATATGAAAGCAATGGTTTGCTCTCTGGATAGAGACACCAACTTCTTTGACAGAGTCACTAGAGTCTTGCAAGGTGATATATTAATACCATGTCTTTCTATTACTTAGACTATGAACTTTTACTATCAAAAGATCTAATAAAAGAAAATGGTTTCACGTTAAAAAAGACAAGAAAAAGATGAAATTTTGTAGAAATTATGAGAGACGCAGACAAAAAAATAGTCTATCAGTCCTCTCAGATACACTTACCCAAACCAATTCCTTGCTGCATTGCTTGGAGCAAGCAGTGAGAGGTATTAACCTCTACATGAACACAAATAAAACAGAGTTCATGTGATTTAAACAAAAAAGAGCGATTACCACTTTAAGTGGCAGACCTTTGAAATTAGTACACCAGTTCACATACCTCAGCAGCAATATCTTATCTACTGAAAGCAATGTATACACTTAGGAAAGACATGGATTGCTATTGATAGGTTATCAATCATATGAAAATCTGATATCTCTGATAAAATAAAACATAGTACCTTCCAAACTGTAGCTGTGTTGATGTAGCACCTCATGTAAAATGCATCCTGAAAAAGCTAGATGGCAACTGAAAAAGAATGCTACATGTTGTTTTGAACAAATCCTGGAAACAACACTACACAAAACAGTTGCTGTATGGTCACTTACCTCCAATCACGCAAACCGTTCAAGTAAGACAAACAAGACATGTAAGACACTGCGGGAGAAGCAAGCATGAACTCATAAGTGATATTCTCAAATGGACTACTACATATGGACACACCAGTGTTAGTTGACCAGCAAGAACTTATATCAGCTCTGTGAAGACTCAAGATGCAACCTAGAAGACCTGCTTATAGGGATAGATGATGAGAGAGACTCAGGGAACTCTGTGCTGTCAGCATTGCTTGATGATGATGATGTTTGGTGTTCACAACATTTTGGCTATGCAACTTCTGGCCTTGTTCTGCCATATTAACTCTGGAATCTTTGGTGTAGAGTTCCACATGAATACTAAGGATTTTCTTCATCATAAAAATTTTTTGTATGTCTATTAAGTTTCACTATGGGTAGTTGACATCGATGATTCTGTTATAAGTACATCAGAAGAGGGCTAGAAGGTGCATGGTTGAAATGTTGAGAACAAAGAAAAATATAAATTACAATAAAGCCTGTCTAATAAGATTAAAAATGCTTACATTAAAAAGGGGTTTGATAACTCAAAATCAGAATATCAAGGCTGCATTGCATGAAACCAATGATCTGATGAAAAGGCTGCACTGGATATAAATATAAGCTTGCAAATTTGATTCATATTGAGACAGAAAGAGAGAGTTGAGTCTGGAAGTTAACAATATTTGAGAAGCAGACATCAAAGATATGGGATGAACATTTGCCTTTAATAGACATCTCAAACTGTCTGTAACTGCTGTATGCACCTCTCCAACAATACAGAGGAGGAATAAACATCATGTTTGTATGAATATAAGTATTCCTAATACTAATAATCATATAGTTTCAAGTAATTATTTCTAATAATAGTCATTTGTTTACACACAATTATGTGGCTTCAAGTAACTAATGATACTTAATAAAAATTTATAACATTAGTAACCTTTTTTTTACAAATAGTTTATTTATATGGCATTAAGTATTCCTATCAAATACAAATCATCTTTAAAAACATCTGACACATAGATAGGATTCTAACATGCAGAGTAGAGCTTGGAGGGTACCCCTTTTCATTTGCTGTACATTTTGATGTCTATGAACATCTAAAACTAGCAATCAACAGCTAGAAGTGTGAGACTAACTTTCTGAAGCTAAGATGTATTCAAGAGACATTCAGCTTAATTATTATAGACATTGACCAGAATAGCAATTTCTCAATCAAACAAGCACAGATTCTGAAGGAATTCTAAGAAAGAATGATAGACCAGACAGAAAATAAACATTAGTCTGAGGTTAAAAAAAAGATTAAATAGTTCTATCAGCAGTGCAAAAAGAAGAAAAAAGATGCTTTGAATCATGAGTATCAGCTAAGTACTGAATGTGAAAGTGCGCTTAACTAAAAAATTAAGACATTTAAATGAAACTTTGTCAACAAGATTCATTAAATGGTACCTTTTTATTGGTGCTTCTCTTTCTAGATTTCTGGGCATCTCTGGAAAGTTTTTTAATATTAGTCATAAAAGTGATAGAATACGGAATGACCATTTTGAGAGGTCAGCAATGCATTTGTGATCCATTGAGCTAGTAAGGCTCTAAAAGAGACTCAGTTCTTCTTTTGGCACCATAAGTTAAACTTTCACTAAAAATGAAATAATGGAATATCTTGGATGATTTGTATTTTATTTTGTTTTCATATTTGTTATAATTTTATCTATATTTAATTAATTTATTCATCTCCACAGACTGACCAAGTCCTAATTGGCCAACAGAGTGTTTACTAAAAAAGAAAGTTTGACAAGTAGAGGGGGTACAGTTGATTAGTTTGGTTTACTTGGCTTTCTTTGTTTAACAGCATATCAACTTTTGTGTGTTATTGTAGAACGCAACAATGTACAACAACAATAACAGTGACAATTATAACAAGCAACACTTACCTGAGGTCCAGCATAGTCAAGGTATTTGTCGTCCGCCCCACCTTACGGGCAAGTATGGCACAAGGCCTTTTTTTAGGTGGGACCGGGCGCAGGGCCGTAGCCCACACGCGCCCGGAGTTCCCAAAAATGCCTACGGCCCCGTCGGCATTCCCCTTATTAGGGGCGCCTCAGGCGCCGGGCGATAAACCAAACCTCCCCGAAGGGAGTAAAAGCCTGGGGGGAAGGCCCCCTGAGGCCGTAGGAAATACTCCCCAGGCACCGAGACACACTCGGCCAGATCCGCGCCTTGACGCCACGGCCGGCCAAAGTGCTACTCAGCACCTGAAGAGGTCATGACCACGAGCAATCTGTCGCCAGACTGATCTCTGCCGGACTGGTCCAGCATAGTCAAGACTAATGCTACTGATAGGGTTGGTATTTATGAACAGACATAGCCAATCAGATGTTCTAGCCAATCACTATACAAGGAATGGACCGGCCAACGTGTGCACATTGGAATCTCCCAATGTGCCATAAATAGCTCTTCATTGGGGACTGATTCACTTTAGTTCTAGCCTTGCTAAAGACGTTGCTCTTAGCCTAGCTACTGACTACAAGTGTATTTCGTATTTCAACAGTTATCAAATGTCAAAGTCATCCTTAAAGAAGAATGTTAGTGATACTATTTAACCCATAACTGGGGAGATAAGGGGGTTCATACCTTTCCCAAGGGTATTAGTCTGAGAAAGAATGTAACTTCACAACTAGAGTTTGAACTCACTAACTAAAATGTCCCTAAGATTGGTTAGTTGGCTGGGTTTTATGGCATATCAACCTTTCTAGGTTATTCAATGCCAAATCCATTTTTATGCTAAAAGTCAGTTCTATTTCATACAATTCAGTTTAGCATGAGTACACTTTTTAATTATCAAAGACATTTCTACTTCAAACAATTCAGTTTAGAGCTTATTCAGTTTAGTATAAGTACAGATTTTGCTTACACACGGTTAAATGTCAAAACAGTTCTGTATTAAGCAATTCAGTTTCATGTAAGTACAACTTCAATGTCAAATACAGTTCCATTTCAAACAATTCAGTTTAGCATAAGTACACAGTTTAAATGTAAGTACAGTTTAATTATTAAAAACATCTCCATTTAAAGCTACTCAGTTTAGTCGAACAGTTCAAATTCAAACAATTCATTTTAGCATAAGTATGCAATTTAGTTCTATTTAACCCATAGATAAGGCCCTATCAGGTGCTACCATTCTGGGCCAGAGTGAACCAGGGAGCAATGGCAATGAAGGGGTACTCCACATTCCCCAAAGCTCCAGCATCACTGGAACGTCACCATCAGATTGTTTAGTGTCATTTTCAGGACATTCATTAGGGGGTCTTACCCCTCTGCAGAGGTGCAGTCAGTGTATTCTACAGCTCCAGCCGACTGGGCAAATTACACAAAGAGGACTCGGACTAATTCTGTTAAAAGTAACAAGATACATGCTGCTTTATAATCCCCACAGATTTTACTACAGCACAGAGTATTTGAAAATAAATAACTGTGTAATCTATAGCTATTATTTGATAAAAATTTCAATCATACATCTTAGATGCATCAGGGAGGTCTTCAGTGATGCGCTGTCTTCATTGCCGATTTCGGGTTATTTCTGCATCATATCAGCTCCGACAGTAACCCTGGCTTGACTCTAAAAGAGCCAAGCCACCTCCGTGATCACGACGTGCTACGCTCGTGCCTCTACCAAAGCAAAGAAAAATAATAACAAGCCGGACTTCGGCCGTTCTTATAGACATTATTTGATAGAAATAATTGCTTGAAAACATACAATCATTATTATTAGATAGGAATACTTGAATCCTTACAACTGCGATGTTTATTCCTCTTTGTTGTTAAAGAGGTGGAATGCAGAGCTCTTGTTTTCACCTTCTGAGTAAACATTAACCAATGAATCAAATAGTTAAGAATTGTATGTACCATTATTTTTGCCTTTTGCCAAATTAAGCTAAATTTAGTGGATATCTATCAGTCATACCTCAGAGCTGAAACAGTTACTTGAAACCGAAGTCAGTGTTCAAGTCCTGGTAAAAAAAATTCAGGATTTTGATGCTGATTTTCAAAGTAGATAGGCAGACCCCAATTACCAATAATCAAACATTGAGGCAACATAATCTTTCTAAATTATTTCCCACAATTTAGCCTTGTACATGATTGATCAATGCTTTGATCATATCTACATAATGGCCAGCCTTGATGCCACATTTTTACCCCCACCCCTGTTAGTGTTTATCTATAAGTATTGAGTTGGTAGATCCTACTAGGTTTCCCTACTCAATGTCACTGTTTTTAATTCACCAACTCAATGAAGTAAACAGCTGATTTTTAAAAAATCTTGGAACTCTACTTTAGATGATATAAAGTTTAAGATCAATAATAATCCATGGCTTACCAAAGTGCCCTAAATAAATATTTTATAGAAAAATGAATAGTTAATTACATAATTTCTTACCTGTTTGCTCTCAATGAAGTCAAAAAGAGGACTTGAATGTTTTTTTTAATCTAATATATCATTTTCTTTTTTATTTATTAAAAAACTTATTCATCAGAACTGGAAATTATGGGAAAAAAAATTAATCAAAAATTTCTGTTTTTATTTTTGCTCCATCTTGAAAATGTTTGGATTTTTAAAAATATTTTTCTTTAGTAAACTTTTGAAATAATTTAATTGAAAGAAAATTAATGTGACTTATTCGATGATAATGTTACAATATTTAACTAAAGGTTTTTAACATCAGAAGATCATAGAAGTTTGAATATATATATATATATATATATATATATATATATATATAAATAGATTCAAATTTCTATATATGCATTTACATGGCTGATTTTGTAATGATGCAGGACTTTCATATAGTCACGGTGTGTGGTTTTCAACCATGCCAATTCATGCTTTGTTGAATTTGAATAAATATTATAAATATAAACTAGAATACAATTTTTGTTTATTCGTGTGTTGGGAGATGGAGCGGTAGAAAGAGAGAGAGAGAGCACTAAAGCTTAAGAGGACTTAAATTATAAAAGATACCTTTATTATATAAGCATCAAAACTTATTATGAAAACGGAAAACTGCCTCAGTTTGAAGCTCTGAAATTATGGTAAACATGATATAGATATAATGAATAGCATAACTTTCTCACAAGAATCCTTTATTTTTCAGTCTATAACTTCTCTCATTAAAAAACAAACTCAAAAAACAAGTTATGAACAGAAACAGATCTATAAAATCAACAAAAAATTACCGCTCTGATTCTGATATCCAACCAGAAGGTAAGCAGGGAAGTGATATATTCATAACATCCAGTATGATAAAATTAACACAGGGGTCCAAAGTTAGGCAGAGCATACAGATATAATGCTCAGATAACATGCTAGAATACATTATATATATACAGAATGTAGAAGAAAATGTAGAATATTTTTTAAATGATTTTTTTTAGTCTGATTAATCCAATTTTTGAAAAAACACAATAAATCTAAATTTTCATGATTAGCTCTATTATTCCAGCACTTTTTCATTAAAATTCAGCCCAACATGAGTGTGAAAGAAAAGAAATGACAAAGAATCTATGATCTGCTTAACACTGAAATCAAGCCAAAAAAACTTTCCGAAGTGAGCGGAGTTTCTTTATGGCCTCCATCAAGTCCAAACCTTAACCCCCCTTGATTATACCATCTGGGACATTTTAGAAAACAAAACAAATGCAACTTCCTACTCAAATATTAGTTCACTTAAGACTGCTATTGAAGAGGAATGGAATAAAATTTCTGAAGAATTTATTTTGAAGGCATGCAAATCGTTTCAAAGGTGTGTTGATACAATAATAAAAAAAATGGCAACCATATTGAGTAAATTTACTGTTTTGTGTCTATCTTCTTATTTTGTTGTTCATTTTTTAGAATCAAAATTAATCTTGTTTTATGATAGAGTTGTTTATTATTATACTAGAATATACCTAATTTTGCTTCTGCACCCTGCATATATATATATATATATATATATATAATGAACATAAGTAATAAGACAAATGTGAATATTTCTTTAAAATTACTAATTCTTATTCATGCTCGACTAGTTTGAACCTTCAATCATTGTTTGAAGTAAAGTTTTTTAAAATAGTTGAAATGCTATAAAAGAAGTAAAAAAATAAACTTCGATATACATACATTACAGGCAAAAAGTTTGATGCCAGCCTGCATTTCTTAAAAAACACCTTAAAAGTAAAAGATAAAATTTCAGTAACTACAGTGAATTTGTTTTAATTTTGACTAAAAATAAGCACTTAACGATAAAAAAATTATTATACAACACCATCATATTTTGTTTTCGTCAGTTAAACCATCACCTCCCTTAATTGCTGCTTTACAAATTCTTGGCATTCTTTCCAGCAATTTTTGAAAAAAGTAGATTGCAGACATTCCTAAACAGTCTTCAAGTATTGAAAACGTTACTCTCAATTTCTAAACATTCTCTTTGAATTCTCCTTTCTAATTCATTTTATACTAATTCAATGGTAGAAATGTCAGGAGATTGAGGGGGCCAAGTTATAATTTTCAAAATTTTATTTCTTTTGACTTAATGCAATTTTGACATACTTTAGGTGTTTCAGGTTATTGTCTTGTTAAAAAGGGATTTTTTTCCATTTATATTGTAGTGGGTACATGTAATTGTTTAGTCAGTATGTTACTCCCCAATTTGTATTGAGTGAGTGTGAGTGAGTTCGCATCCATATTTTACGGGTATTACTTTCAGGTTTGGTAACAACACAAATACAACACAAATTTTATTAGCATCTAAACAAATGGAATATGACAACAATGAACATTAAGAAACAAACAATTTAATAATCATAACAAACAGGATAAAAATAATTAGAAATACAATGTTCCTGTTATGTACGAGCAGCCTTTGGAGAAAATACATTTGTGGCCAGTTGAATGAAAATAGGATTGTTCACCTGTGAGTGTGTGTGTGTGTTTACGTATTAATAAAGTCTATCAAATAAATGGGTCCATAGTTGGCAGAAGTAAAGAAGATAAAAATTTGACTTTACTTACATACATGGGTATGTGTGTGTGTGTATATAAGTGATGGACCGTAAGTATGGGTCTTTGTTTTCTTAAGTCCGCACGTGCGTTTTCTTATGATCTTTTGGTGACAACGTTTCACATCTGTTAGTCGGTAAAAGAAGGTCGCATGCGTTTTTGCCATGTCCAGTGTTTGATGGTCAGTGGAAGGAATGGCCTTTTTGTAGTCGATGAATGAATGACCAGGTTGATACTATTTACCCAACCCCTCCGCTCGGGCAGGATATGACACAAGGTCAATTTTTAAGCGGAGTTTAACAGGTTTGAATTCAGAGTTTTCCTTCTCCTAGACTAGTTGCCTAACCAAGGCTGAAGAGCCTAATCTGTCCTACTATTTACCCATAGCTGGAGGGAGAATAATTGGATTCATACCTTTCCCAAGGCTATTAGTGCTATGTGAAATGCAATCAGTCTTGTCCAGGATTTGAACTCGTGTCGGCGTGTCCATTTCCTACAACGATAACGACTACACCACGGGCACCTTCATAAAAGGAGAATGACCAGGTTGATTAAATTCTTCATTATTTATACTTTTTGGGGTCACTCAAGTGGATGTTGTTAGGTTTTATTGCGGGTCCTAAAATTCAAGTGCACAGTCATTTCTTGACCAATCAGATTCATATATTTATGTATTTGTTTTAGAGCCTAAAAATTTTCTGTTATTTAGTTTCTTATTTTGTGTTTTTAGCTGATTGCTTGAAAAATATAAAAATGTAACTTTAATGTTAATGCAATTCTGATCCAAGAATGTTCTTATGTATGTTTTTGGGGTTGATTATTTCAAGGCAGAAAAAATGTGTATTCTATAATATGTAAACCAGATGGCATAACAAGTCTTTGCAAAATTGAATGATATTTTTCTTTCTTCATGATTCTCTTGACCTGAATAAAATATCCAGCTGTCCTCCTCCAAAACACAACTACATCATAAGAGACCCACCACCATGCTTAGTAGTTAGAAGCACTCACTCATCATTCAGTCTTTCTCTCGGCTTTCTTTTTAAATATACTCTCCTCTAAAAAGTTCAAATTTGGATTCATCTCTCCACACTACATTTTACCACTCTTTCAATGTCCTGTTCTTATGCTTTCTTATCCATAACAATATTTTCTGCTTATTCATTTTCTGTAACCTGGTTTCAGAATTGCGGTCAAAAGAAATTAAAATCAGCTTTTAACTCTGTAGTATTTTCCTTCTATGTCTTGCTTTTAATAATTAAGTGTTTATATTCAAAAGCAGTTGTCATTTTTAGGGCTCCAGTTCTTTTTCTATCAACATTTGTACCAGTTTCTAACTGCCTTTGTAATGAATACTGTACTCCATATCTAGAAATTTTCAATTTGCAATTTGTCAATGAGAGTAGCCTGGGTGAATAAAATTTCATCTTATGCCCTCACCTCAATGCTTGGTGGCATTGATTTTACCATTTTCCACAAATTAGTTAAAAATTGAAGAATAGATTTAAAAACTCATAAAAGTACTGCTGTAATGGCACAATGTTGTGACCAAAATGAGTGTTCCTTGTAAACAGCAATGAGTGTTACAACTATTATGACTGGGAAATCGCATGTCAAGCCTCATGATTTCTTGGTACTAAGTGCCCGAGGTTTACTCTATTTATTCAAGTGTCTCATTTACATACTATGCTACACCTCCCTGAACCAGCAAGGTTTGATACCCTTATTTGGTCTATCACTTCTTCTGACTACTCTGGAAGGTCTATGCCACTCCTGCATTTGTTCTTCTTCCATCCTTTTTAACAGAGACCTTGGTCTATTTTCATCTTCTAAATCTGTTACATCGTTCCTGTTTCCCCAATGTTTTGCTCTGTTTCATTTTCGTCTGCCTCAGTTTCCTCGAGTTCCTCCTCAGGCATTTCTACATCTACATGGTTCTAAATTGGTCAGCACGAGCTAATATTAGCTGCCTTTTTTTAACTAGTACAGCTGTATTCAGGCCTTTTTGTTGAATGAACATTGCTCTCTCTAGCTCTGCCTCCTTATTTCTTTTATATCAAACTTTCTCCTCTGTGGCAAATGACATGGTTACTGGGGCTATAATTTTTCTGCCCATTAATGCTGATGGGCATTGCTTTCCATCTGCATGAGGAACTGTTTAATAACTTAAGAGTAAATTAGGGATGCATGCCTCAATATTCTGGTTGAAAGGTGAAAACACCTTTAAGCCCATTTTTACAGTTTGGACCATCCTTTCTGCTATGCTATTTGACTGAGGGTGGTATGGAGGTGTTTTGTATGGTATACATCTTTACCCACGACATTAAACCTTCATCGCAGAATTCTGGTGTGTTGTCCATGACAATGGTCTTAGGTGCTCCATTTCTTGCAAATATTGTTCTCAATATTTGTCTTTGTAGCTTTCCTATCTTTCACTTTCATTACTTTCAGCCAACCCAAGAAGGAATCTACAAAGATCAAAATTAAACTAATGTCTCAGATATGAGCATCATCCATATGGACCCTTGTCCACTTTGGGCCACATATATATTTTGGTTTGTTTAAATGTTTTGATCTCTGTACATTTAGGGCATTTTCTTATGCATTCCCCAACATCTTTACAATACCCCGACCACCAAACCTGTAATCTCAATCTTCTTTGTGTTGCAGTATCTCTGCCATGAATATCGTTGCGCACACTTTTAATTATGTTCTTCCTCAAAATTTGGGGTGGCACTATTGCATCTGCATTATATATAATACCCCTCTCTACCATTAATGTCGTGCTTCTTTGAAAGGTCTCTCTGCTATAGTACAGTTACTCCATACATTCTTTCTTATGTGTTCAAGTATTCCACTTAATATCAGGTCTTGCTGGGTTTCTCTGCTGAGTGTTTTGCAAGGTAGTACACCCGTCTCCACCCATTGTATAATTCTATCCTCCAACTTTTCATGTTCCTCTCCATTTTCACTCTGAAATCTATGCCTGGATAGTGTATCAAAAGCAATTGTCTCGTACTTAACTGATCTTTAGGAACAATCAACGAACTTTTTAGGTAAATTGAACAAAAAGATACTTATTTTAAGGATCTTTTTGTTTTTGATATATATATATTAATTTTCATATATTTCATAAATTCTAATTTTTACATACTAATTAAGTATTTAACTGCACGTCTTGTCACACCCTTCAATTAATTTGTCTCTTAGTTTATTTACCCTGGCCAGTGCCTTAAGCATTTTATCCATGTTTCCACATACTCAGGATCATTGAGTATGGTCAGACATCCTATCGGTGACGCCATTGTTGTACCTTGGAAATCGTGTGTCAAGCCTTATGATTTCTTGCTACTAAGTACCTGAGGTTTGCTCTATCTATTCAGGTGTCTCATTTGCATACCATGCTACAACTTTAGTCCATGCCAAGTTAATATTTAGAACTTGCGGTAATATTTAACTTTATTTAAAATTTTAGTAATCTCAAAAAGTCTATAGAAGAGTAAGTGATAAAAACAAAATGTAATGTTTCTCATACAAAATATTCATAATTTATCAAAATATATTTTGGACAGACAAGTCCAAATTTGAACTTTTTGGTAGTAAGAGGAGAGTGTTCATGGGAGAAGAAAGTGTGGAGAAAGATTAAAAAATAAAAGTAAATACTTTTTAGTTATTGAAATATTATCTTTTACTTTAAAAAATATTTCATTTAAAGGGGTTTTTCTTTAGAAATGCAGGATGGTCCTGAACTTGTTGCCAGTAGTGTGTGTATGCATATATATATGTATAATCAGAAAATCCAGCAAGCACTGGTAATTCAATTTATCATATATAATTCCTCTATTCAAAAAAAAGTATATCGCTATTTTCTAGCCCATGAGGTTATAATCATGTGGATGTGTATTTCTAAGTTGGAAAGATGTGGCCCTGGAGGTGACTGTGTCCTCTGTATTAGTAAGGATGTAATTACAAGACACATCAGATTCAGAGGTCTTGTGTTTACCATGACTAGTTGATTTGACAATGCTTGAGTGCAATGTGGTAGAGTTTCGGCTCTACATTCTTTGGATGCTGGTTTGATCTCCAGTGGGGAAGATCATGGTATACACAGCTAATGAGACCTAATAAGGTCAAAACAGCTGTCCAGTGTTCTAGTATGTTGCATGCAGTGTTTGCTGGATTTCCTAGCTATGGTAATTCAATTCATAATATATAATTCCTCTATCTAAAAAATAATGTATATATATATATATATGTAAAACACGTGTGTGTGTGTGTGTTCATATCTAGGTAGCATTTTCTCTTTTAAACATGTTTGACTAAATAGGATTGACACTTCACTGTCTGCCTATTTTATCTTTGATTCATTCAAGTCTTTGCATAAGTTGTTTGACTTCTGGATAAAATGAATACAGGAAGGTACTAAATTTCCCCAAGTACTTGTATACATATATATATATATATATATATGTGTGTGTATATATATATATATATACACACACACAATGAATAACATACATATCCATTGATTTTGAAAGTGAATTTCACAGGAATTCAATTTTCATTCAGTCTACTGACAAGTCATCTAGTGACTTATTCAAATCTTACATCACTGAATAAATACTTTGGAAAATTTTCAATGCAACTAAGAATCATATGAAGAGGCTTATTTGGTATTCCCATGAGGCATTGAAAAACCAACTAAGTTAGGGTGTTCCGGGTTTGTGGTAATGATATTTTGGTCCCCAAACTATGCCTGACTCCATATGCATGATCCAAAAACTTTATCAGCTTCAAAATCGTTGTCTTTGGCAGTATATATATTGTGTAAAAAAAATGTAAGAATCAATTCAGCTTGAACTTTGCTTATCAAATAAAGATAAACACACACTTTTTTACAGTTGTTTTTATCATTTAAATCCACCTCTTCTATATTTTCTTTTTAATGTCTTTCCTGATTCCTCAGCATGTGAAGAGAATGACATTTATCCATAAGCAATTTCTAGCATTAGTTTCTTATTTATAAAGGAGCATTTAAATAGGAGAAAATTAGGTCATATCAATATTCACAAAGGTTATGTAGTGCTAAGTATCAATCTTCATTCCTTATATGTCAATAATGTATAGAGAAGTCAACTATATACAGTAAAATATCAAAATACTATTTTGTCTTAGCTGAAAACACAGTCTGATTAGAATACGGTATATATTCAAGATAACTTTAACAAAAAGGGAAAAAGCCACATGTTCCGATTATTATACCCTCAAATTTTACAACAAACTATCAATATTAAAGTCAAGGCCTAAAAATTTCTTGCTTTTTATCTTTTTATAATTTTATGTTTGTGTTGCCAATTAAAGGTCCATAACCAAGGGCAAATTTAAATGACATCATTTAGGAGTTCATTAGTTGAAATGAAGAGAAAAACTTTGAAATTTATTTCTGCTTTTTATACATAATTATTTGTTTTACAAATATAAAAAGATAGGAAAAATAAATAACATGAATTTTATATATATATATATATATATATATATATATTCAAAAGAATTACCTGCTTTATAAAAATGCAGGGGCTGGATATAATTACTACATCTGGTAGTTTCAGGTTATCTGTCAATAATTATTACATTAATTTCTGACCACTTTTAATCTCTTTCTTTGTTCCTTTTTGACAATGTGTATAATTTTAAATCAAATTTCTCTCCAATCAGGAATATTTAGTGCAGAAAATAACTCACGCTAAAATCAATAAAGTTGTGGCAAAGTCAGGAGGTGGAGATAAAAAAGAACCTTCCCTATATATATTAGATTCAAACTGAAACTAAATCAAACTGAAATTTTTGTTTCATTCCTTTCGATTGAAATCATAAGTGGCTGTGTTCATATACAGTGTATCACAAAAGTGAGTACACCCCTCATATTTCTGCAGATATTTAAGTATATCTCTTCATTGGACAACACTGACAAGATGACACTTTCACACAATGAAAAGTAGTCTGTATGCAGCTTATATAACAGATTTAATTTATTTTCCCCTCAAAATAACTCAAAATATAACCATTAAAAGCTGCCAACAAAAGTGAGTACACCCCTAAGAAACTACACCCCTAAATGTCCAAATTGAGTATTGCTACTCATTTTCCCTCCAAAATGTCATGTGACTCATAAGTGTTATTAGGCCCATGTGCATAGGGAGCAGGTGTTTTCAAATTTGTAGTGCAGCTCTCACACTCTCCCATACTGGTCACTGAAAGTTCCAACATGGCACCACATGGCACCACATGGCAAAGAACTCTCTGAGGATCTTAAGAGACATATTTTTGTGCTCCATGAAGATGGACAAGGCTACAAGAATATTGCCAACACCCTGAAACTGAGCGGCAGCACAGTGGCTAAGATCATCCAGTGCAGGGTCCACTCAGAACAGGCCTGGAGTAGGTCGTCCAAAGAAGCTGAGCACACATGCTGAGCATTACATCCAAATGCTTTCTTTGAAAGATCAGCGTAGGAGTGCAGTCAGCATAGCTGCAGAGATTGAAGAGGTTGGGGGTCAGCCTGTTAGTACTCAGACCACACGCCGCACTCTACATCAAATTGGTGTGCATGGCTGTAACCCTAGGAGGAAGCCTCTTCTGAAGACGATACACAAGAAAGCCTCCAAACAGTTTGATGAAGACATGTCAACAAAGCACATGGATTACTGGAACCATGTCCTATGGTTTGATGAGATGAAGATTAATTTGTTTGGTTCTGATAGCTTCAAGCATGTGTGGCAGCGACCAGGAGAGGAGTACAAAGATGTGTCAAGCATGGTGGTGGGAATATCATGGTCTAAGGCTGCATGAGTGCTGCAGATGTTGGAGAGTTATATTTCATTGAGGGAAACATGAACTCCAACATGTACTGTAAAATACTGCAGCAGAGCATGATCCCCTCCCTCCAGAAACTGGGTAGCAGGGCAGTGTTCCAGCATGACAATGACCCCAAACACACCTCCAAGATGACCATTGCTTCACTGAAAAAGGTGAGGGTAAAGGTGATGGACTGGCCAAGCATGTCTCCTGACTTGAACCCAATAGAACATCTTTGGGGGATCCTCAAGTGGAGGGTGGAAGTGTGCTAAGTCTCAAATATCTGCCAGCTCCACGACGTCATCATGGAGGAGTGGAAGAGCATTCCAGTGGCTACCTGTGAAGCTCTGGTAAACTCCATGCCCAGGAGAGTAAAGGCAGTTTTGGATAATGATGGTGGCCACACAAAATATTGACAGTTGACATGGTATATGTTAATATTGACAACTTTCCCTAAGGGGTGTACTCACTTTTGTTGGCAGGGGTTTAGCTTTTAATGGTTATATTTTGAGTTATTTTGAGGGGAAAATAAATTAACTCTGTTAAATAAGCTGCTTACAGACTACTTTTCATTGTATGAAAGTGTCATTTTGTCAGTGTTGTCTCATGAAGAGATATACTTAAATATTTGCAGAAATGTGTACTCGTTTTTGTGATACACTGTATATATGAATGCCTACAGAGTCAGAAAAAATCCACCTTGGTTCCACCTAAATGGATCGTTAGGACAATTCTGACTAAAGTAGAGTGGGACCAAAACTACATTTTGATAAAAAGACTGCTAGAAAGAATAAAATTAGTATATTCATTTATCTATTTATATATATATATATTTCTAATATATATATATATTTTTATATATATTTTTCTAATTCTTTGTAGTTGGTTTTAGAAGTCTCATTGAAGAAGAATCAACCTATTAGATGCTAGTCAACTCGCTTAACTTGCAAAATGAACTGATGGATGTGCACCAATCAGACATCAGCAAAATGCTGTTGTTTTCCACTTCAAACTTAGTCTCTTTTATGTTCATCAAATCTCGCAACTTCATGTAAGCTTATCTTGTTCTCCTCCATAAAACAAGTCACATCTCTTGCGTCCTTTTCTTCTTCTGATTTCCATGTGCCAGTAGCAGAGAGAGCACACCTTATGTTTCTTTGAGGTAAGATTGTTCATGGCATTACTACTACACTCCCTCGCTGATCCTATGATCACACATGAAACATTCAGGAGGTGGTCTTTTGCGCCATGTGCTTCTTCGCGGTAGTATTGTCACTACATCTTCATTAGAAGTGTTATTGGAAGAGGCATCTCCTGCATTTGTGCTGGGTGCCTGTTCACACAGTCTCTCTCTAATGGTTACAAATCTTTCACTCTCATTCTCTGAAACTATGTCAGAACAGACAGTCGGCTGGCCTAGTCCCACTATGGGTCGCAGATCTTTTATGTGGGGTGGCATTCCATCGACCGTTATGTTCTGTGCACTAGTAATTCCAGTCACATGTCCCACTTTATATTTTGTGGTACATCGTCCATGTGGAGTCTTTACCCATACTCGGTCACCCAGTTTGAAGACAGCCTTCTGTTGATTGTGTGTCGGCACCGATATTCCATTGATTCCTTTCAGCCATATGCGGTACCGATAGACCATATTGGCTGGTGCTGTAGCAGAGGATACGACATCCTTTGGCATGACATTGTACCAGTATACTGCTTCCAATATGGTACACTGCTTTCTGGCAGTGATCCTTTTTACAGTTCTGTAACATCGCTCAACGATGCCGTTACCAGAGGGGACGTATGCACAGCAGAATTGAAGTCAGACTCCCACTCATCTAGGAAGGCTTTGAGCAGGCTGCTCCGAAAGGCAGTGTCATTATCTGTCAGAATCTCTGCCAGCGGGCCCCGCTCATAGAAGAGCACCTTCACCTGGTTGATTTCACTCATTGCATCTTGTCAAGGAAGACGTTGGCAGATGGCAAACCAAGCGGGGCCGCAGTCGATCACTGTCAAAAAATGGGCCCCCGTTACAATGGGTAATATCCATTGCTACCCAGTGCCATGTTTGTTTAACATTCAAAGCCCCTTTTGACCAGTGCACGGGTGCTGGATCGATCGACTGACACTCTTCACATTCTCTGACGATGGTTTTCACTGCGGCCTTAGAGACCCCCAGGGCAATCTGTCTCACAAAATAAAGTGTCCGCCGCACATCAGGATGACCACTTTGTAGTCAAGCCCAAATGAGTTCACAGATGCAGAGCAGGCTGGTTGCACAGGCCCAGTGTTCCTTTTAATTGCATCAAGCCACCTCTGAGGCACTCTAGTCAATCGATCTGCCTTATTTTGGCTAGATTTGACCAAGGACACATTCATCGACTGTACGTATTCTTTCACCAGTTTTATTATCTTGTCAAGCCGCCGTTAAATTAGCATCATGCTTGTGGCATTGGTTTGTACCCTGGCCTTGCCAGTAAGGGTGTCCGAGATCCATTTATGGACACAGGCAGAATCAGTGAACAAATGCAAGGTGGTCGTCTTCCAGAGAATTGCCAAGTTTATTCCTTTAATAATGGCATTGAGTTCTGCAAGGTTAATATGTTGGGAGTCCCTTTCTGGATGTAACCAACAAGCATCCTCCACTACAGCCCCATCATATACAAGCGACACTCTGGTAGTGAGATAGCTTGCATCACCCCAAACGCAGAGGGCTTGGCCATCAGTGCACCATTTGCCCTGCGCCGGGTCTTCCTTGTGCACTCTGGTGATAACTTCTTTAATCATGGTGTTGAGAAAGGTGTTGTCAATTTTGTCATCCCATCCAGTGGTGACGTCAGATGCTGTCTGCTTGATGAATGCCACAGCTACACGAAGCCAACCACCCATGGGAAGGTGCCCAACCAATTTGCCGCATAGTGAAAATATGTTTGGTCGCATGACGACTCGAGGTATGTCTGGGATTTTGTTCCCTCTTCTCCAACATAAAGTTATCCTCTCCCCAGACCTGTAACCAAAGCACTTGCGTACCATCCTGTAGCCTCTCTGGCTCCTTGCTGAGGAGGCCAAAGCTGTAGAGATGCTCCTTTACACGTGCCGCAGGCACAATATTCTCATCCACATACACATCATCAATATAGGCAGATGTTGCCAACTGTATGCACTTGTCCTTTGTCAAGATAGCATCAACAATTGTCTGTATGATGGATGGTGCAACATTGAGACCAAAACCCATGCGAGTCAGGCAATACCTTCATCCCTTAAATAGTACAGTTTGATAGGACCACAGTGATTGGTGGACGCATACTTGAAGGTATGCCTTGTGAAGGTCTAACACAGATACATTCGATCCTGCTCACTGCAATTCTCTCAACTTTTTGGTGCATATATCTGCACGATCCGTAAATGGGTCCACATGATCATTTAACTCCCGATAGTTGAGCACCGGCCTTACCTTTTGTCTATTCTGCTGGATGACTGCCATTAATGGGATCAGGCCCTTCAAGGGGCCCCAATTTATCTTCTGGGTAAGGAACTAACCATGCATTATCAATCCAGCTTTGTAGCTCTTTATCGTATTCTGCACGAGCTCTTGCAGGGATGGTGTATTCCGGTACTCTGTTGTATAACTTTTCTGGTAGTTGATCACTCGACCACTTCCACGACACTGTCCAGGATTTGGTGCATTGGTCGAACTCTGTGCAAAAGTCAGGCTATTCTTGCTCTATTGTCGCACCCAAAGTGTGAGCCACCTCAGCAAAATGTGCCTTGCCTCGTTTGTAGATGTGCATGCCGCCCAATTTCTTGATGACGTCCATTCCCAGGAGGTTGAATCCCAATGGCTTGCTATTTACCACAAGCATGTTCATCTTAAAGGGATTTCTGTTGGTCACTGTTAAAGATATGCTGCCAACACCATGGCTTAGAAGGCACTTCCTGCCTGCTGTCAGAATTGCGGTACGCTTCTGTACTTCGGGGCTCCATAACATTCTACTCACAACGGATGAGGAGCAGCTGGAATCTACCAACACTATCCACTCTATTCCATTGACTTTCACTTTCATTACAGGAAGCACTTCTTCTAGTTTATGTGGGGAAAGAGTAATGCCGACCTCTCGCCCCTTGCTTCGTTTTCCGGGCACCTCGATGTCATGTGTCCTTGTTGCCTGCACTGCGACTGCGTTCTGTTTGTTGGAGGTTGAAGGAGAGCCCACAGGCACATGAGGAAGAACTCGGCGTCACCCGGCTGCCGCAGCAACAGGCTCATCAACCTCTACCTCTTCCGTCATGAGAGCTCAAGCCCTAGCAAGAATCTGTTATAGGGTCATGTGCTCCATTCTTGAGGACCCACACAATTGTCGTCTAACCGGACCAGGGAGTCCTGACACAAAAGCGCGACTTAGCCACCAGTCAGAGGTGTTTTCTTCGATTAGACGTGCTAGGTCCTGTAGGTCACCCAAATATTTATCCACGGTTTCCCCGGGGTGCAAACGACGTGAGACAAATGTGTCAAATGCAACAAAAGGGTCCGGCACAAAAGCCATGAGGAGGGCTTGTTTTACTTGCTCTAAATCCTCCCTCTGGTCACGGGTTAACCATCGGTATACTGACAGAGCCCCGCCTCTTAGCCTGAGTAGTAGAACACATTCAACATTGTCAACATCACACATTTCGCACACCAACTCCACCTGTTCCAACCATTCTGACACTGTGTGGTTGGATGAGACACCAGGATAGTCAGGAATCAGCCGAATGTCAAACGCTTTGCCTGCCATTTGCATTTGGTTACACGTATGCCGAAATAGCTTGTAATTGATTTCAGAAGTCTTGTCGAAGAAGAATCAACCAATTGGATGCTAGTCAACTCGCTTAACTTGCAAAATGAACTGATGGATGTGCACCAATCAGACATCAGCAAAATGCTGCTGTTTTCCACTTCAAATTTAGTCTCTTTTATGCTCATCAAATCTCGCCACTTCACGTAAGCTTATCTCGTTCTCTTCCATAAAACAAGTCACACCTCTTGCGTCCTTTTCTTCTTCTGATTTCCATGTGCCGGTAGCAGAGAGAGCACACCTTATGTTTCTTTGAGGTAAGATTGTTCATGGCATTACTACTACAAGTAGCCTTTTAATCAATAAAATGTAGTTTTGGTCCAACTCTTCTTTAGTCAGAATCATCCTGATGATCTGTTTAGGTGAAACCCAGTAGATTTTTTCTGACTTTGTTAATTATAGAATAATTATGTGTATATATATATATATATATATATATATATCTCACAAGCTGCAATACAGAGACATCTGCAAAATCAGCCTAAACAAACTCTCCATAAATGAAGGAACATTAGAAACGCTGCAGAAGTCTGTAGCTAGTGGAGATCTGTCATATACAAAGTCATTGAAACACCCAAACTGAAAAGGCCATACAAAGACAGAAAGACATTACAAGAAAAGAATATCTAGAAACCAGCTTATTGTTTTGGTTGCTGTTTTGGTTGTATTGACTGTTAGCTGTTGATTTTGCGCATATATGTATATATTTATATGCACAAAAATGATAAGACAAATAGGAATATTACTTTTATTAAGTTTATTTTTATGGTTCTCAATTAGTAATTATCAGGTTGTCAGGAGAGAAAAAATTTTGTGAAAAAGAAGGAAACATTTTTTAGAAAGATTTTAAAGATATTTGTAAAAATTTTTAAATATTTTTTGAAAGAATTTTTTTAAAGGAGTTTATATGCTATGTGAAAGGTGATGTAAAATCTACTGTTGGTATAACACAACCATTAGTCTGAAGAATCTTGTCTTATCAAAGTGTCTCTGATTGGTCTCATATATATATATATATATATATATATGCCTTTCTCTAGTGAGAGCAAGTGTTTTAGTGTGTTTTGATTAGATTTGAAAGGAGTGTGTCTCAAATTAGCTGTGATTTGACATTACACACAAAACCTACAAACACAACACTGTCTCAATACAGATCTTCTCACCCCAAACATCTCAAAGACAGCTCTTCCTAATTGCAAGTGATCATATGAAGAAGAATCTGCATAGATAACAACAATTTTTTAAAAAAGCAATAAACTTACACAAC
Source organism: Sepioteuthis lessoniana (assembly GCA_963585895.1). Classification (NCBI taxonomy): domain Eukaryota; kingdom Metazoa; phylum Mollusca; class Cephalopoda; order Myopsida; family Loliginidae; genus Sepioteuthis; species Sepioteuthis lessoniana. The sequence continues at coordinate 46,365,144 of OY757916.1, read as the reverse complement.
AGTTTTTAACAAGGGGATATCCCCATAAGCTAACTGAAAACAAGAAAACCAAAGTTATCACCTCTTGACAAGACACACGAAAACTAAATCCAACTTAAAACCAACTCAATTTAAAACCCAACCCAACCCAACTTAAAAGATATTTTTCGAGACCCAGTTATACTGACCTATCATTAACCAAATAACCGAAGAGAAATGATTGTAGCAACAACATACTAAAAAATAGAAAACTTACAAATAAAATTCACTAAATTTTGCCAACCATGCAATAACAAGAACAACCTATGTTACAAACACCTTAATTTAACCAACTCATTCACTAGTTTCACAGCTAAAAAGACTTTCAAAATCAAATTACAAAATTAAAGATGTAATTTATTCACTTGAATACACACGCTGCCAAATACAATATATTGGAAAGTTAGAATGACTGTTTTAATTTAGATTAAATAACTACAGACACAGGATCAAATCTATGAACAGTACAATCTAATATTAGTTGAACAACACTTCCGCACAAAGAGTCGTGACTTTAAGAGAAATGCTAAATTCACAATCCAAAAAAGAATTGAAAAAGATATAAACATGAAATCAATAACTGAAAATAAAAAAAAGAAGACAATGGATAAAAGTCAGAAAACATATTCGCCATTTGGATTTAATACGAAATTTAATCACCCAATCTGGAAAAAATAAAAATTTGACAATTGTAAATACCTATGTGTGTGCATATTAGTAAAAGAAATGCAAATAAGAAAAGATTTTGCAGAAAAATTCTCTTGTTGCAGAGCAAGTCTAAAATCCATACAAAATATCATAATTATGAAAACCAGAAGTCTGTTATGAGAAATTTTACATGGTGTGAACAATCATTAGATAGAAATATGAGAAAAGTGGCAAATCAATTGTATTTATCATGTAAATAGAGATAATTTTAGTAATATATAGATTTTTTAAAAACAGTTATTGAAAGTTAATTTACATTGTAATTATCATAGAACCCATTTGCCCAGTCATTGAATGATTAATAATCAAGCAACCTCTCATATAAATGTAAAATTTCAGAAAAAACCTTCAATAATTTTGATGAATTAAAAGCAGCCATATGTCTTTTAATGTGATTACTCAAATTTCATGAACTTATTCAATAACTCAAGCAATGATGAGGGGTAAGGTTATTTCACAAAAACACCAGTATGAATTCAAGTTGGCATTATAAGTTTCATTCATTATGATTTTTGACACAATGAATTTACATATCAACAAATTCACAATTAAAATGAATACATAAATATGCAATTCTCAATACAATCATATCACTATAAACTTTTATTCAACTGTTGTCAACCAACCACCACTAAATATTGTAGGTAAATTATTTCATTGAGATTATAATTACCTTCTTGTCTATTATATCTGCCATTTTTACAATCACTTCAGTTTACAGAGCATGATCAGTTTACAGAGCCTGATATCACAATTTTGGTAGCTCAAGGCGGTACTGCCTTGAGCTACCAAAACTGTGTTATCACCCTGGTTGGCGGCTGATGAGGGCAGGGTATCGCACATGCTTTCACACATTATATGAGGAAAATTGTACATAAATTATTTCATTGAGATTATAATTACCTTCTTGTCTATTATATCTGCCATTTTTACAATCACTTCAGTTTAGACACAGCTATGAGACCCCCCCCCCAAAATGCAAGTGAAATCAAAAGAAAAAGACAATCTTTATAGGTAACATACAACTATAAAAGACTTTCGATCTTTTCTACAAAATGCTACTTTTAAAAATCTATCCACTGAAAGAATTCATGTATATAAGTAAAAAAGTTCTGTCGTTTAGCAAAAATTACAGTATCACTTGGCCTTTCCATAGCTGCAACAGAAGATGAAGAGTTGAAAAAAAGCCTCAACAATTTAGGGTTTAATATGGGCTGCTCTTCTTATGTGAGCAACCTTCTATCACTGTATGCTTCTCTCAAAGCAATTTGTTTCTAATATATCCAATAATGCTTTTGCCTATATTCTAACTAGGAGAATACAGCCAGTAATGGTGAGCCATAATTATTGTGGATTACCTCCTTTGTAGCAGTGCTATCTTTTCATCTTTCCCACAAGTAAAAAATAATTAATTTCAAGATGTTCTTCTTTTTATTTGTTTCTATTTCTTTCTTGACAAGGATTTTTCTTTATGGAAATACAAACTACCACCAATTCTTTCTTTTTTTTCTAAGAAATATCCAAAATACCTGAAAACCGAAGGTAAAAACATTGTCCCACTTCACAAATCCAAGAGAAATACAAAATAGCAATTCTACGTGGTGTGCTCCAGCACAAAGAAATATGTCTTGTTAAAGATGTTTTTTGATTGGTTTTTATTCTTCTGAGAGAGTATTAATTGAGTTTTTGAAAACTTCTTAAATATAAAATGAATGACTTCAGTCTTTTGGGGGTGTATTTCCCCTACTTGGAACAGATGTTTTTAAGAAAAAAAATTCTAAAAAGAAATTCTGTGCTCAAAAAAGCAACCAGAAGGAAAAGCTTCTTTTTTTTTAAATGATTTAACAAAATGCATTTCATTTAGAGAAAAATAATGCATCTAATGATGGTTTATTTGACAACGATATGTATTTTCCAAGAACAAGACTAGCCTTTAAAGAAAGAATATTTTCAAATAGAAAATTTCCTTTCAGCTAATAAAGTTTGTTTTTAATGAGCTAGTAAGAATATGTTGGGTAATTTAAAGAGGAATTGTGACTTAATTCTTAAGAGGAACTTAAGAATTAAGTCACAACACCAAACCTAACATATGACTTCATCTAAGTGTAGTGATTTAAAAAATATTCTCACAAAAATTATAAGTCAGAGAAACCAGAGTTTGAAAGAGTTTTTCTTTTCTTAGACTAGGGTCCTAAATAAGACTAAAGAACCCACTGTCCTACTATTTACTCTGGGGACAGAAGAGATGGATTCATGCCTTTTCCAAGAGCAGTAGCACATAGGGAAACACCAACAGTCTCATCCAAAATTTGAACTTGGATTGCTGATTCTATTTCCTAAATATGGAGGTAATATAAATAGTTTTAACTAACTAGATCACCCATGAATCCATGGCTGAGGCTGTAGAATACACCAATTGCTTCTCTGCAGAGGGGTAAGACCCATCCAACAAGTATCCTGGATATGACACTAAACAATCTAATGGTTAAGTTCTTGTAAGGCTGGAGCTTTGGGGAATTCAGAGTATCCCTTTGTTGCCATCGCTCCCAGGCCCACTCTGGCCTGGAGTGGGTGCACTTGATAGGGTCCTATCAATGGGTCACATAGAACTAAAATGCGTACTTATGCTAAACTGAATTGTTTGAAATAAAACTGTCATTTTGTATAAAAATGGATTTGGTATTAAATAATCTACTAAGGTTGATATGCCATAAAACCCAAACAAACAAACAAACCATGAATCCATTAGATGCTTTTTTTATCAGCAATTCATGATAATAATGCTTCTATTTAGGAAAAATTGAAATATTCTAATTAGCGTTTCATGGTTATCTCTATCATAATGAGAATATGAATCTTTAAGAATTGATATTTTATGTGAATGCAAACCCTACAAAATTTTCATTCAGTTGTAGAATTGAGTGGAAATTGCTTTATTCTATAAGTTAGAGCATTGTAAGTGTATTGTTCTAATAAAAATCTCACTGTGATATGTCTTTTTTATGGGGTTATCATAACACATGCATTATGAGAATTTTAGTAATATATATATAATAAAAGAAAATAAAAAAGGAAAGAAAAGTTATGTTGTTATAATTGTCATTTACTTATACTAGGTTAACTTGGCAGAGGGTCAGAAACACTCATTGAGAATCAAACTAACAATAGTCTGCAAGCACAGAATGATAACAATTACACCACATAAAATTAATTATTATTATAAAGTTTCATGCTGTAATATCTTCAATAACAATTTCATAACTAAAGTCAGACAGTCAAATATCCAAATGGAAAATTGTTGAGTTTCCGTTTTGTCACAGCTTGTTCATAAAGTAAATAGCACATAGTTCAGAATAAGATGCTTAGTTTTGTTTATCCATAATGACACTCAAAAAAGTCTCACCCTTCTTATTTGGTATGTATTTGTATAATACCATTATCATAACACTTTTCATGACTTTTAAACCTGGTTCACTGAATAAGAGTTTATAGACAAAAATATAAAAGAAAAATATCAGTTCTACAAGTCATTTTCTTGTAAAAGATTTTGGACATAATTGTACATGGCAAAACCAAGAAGATTCCAGCCTTGTGTCTTTTCATGGGCTGATGAAATTTTTAAATGTTATGACATCATTCCTGGAATCAACTTCGACAAAAATGGGATCTTCCAAGGGCAGACAACTCTTCATGGCAGCTTTACCATTTATTCTCAGATCTGTAAAGTTCTTTTGACATCAATATTTAATCCTATACTCTTAGAGTATTTTTTAAAAATATTCTTTAATAATAATAAAAAGCACAAATTATGTACAGAGCAAGAAATGATTTACTTTTTTGTAATATCCAAAAATTATTCCTAGACAGAAATGGGGAATATTACTTAAGAAATAAACTTAATCTAAAACAATTTTGTGTTTCAACAAATGTTAAAAGTATGAGCATTTTAATTTGTGAGGTGACGTTATGGGACAGTTTGTGCTATTTCGTATTTTACCAGATCCATACACTTTAAGGCATAAAACTTTGAAAATAATGTATTTGTGTGTTCACAATCCTCCTCTTCCTCCTCCTCCTCCTCCTCCTCCTCATCATCATCATCATCATCTAGTTATACTGATAGAATGGAGTTTTCTGACTCTCTCTTGTCATCTGTCCCTATCATCCATTACTCTTGGCAGGTCTTCCAAACTACATCTAGTGTCTACACAAAGCTGATGTATATAAGTCCTTGCAGGTCAGCTAATACTGGTGTGTTCATGTGTAGGAGTCTATCACTTATAATTTTGTCCTTACTTCTTCAGCAATACCCTGCATGTCTTGTTCATTTTACTTGGATGGTTTGTGAGATGGTAAGTGGTCATATAGCTTCTGTTTTGTATGATACTGCTTTCTTGGATTTGTTCAAAACAGCATATAGCAATCTTGTGTAGTTCTTATTTAGTTTTTTCTTCATGCATTTTGTGTCCAGGTGGTGCATCCATACAGTAGCACTGACATACCCACAGCTTGGAAAATATCCTATTTTATTTTTTCAGAGAGATCAGATTTCCATATGATTGATAACCAGTTACTAGTAGTCCATGTCTTCACTTGGTGTATGTAGACATCACTTTCAGTTGATGAGATATTGCTGTCAAGATATGTGAACTTGTTTACTAAATTCTGAGGATTGCCACCTAAAGTAAAAATATCTTATTTTTATTTAAAATGTATGAACTCTGTTTTATTTGCATTTACACAAAGGCCAATGCCTCCTACTGCTTGCTGCATGTTATGCAGCAGGAATTTGGCTTTGGCAGGTGTATGTGTGATCCAATCTTATTTTCAATCCTTATGATTCTTTTCTGAAGCATATATGACATTACAATCAAAAATATATAAATAAATGGCCATTATCACCAAGTTTAATTATAAGGGTAGGATTTCCCCACTTCCACAACAAGATGGCACAAAGTATGGAGTGGTAAAAAATGTTCAGCACATTTAGCCTGTTCCATTGAGGAGATGCCTTAGGAATCAGGTAATAAACCTGAAGAGCAGGGTAGCTGTTAAGGGATAAACCTCTGAAACCAAATTTATCAAGCTTATAGGGCATGTCAAAAATAGTTTTGTTTTTAAGTTTTGTTGTTAAATCAGTCTATGTGAAGAGCTTTTGGATGTTTTAAGGGCTATATAATAAAACATAATAATTTACAATAAATAACTGATTGAGTAGAACTAATCAGTCATTTCAGGTGATCTGTATAAATTGAATACAACTTGTAATGACAAGAAAGTCTAAAAAAAACACTCTTCCTTGTTAATTTTCTAAATAAAAAAAATTTTATGCAGGAAAAATGACTACCTTTTCCCATGTAATAACGTTTATTTTAGAGCCTCCTTAATCCTTTTACCCAAAACCAATTGAGATAAAAGTGTGTCATACTTACACAATTTTCAACATAATTCCATTTATCAAGGTAGAATATAAATATTACTGAGTTTAGAAACACATAAAAAGAAAAAGTCTACTTATTTTAAGCACCATGGCTGCCATAATGAAAATATGGACATTTTGTTATATTCCCTGAAATTTAATCCAAAACACACAGACAAAAATAACATTGTTTACATTTAAAAATCTAGTTTATTTGCCATAAAAGTGACTAAATGATAACAATGTATGATTGTGATAGCAATTTGTTTTATCAATCAATAAAAACCAGATCTCCTTATTGAGTAAATAAAATAATCTTCAGGGAAAATTATTATTAAAAAAGTCACAAAATTCAGAATTGAATGCATGAATTTTGCACAATGGCAATTTATACAGTTGTTTGGTTAATTTATGTACCATAATTTTGTAGAGTGTTTGGCAATGGCTTGGGAGACCAGGGTTCAATCCCCAGTCAAGTTATACCAAAAACTCAAAAAATGGTACTTGATACCTCTTTGCTTAATACTTAGTATCATAAAGTATGGATCAAGGGTAAAGTGGAGCAATCTTGGGAAAGGAGCAGCACCATCCCTTAATCCTCAGTGTAGTAGCTATTGAAAAGGGAGCCTTATGGTCACCCTCGACTACAGCCGCCAACTTTAATCTATGTTTAAAAAAGAGTTTCACTTCTTTGGAGAATTTTTAATTTTTGTGAGAAATCAACTTCAAAAGTGAGACTGAGTGAGATGGCCATAAAGTTAGGGTGTAATTTACAATCTATATATAATACATAATCAGACATTGTCTTTGTTTCCAATTTCATGGCATTCAATATTTAATTTACAAAGCAGATTTCAGGTAAACTGGACCCTGATTTTATGTCCATTTCAGGTATATTGTAAATTGAACCCATATTATATGCATCAAATTTTTCTTAAAAACTGAAAATTTCAGAAAGTGAAAATCTTTTTTAAATAGAGCATACTAAATAGACGCATAAAAAAAGATCATTTACCATTAAAATAGTAGATGGACATAAAATCAGGGTGCAGTTTACATTAAATTTACATTACAAATCATATATTCAGATGACAGTACAATTATGCAAAACACGTATATTGTTGAGTGATTCACAACTTTATGCAACTTAGTCTGTATTTTTAAAATGTCTTTCCCTTTCAAGAAAACTTTTAAAGTGAAACCAAATGAAGAAACCATATAGAGGGGATTTAATCTATGATAGATGTATAATGCATCATCAAAAACTGACTTTCTGTTAGCTTTTCTAATATCAGACATTCAATTTTAATGTAAAATGGGCCTGTCTTTATTCATTATTCATTCATTAATGGCTGACATATTGTTACACTCAATGCATAACTAGTTATCCATAGCTTAACCAGACATTAGTATGAAATGAATGTAAAAAGACTCAGCCAGGTTTTGAATTAAGCTTTGCTTGTTCATTTTTTTTTTTTTATCTAAAATTGCAACACTTGAAACAAAAAATAGATTTGCATGAATACCACAACAGGTACACTTATGTTTGGACTGAAATATATTCCTACTTTTGGTCAGATAGTTTCAATACTTTAGAGTTTGGTTATAGAGGAAACCTAATAATGTTTGTGTTGATTGTATAATGTTCCACAAGAAATATAAAATCCTGGTATCTTTGGTTTAGAAGAAAATTAAGTTTTTATAAAAATATTTGTAGAGAGTGTATTTATTTATGGTTGATTATATATATATATCATCATCATCTTCATCAAGTCACACTGCTAACATGGATTTCCCTGACTCCCTTTCTTTCCATCCAACCTTATTGTCTATCGCTCCAGGTAGATCTTCTAAACTGCATCCTGTGTATGAGCAGATCTGTTGTAGGTAAGTAATTGCTGGTTGACCAACACTGGCATGTTCATGTGCAGGGGTCCATAAAAGAATGTCACTTATGAGTTCGTCCTTGCTTCTCCAGCTGTGTCCTGCATGTCTTGTTTGATGGTTTGAGAGGAGATAAGTCAATGTAAAGCTGTTGTTTCATGGGGTGTTGTTTCCAGGAGTTGTTCAGTATAACTCATTCTTGTGCATTTCCCATCTAGCTTTTTCTTAATGTGTTTTATCAGTGTCCATGTGGTGCATTCACCGAGTAGTATGGACACAACTTCTGCTTGCAAGAAATCCTACTTTATTTTTATCAGATAGATCAATATAATCAATAGCCTATCAATAGCAGTTTACACTTTCACTCAGAGCATAGTGACATCACTTTCAAGAAATGAGATGTAGCTGTTGAGATACATGAACTTGTCTATTAATTTCAGAGAACTGCCATTTAGAGTGGAGATGGTTCCTTTTCAGTTAAAACACATGTACTCTATTTTGTTTACCTTCATACAGAGGCCAATATCTCCTGCTGCTTGAACCAGGTTATGCAACGGGGATTTGAATGAGTAGATATATTTACAAGAAGTGCTATGTCTTCTGTATAGTCTGTGTCCATTATAGTTTCTGTGAGATATCATCTGTGTCTTGCTTTTTTTAGTGTAAAGCCATTCTCTTTAATCCTATCTACTGATGTTCAAAGTACATTGTTTAAGCACATTATAGACAGATAGGATGCTAATGTATCTCCAGCAACAATGTCAAAGAAGTCTGTGTCCCCATCTGGTGAGTGTAACTTGACTTTCATGTTTCAATAGAGCATCATTATAGTTGTAACAGTTTCTTTGGGGAGCCCATATACTTGAAGTATTTGTTCCATCTTTCCTCTGTGAACGAAATCAAATGCCTTGGAGAAATCAATAATGTTGCACAAACTCATTTGATGATTCAATGGATTGTAGGAATCTGTGATGTTGTGGACCACTTTCTCCAAAAACTGTTCTTATTCTTCCAAAAAACTTTCTCAATTTTAGGTTCAGTGCAATTGAGCTTTATAAACTTTAGCTACTATCGAAGTAAGTGTTATGCCTCTAGTTCTTGGCAATTCCAAGGTTGCTTTTGTTAGGGAAGGGGAGGATGCAGGTTTTTGTGTTACATAGCCATATACATGAATATGGTCATGTGTGAAATGGACATATAATGTTCATAACAAAAGAACATATAAAGAACATAGGAATCTCGGAATTCGGAAACACGTAACAACTTCTTGTTCAGGTACAAAACCTTTTTATTAACTTTGAGTTAAAGGTTTCAACGTAAGGAGGAGAGACACAATCTTCTATGCTGTCTTATTCATTTGGCCCCCAACTCAAGCAGCCCTCCATAGGGCGCAAGTTCGCCTCGCGTCTGCAAGCTCCAAAAATCGATCCTTCTCATTTGGTGTCTAATTCTCAACTCTTACTTTCTTCAAATCTCACACAAACCTCCGCATGCTTCCGGTGCGTGACGTCACCTGCACCCTGTCACAGCGTTTTGTCTCGGACTATTATGACATCTGAGTGACACCTCCATCCGCCTGCGCGCGCCCACGTTAACACATGCCTCAATGTTGCACCTAACTAACTCATGTGCTGAGCTGAAAGGTTCTCAGCCAAACTAAACTCAAAGGCATGAACCAAAATCCCTCGGCTATTATATAACATTTGTCCATTGCTCTACTGTATTCTGTTTAAATATGGCATTGCAAAATCATCAATTTTTCTCATCTTCTACAATTCTGGGGTATTTTGTAGAGGTTTGCAGCTTTTCTGTTTTTTAATTTTCTAAGTATTTCGTAGAGTGTGTTGAGTAAACTGCCATAGTTGGCTATTGATAATTTTTGTGATAGGTTTATTTGTGACTTTAGGGGAATTTCTGAGCAGATTGTTGAAATGTACTTTCCACATCTGTATTCGTTCTTCTGGGCTGGTAGCTTTTAGTTTTGTTCTTGAGGGGTTCTTCCTTTCGCTCACTTTATTTACTGTCTGTTATGCTATTCATGATTGTGTATCTTCTACTGAGTTTCTTATTTTATTGACCTGACCTTGAATGTATTCTTTTTGTTCTTATTGATATGAGTTAGTTTGTTCTTTTTGTGCCTTCTTAAGTTTCTGAGCATTGGCATTTGTTGTGTTTCTTTTATTTCATAAGGATGCTGTTTTCATGTTATGTCATTTTTCCTAACTATTAGTATCTCTCATGGAACTCTATGTTTAGTTCTTCGCTTGGTTGGTATGCATTCTGTTGCTGCTTCCATGTAGGCATTGATAAAGTTTTTGTACTCTTCATTCAGAATATGTGTTCTAGATATCTCCTGAAGAGTATTTAATTTGTTTCTTACATTTACCATATATTTATTGCTAATATTTCTATTGGCAGGTGAGAACCAGTCATATCTTGTGGTTTTGACTGTTTCTATCTTATTTCTACATAGACTCAGGCAAATCTTTGCGATTCTCTGATTAGAAGATACTCCTTCAAAAGAGGAGTATGTCTCACAATTCGGTGTGCTGTTTATCCACTTCTTGTTTATGAGTATATAATCTATTTGTGCTTTAGCATTATTTGCGTAGGTATAGGTCCATAATTCCAAAAAAGAAAGGAAAATTATACATATATATATATATATATATATATATATATATATATATAATGAGTAATTTGAGAATAATCAAAAAGAAAATTGATAAAATAATACTAATGAGATAGATTTTGAATAATTAGCAGCAATAGATTTCCCTAGTAGGATTCTAGTTGATGACTGAAATATAAGGTAAACAGGCTTTTGAAAGGTTTTAGTTACTTTTTAATAATAGAGTGTTTATTTAGTCAGAGAGCCTTTGACACAGACAGATTAATCCCATCAGATTCTGAAGTGTTGGTTTGATAGGCAGACATATTTGTAAAGGGAAAAGAGATTATAAATTCTATTAACTTCTTGATTCTCTATCTTCTTGCACTGTCTAGAATTGGATAGAAGGGTAATCAGAGATGGCTAGATAAATGAAAGATTGAAAAGTTTCCTAAAGTAACTGCTGGAACCATAGTCTAGACTATGTACTTCAAATGAAAGAAAATGGCTTTACACTGAAAAAAGGCAAGAAGCAGACAATACCCAGTACAAACTAATTTGTACTTAGACTACACAGATGACATAGTGCTTCTTGAAAATACACCTATATAAGCCAAATCCCTGCTACATGGTCTGGAGCAGGCAGGAGGTGTCATTGACCTCCATGTGAATGCAGACAAAATGGATTCCATGTGTTTTAATAAAAAAGGAGACATCTCCATGGTAAATGGTGGTTCTCTGAAATCAGTGGAAAAGTTCACACACCTTGGAAGCAGCATCTCATCTACTGGAAATGACATCAATATGCGATTAGCGAATGCATGGACTATCAATTGCATGGAAGTCAGACTTATCCAATAAAAGAAAATGCAATTTCTTCCAAGCAGCGGTTATGTCAGTTCTACACTATGGATGCACTACATGGACACTCACAAAGCATATAGAGGAAAAGCTGGATAGGCATTGCACAAAAATGCTACAAGATATATTGAACAAATCCTGGAAACAACATTCCACAAAACAGCAGCTGTATGGCCACCTACCTTCCATCTCTAAAATCATATGTTAGACAAACAAGACATGTGTGATACTGATGGAGAAGTAAGGATGAACTCATGAATGACATTCTCCTATAGACCCCTTCACACAGACGACCAACAAGAACTTATCTACAACAACTCTGTATAGACACAGGTTATAGGCAGGAAGACTTGCCGTGAACGATGGATGATAGAGACGTATGACAAGGGAGAGTCAGGGAAATCTATGCTAGCAGAATGACATATATATGGTATTAAGTATTCCTATCTGATAAAGATAATTTTCAAACAAATTTATTTGAACTATAGATTGGACTTTAACAGATATTACCATTCTGGGTCAAAGTGCTCCAAGAAGTAATGACAATATTGGGGAAATCCACACTCTCCTAAAGTCAAGACCTGAAGCTCACCATCACAAATCAGTAAATATAAATTTCATCTGGTGATTGATCTCTCTGGCTAAACTGGTATAATACTACATGTCAAATAGATATTTTGCAGGAGGCTATTTCTTTATTTCTAATCCATGCTGATTACATAATGGTCATAGAATATAAAATGATTTGAGCATCACAAAACACAGGATTGTGCAAATGCAGCACCCACCATATTTACCAGGCTTACTTCTGTATGACTTTTTCTTGTTTCCTAAATTGAATATTCATTTCAAGATTAAGATTTTATAAACAACTTTGCGCTTATATCAAAATATGAGTTTCAGACTCATGAAAAACTCATGGAATGTATGTATGTATGTAGAATTCCTAGGGGGCTATTTGAAAAGAATAAATATTTCATTTATTGTTCATCTTTGTCTTGGTAGATACAACTCAATCTCAGAACTTTTTAATGTAACATCTCTTTCCAGATATTCCTAAATGAAAAGCTGTAATTAACTAGAGTCTAAAAATGGATTGGGATGAGAGGCAGCATAGAAAATGGAATTGTCATGTGTTCAAATTTAAGTTGAAACTTTATTAATAGCCTCAGTTAAAGAAAAAATCTATTTCATCTCCCTCAAGCTATGGCTAAAATAGTAGAAAAATGAATCCCTATATTAACAATAATTTCTGTAAAGAAAAGAGAAAAAATAAACAGTTTTAAAAATCAGACTAACATGTTTTTCTTGAGATCTAACATCATCAGAATGCAAATAATTTTATTACCAAACAAAAATCTCCTAGAAAATCATTACTTATAGTCAATCAAGTCAATCTGATTATCCAAACTTTTTTCTTTCTCAGTCTAGTGTATTGCAAGATTCCTCTAAATAATCTAGAAATCCCACTGAATATGCAGGAAAGATATTGCAACCTTCAAAGTCAAACTTACCTGAGCCCATCAAGAAGAACATTGCAAAAGATATTAGCATGTAGCTCCCTGTAATATGGTAAAATGATGCAACACTTCATAATTCTGTCACCAACAGAGATGCTAATGCCATAACAACAACTATTCACAAGTCTATATAAGAAATTAAGTCTCATCATAGTCTCAAACAACTGTCACAAAATAAGAGGTTTTAAGTTGTCTAAAGAACTAGCATTTTTTGATGTAGTATATTCAACCATTGAATCTTATCTTAATTTTTAATAGCCTTTTCTTTTTCCTTTCTTTGAAATCCTAAGTCACACAAAGATGTCAATCTTTCACAATGAAAAATAGCACTGATCAGAAATAATACACAATGAACTCTTTATGAGATTTGGAAAAGAATATATGCACTTTCGTCATTTTTAAACTCATATTCCATAGAGCAAAAACATGAATTATAATACCTATCTTAGCATAGCTACTAATTGCCATTAAATAAATGAAAGAAAAAAGATCAAAAAGTGTAAACTTGCTTTGAATTTAGAGTCAAACTTTACCCCTTTTTTAATTACCATTTAGAGAACAACCCTTATACTAGAACATAGTCAATTTCTGATATGATATTCTAGTAATATATGGTCTCTGCTCTTTTTTATATAACACCATATATTCTGATATAGAATGTAATTTTATTGGAATATTCTTACACGTTATTGGCTATAGTTGCATATTACAGGAGTTTTTTTTGTGCTCAAACTATATCAAGAGTATATATATTTAAAGCATAAATCTATTTTGTCTCCTTCCAGCTATGGCTAAAATAGAATTATTTGCATTCTGGTGATGCTAGATCTCAAGAAAAACATATTAGTCTGATTTTTAAAATTATCTATTTTTTCTCTTTTCGTTATAGAGAATTATTGTTAATATAGGAATTCATTTTTCTACAATTTTAGCCATAGCTTGAGGGAGACAAAATAGATTCATGCTTTAAATATATATACTCTGATATAGTTTAAGCACAAAAAAACTCCTGTAACATGCAACTATTGCCACCAATGTGTAAAAATATTCCAATAAAGTTACATTCTATATATGTTTGAAATAAAGAAGAGATTTTGTATATAACTAGGGAAGGAATTTATGTATAACATAAAAAGATATGAAGGCATTGAATTTGACAGCTGTCACCCTCATCTAATTTTGCATAAAAACAACTGTACATAAAATATACATTCATATTAAAAATAAAGGAGAAATTAGTTTTTAATCAGCTTCTCCAGTTGTTGAATTTGAATTTGAATGTTCATTGATTCTAAGATTGATTGATACTGAATTCATTGATAATTTTGATTAATTTTGACGGATTAAAGTGTGAAGAATCCAGTACTTAGATATTCTTGATCAAGCATTAAAAGGAACTTTAAAGTTTTATTTGTACATTGTATTCCATAGACGTACAGTTGGCATAATGGATGATTGGTTTTTATAGCGTATCGACCTATGTATGTTATTTAATTCCAAACCCTATTGATATTTATACACATAGATATTCAATATATAATTTGTAAAAGAGTAGTCTGTAAGTAACACTGATTGAAATAATTCAAATATTTGTTGTCAAATAAGAAGTAATCAAAATATAATAAAAGCTTACAATCATTTTCAACTAAAGATAATGAATGAAACATTTATTTAGTTGATATGAGGAAAAGAATTATGAATTAAGCTGATATAAAAAATATTTGGAAGAAAATGAGCAAAAATACAAGTATATGTATTTAAAAATGTTTATTGTGGGTTGGTTGATATGTTATAAACCGGATCAGCCAAATTTGTTTAATTTGCAGCACCCAACTGTGAAGAAATTGAATTTGAAAAATCAACTTAACAGCTTTTGTTGCACATAATTACTTCATCCATTTAGGACCTACACAAACAGAAAACAAATAAGAAAATTAAAGAAGACTTTAGAATATTATAGGAGAAGAAATTATTTGAATTTTCTTCAGTCACTTGCATCATCTGATAGAAAAAAAATTAATTCTAAAATACAAAAAAGAACAAACCAAAAATCTGCCCAATGAAGAAGATTTTAAATTAATTTATGCATGGAGAATTTTAGCATCAATAAGAAATTATGCATTTTAACTTTGTATTTATTGAATCATTTCTAATTTGAAACTTTTGTCACGTGATAGCCCACGGAGACGATAGAAATAAGATTAATACTATCCTCCCGTTGGAATGAACAGTGGCAACCTGTCAAAAAAGTGACCGTTAAGAAAGAATGTAGGTCACAGAGGGGATATCAACAGGTGTTGGTACTTAGTAACCTCAGGTCACCAGACACCGGAAGCGGGGGAGGAAGGTAGAAGCCAAATGATTGGCTGGGGCCCTAAAACGGAAGTGGCACCCTTCTCCCCGTCGGCGAAAAAAACGAGAAGAAATGTTAGTTGTTTGGCAGGGTTCGTAGCGGGCAGACGAACCAAAGCCAGTATTCCGGGTTGAAGACAAAAGAATATCTGAGACACGAGGGACCCCAGGTTCTTCAAGCCAGTGTAAAAAAATAGAATAAAGTCTATTCACCCGTGAAAGAAGAAAGATTCTCCAGTGGAACCCCGTCGAAAAATAAGATAAGTAACTTTGGGGCCATTTCTCCTTTATACCCAAACTTTATATACCACCCTCTCTCTCTCTCTCAATTTGAAGAAAAACGAAAGTCAAGAAAAGACATTTATGTCCATGGACTGTTCAATTCATTATTACATATTTGACACTTTGAAAGTGTATCTCTTTGTATAGTAAAGGATTTATGTTTTTTTATGTTACCACGTGGCCTATGTTGTTCTTTGCAGTTCTGCTACGAATTTGTTGAGTTACATTTCCTTTTCAGCTTCTATTCGCCTTATGTTATCTTGCTTAAAATTGTCCTGTAAATTCCTCTAAAATATCACATGGGAAACCGGAGTTGCCGACTACTACAATATAATATTATTACGACTAAAACCTATTGGTCCATATCTTCTGTTGTCTAGGTGAAGGAAGGAAAGCGGCCTGGTGGGTGTGTGGATAGTGTGAAGTTTGGAACCCCATGCCAGCGGTGGTCAGTCTAGCCCTAAATTAATCCCTCACATAATATGCCAGTTCTTATATGCCTGAGAAAAAGACTCTGAACGAGGACTTATTCTATAAGGGATCAAGTGCCAACCTGCCCCGTCTTCACACGTGCGAAAATAAAGTCCCTTTTTGGGATTTTAGTTAATTTGCCATCACACTTTCTACAATTCTTGTAATTTTTATATACTGATATGCTAAAATAAAAAAAAAGTTTGTGGCTATAATTCTAGCTGTCCTTATTTGATAACAGACAGATGAACAAAAAAGATATTTGGTGAGTTATTGTAATACAAGCAGAGCTATCTGACATTGCTCCAGAAAAATAATTAGAGATAACATTTGAGTAAATAATTTTGATTATATGTGAGCAGCAAAATGGTTTTACACAAAGAAAACTTTTGAATAGTTTCTCAGAATTTCTTTGTACATAATATTTCCACTTCATATATATATATATATACTCATGAATTTTAAATGTATGGATGGTCTTGTAAAAAATATAGAACATACATCATTCATTCATTTATGAGATCAAAAAACATTTTTGTACTTTATATCAAAGTTTGTTTCTCACTTAGTTTAGCCAAAAGTGGTATATTTTACCATCTGATGACCTCTAGTAATCTCAAATAACCTTCAATGTCAAGCTTATATAGTATATACTGAAGACTGAGGGCAACTTAATGTCTATGCAACAAATCAGGTCATCGGGCCTTTTTGTTTGGCCATGATCCTCAGAAAGACACACACACACACACACACACATGCACACAAATGCACAGACAAGCATATATGTTTTAAAACATATGATATAGAAATCAAAATCAAAATCAAAAATACATGTTTTCAGATTGTTATCTGACTTCTATTGAAATTTGAAAATCACAAAGACAGAAAAATTGCTGAAATCTCAAAATCAGTCCAAGATCGTTGAATGTTTGGTTATTTTAGATTTTATCTTAATTATTTTCCTCTTTCTTTCATTTGGCCAGAGAAAAGTGACCAAATCACATAACAGAACTGAAATGTTCACTTTGTCTTGAGAAGTAACAAATTTTGCCATTGATTATTGGTCAAAGAATAAGAACAAAAATTATAGTAACAACAAAAGGAGCTCAAAAGAATTCCAATATGAACCATTCAAGATTATTGCTTTTGGACTTGTCTCCTTATCTAAAATATATAGATCTCCTCTGCAGGTGTGAGTTTTTCCATAAAAACTCCATCAACTTTAATGTTTGTTTGATTTTTCTATGTGTTTGAGAAATAGATAAAATTGCTTTTTTTATAAAAGAGTTTTTATTTTACATCATATTTAAATGACTTAGAGCATGAAACTAACTACAAATGCTTTATAAACATAAGCCTATAACATGAAGTGTGTGTGTGTGTGTGTGTGTGAGTGAGTGTTTGGAGATGTATGTGTGCTTCATGATATATAAGTTTATGAATGGATACAATAGCTGTGCACTAAAGTTTCCAGAAAAAAAGTTTTCCACTGTATATTTAGTTCATACTTTTCAAGAATAGGTCCTGCAAACTTTTGGATATATCTAATATTTACAAATGATAAATTAGGTACTTTTATATGTAGAAGTCATTGCTCTGATGTGCAAAATAAACAACAATAATAACAACACTTACCAGCTCAGCAGTCCCAACTAGCATGCAGCTGCCAGACAAAAATTAAATGGGCTGCAACTCAATACAGTCTTGTGCCATTACTGAAATAAGCCAGTATTTATATACACTAATATGTCCATTCTTGGGCTAGCAACCAATCACTATCCAAGGAATGGACTTAACCACATGCACATAATGGAATGCCCCAATGACCATAAAATCTCTCCTCCTTCAATTCTGTATCTCACTTCAACTCGTAACTCAAATGGTTACGCAACTGAGTGCTAACTCATATCTACCAGACTTAACATTTCAACACAAGTGAAATCTGACACAAGAAAATTTCGACATGGTGCTGAAGACAGGATCCAGCCTAGCTGGTTGGGAAAGCACATTCATCAAGGTGGGCATATCTGCTGCCTCTGCCAAGATTTATGCTCAGACATTCTCTAGTGAGGAGATCATGAGGGACAGTTTGCATATGCTGGACTGTACAATGCTTAAGGAGCTGAGCATCAAGACTATGGGTGATGTGCTCATCATCCTCAAGTTAACCAAGGAATCCCCAGTATCACTAGTCAAGTAAAACCATCAACTGGAAAGCTTCCTCAACTCAACTCAGAAATGACCTTACAACAGTTTTGAAAATTCAGGATTGATTGAGACATCCAGCCATAGAACTGTGCTGAAGCCATCCAAAACTCCATCACCAATACCTACCCTGGGTTTTTCACCACAAACCCTAACAAACTACTTGATATGCTAGAGGTCTTAATCACACGGAAATCAAATCCCATGATACACAAGATCACATTTTCATTGATTGTACTAAGTGATAACGAGTCTGTTCAATATTACCTGATTTGGCTGTGGTCAGGAGTACGGGATTGCGACTTCATATGCCCCAACTATGATCATGATGTATCCAATATATACATCAAGGATCAGTTCCTCTGGAGTATAGCTAACAACGCGCTAAAACAATATCTCCTTAATCTCAGACATAGCAGGGCTTTGGATGTCGGTGTATTGTCAACAAAGACGAGCCCAAAATGTAGCCCGATTGACTACTACCCACAAATGCAAAAAGAGCATGATGGAAATGCCAACCCGACAAAATCCACGTAGAGGTTGTGGTAGTCACCATCATAGTGGAGCTGGATCAGATGACAGGCCATGGATGTGCCCCGCATAGGGTCAGATATCCAAAACGTGTGGCAAACAAAACCACTTCGAGAGGGTCAGCGAGTCGAAAGGCAATGAGAAACAAGGCACCACACAACGTATCATGGACGAGGAAGCTGGTATGGATGCCCTTTTTTCACATGTGATATTCGACCCAGAAACCGACACCGAAGAGGTAGAAGAAACATTAATCACATTCTCCCTGTGCTCAGATCCAAGATGGGCTAGAGACATCAACCATCACCCACCCCTCCAGGCTCAGACTCTACCCTGATAGTGGTCCAACCATATGCCTTGGTGGACCAAAACATTTGCAGCACATGGGACTCTAAGAAAGGAACTTGGTCCTCTCAAAGTAAAAGGTGCACATCGTCAAAGGATTTTCCTTGGTGCATCAAGGTTGGTTGCCTATCACATTCAAGATTGGGAAAAGAACCACGAAGCAGGCAACATACATATGCAGGAAAGTACAGGTGATATACTTCAGCAAAGAAACCTGTATTGGTGTCAGTATATTACCTCCATGCTTTCCCAAACCTATGACACTTCCACCAATTCCCAACATCACAAAATAGACCCTCTTGCAAATAAACATAATTTCAATTATCCTAAGACCCCTCCATATCCACCAGCCAGTGAGAACATACAAAAACTAAAAAACATAGCTGTTGGACCAATTTGCCACCACAGTGTTTAATAATAGCGGGAAATTTCCAACTATATCTGGCACACCAACCCATATTCACCCCAAAGAAGGTTTAGCTCCCAAAGCCAAACATAACCCTACAGCAGTACTGTACCACTACAAGGAAGAAGTAAGAAAAGTCCACTGGGACAATGTCGAAAGAGGCATCAAAACTCCCTATTGATGCAGCACCGTGGTCATTACAGGGAAGAAAAATGGGAAACCGAGTGGGACTGTAAACTACAAGCATCTAAATTCCCAATTCAAACGGGAAACACGCCACACCAGCTCACCATTCTAACTGTCACTATAGATACCACCTGTTAAAAAGAGGTAAATCAAGTTAGATAACCCAAGCAGTTGTTTTGTGTAACTATCCTTTTTGTAAAATAAAATTAATCTTCTATTCTCCTTTTCAAGAAGCACACGTTTTTTATCTTCCTTCATCTAATTTCTCTTTACATATCCTTATCTTAAGACATGGCAACTTCAACAGGTTATGGGCCCAGCAGAAGAGATAATGGAAGTCGGTGGAGCAGGTTATTATTTGACGAAGATGAGACCAAATATGAAATTTGGGAAACGAAGTTTTTCGGATACCTCCACACATTGGGTTTAAAGGACGCCATTTTAGGTAAAAACCTTAACGGGGACGAAATAGATACGGAAAGGAATGGGGAAGTATATAAGGAACTGATAAAATTCCTGGATGACAAAAGCCTGTCCCTTATCATAAGAGAAGCCTCGGACAATGAAAGAGAAGCTCTGAGAATATTGCGTGACCATTATGCAGGTAAGGGAAAACCAAGAATTATATCTTTATATAACGAATTAACGTCACTAAAAAAGGAACAGAATGAAGGTGTTACCGATTATATTATTAGAACAGAAGCAACAGTAACGACACTAAGAAATGCCGGAAAAACATTAAGCGATGGTTTAATAATCGCCATAGTTCTAAAAGGACTACCTCGCACATTTAATCCTTTTTCGATATATGTGACTCATAGCAGTAAGGAGCTAACGTTCTCCGAATTCAAAACGCAACTTCGAAGTTTCGAGGAGACGGATAAATATCATCAAAACTCAAATGATGACAATGTTATGGAATTAACAAATTCATTCTCAAAAATGAGTAACGAAGTTTCGTGTTTTAAGTGTAATGGAAAAGGGCATGTAGCAAAAATATGCCCGAACAATTTCAAGAAAAATAAAAAGTGGTGTAACTACCGCAAAAATAAGACCCATGTGAGAGAGTAATGCCGCTATAAAAAGCGAGATACCATCAAAGCAGCAGCAGAAGATAGTTCATTAGTTTTTAAAATAAATGGCCGCCCACAGAGAACCATTGAAAGCAAGAGAATTATGATTGATACGGGGGCTACATTATGAAGGATATTGAGAGATTCAAAAATTTTGATGACTCATTCTGTTATATTCTGAGTTGTGGGCGAGAAATGCGTATGGTTGCAAAACAAGGAACGTATAGATACTCACAATAACACAGTAATGATGTAATAGAAATTTTTTATAGATAGATTAAGTACAGAGAGTAGAACGGAGAAATACATTCACAGTCAAAGAATGAATTCAGTGGCAGTAGCTACAAAGTTCATGTACTGTACTTGTCTCGTGGTCAAGGGATGGTTTTCTCGGAATTAGGATACGTTGGTAGCTGCGGAGAGCGTTTGATGTATCGGATGACAGGCGCCAGACGGGGTGAAGAATCCTTAACACGGGTCGTGTGAGGGAACAAGTCTGTGGTGTAGGAACGCAACTGAACTGATGATTGTTTGGTCCGTCTATTTATACGTTTTCTGTAGGCTCAGAACGGCAATTTTTGTGCCCCGCGGGAAGCGTTCCGATTGGATATTTATTAATGTATTTTTTTTTTGTTAATTTATCGCAAACGGAAGTTCTGCACGGAGCCTATGCGTGAGCGACTAACTTTTCATTTTTAGTTGAGAACTCGAAGTGTTAACTTCCGTTTCTTTTTTCTTTTCTTCTTTTCTTTCTTTTTGTTTTTTCAAATCAAGGCAAGATCTCGTCTTGTAACAATTCTAACCTGATAACCATTTTTTAGAACTGGCTGACGGTACCAAGACGAATGGTGTCGCTTTAAAACGAGGTGACGCTGAGATATGCCTAGTGAATGCGAACGGAAACAAGGCGTCAGTCACCCTAAATAGGGCATTATTTATACACTCCTACCCACAAGATATATTTTCTGTCAAGTCTGCAACGGCAAACGGGGCGGCTATAACATTTAAGAAAAACAAGAATGAGCTGATTCATAAAAATGAAACAAAATTTAATATATTCGTCCACAACAGGCTATATTATTTAATGTCTACAACAAACAAATCGGAAGATAGATGCCAGGGCTGCTATGATATAAATACTTGGCAGAGGAAACTTGGTCATTGCAACTACGATGACATTAGAAAATTGCTAAATGGGGTTAAACGAATGAAAATTAAAGAAAAAATAGGTACTCTAAACAAGAACTGTGAAATCTGTATCCTGTGAAAATTTTCTCAGAGCAGAAATAGACAACCGCATAGACGTGCAGCATCTACCTTTGAATTAATACACACTGTCTTAGCTGGCCCTTTAGTACCAACAGACATAAACGGGCACAGATATGCAATCACATTTACTGATGATTTTTCCGGTGCAATATTTGTGTATTTTTTTAAAACAAAGAAAGACACTGTATCTGCCACAAAGAAATTTATCGCTGATACTGCCCCACCCCATGGAAGGATAAAATCTCTAAGATCCGACAACGGATCAGAATTCAAGTCGAATGATTTTCAGAGATTACTCTGTGATAATAGTATTCGACACGAAACTTCTGCGCCTTATTCACCACATCAAAATGGGACAACAGAAAGAAATTGGCGAACCCTATTTGAAATGGCGAGGTCATTGAAAACAACTTGCCTAAAAGTTTATGGACCTGCCGCGACCGGCCTACGAACGTAAACAGATCAGATTACACCTTTCGCCCTAGAGAAATAACATCCGGGTACGGCCGGAAATGATGAAGCCCTTTTTCGACTCTAACCGGCCGTTACAGCTAAGACAGGGATAAATTAACATTTATCAACATTTGCAAAACACTTCTGCCAGAAATAATTCTATAAAAATGGAAGTAATACATTTCGCTAGCCTATACCGGGCTAAAGAAATACTTATTTTCTGCGTCCATTTTTTGTAGAAGAACTTTCTATCCACGTAGCGCGACAGAAGTGGAGTTCCCATTCTTCCATATAAAAAGGCTTCAGGCGGCGAACCCGGGATACGTGCCCGGACCCAGATTTGGGTTCGTGAAACTGCTTTCCTTATCAGGCTCACATTGCACCAAGTGAGCCGATGAGCAGCATAGACCAGCAGGGTTCGAGTCTCGGCTCGTTCCCGACCTTCCCCTCCCCTTTATCCCCACTTTAATCGGCCTTCGGGCTTTTGACCATGTGTCAAGTCGTGTCTGGTGGGAGGTAGCGACAAATAAATAAACAGAGGTCTACGCGGACGCTCTAGGGTGTCTGTGTGTGGCCTTTCCTCTCCAGTCGTTGGGTTGCATTCGGTAGGCCGTCTAACCTCTGGGCGGTTCTGCCGGGTGTGCCTCGGCACTGGAGATTTCCTCCGGCCTCAGGGGGCATCCCCCCAGGCTTATACCCCCTTCGGGGGGTTGGGTTTATTGCCTGGCACCCCAAAAAGGGGAATGCCGACGGGGCCGAAGGTATTTTTGGCCTTGCCGGACGCGTGTGAGCTTCGGCCCAAGGACCGGGCCCACCTTAAAAACGGCCTTGTGCCATATTCGTGCGTTGGTGAGACGCATCGATAAATACAGAGGTCTACGTGGACGCTCTCAGGGGCCACGAGGCTCCATGAGGCTCGGGCTCTACGTTATTGTGGTTGCACCCACTTCTAGTGGTAGATTCAACAACCATTTTTTACGGTCCTTTTTAAGGGCTATGAGAGGTCTCCTTCTGAGGGTCGGAGCATCTCTAACTGGTCATTAATGACCAGTTGAAATAGACGGCCTGGAGGCAAACACGAAGAGGACTCACTAAGACTGGCCTGTTCGCTCGACATTGCAGAGCTGTGGCGCGCAAGCCTTAGTTATCGTCTCGACACGTCTGCACAGCTTTGGCGCGAAACAGCCTTAGCCACCGCCCGACTCGTCTGCACAGCTTTGGCACGACAAAGCCATAGCTACCATCAACAATACGCCCGCACAGCTATCTGGCTCGATAAAGCCATGGCTACCGTAAACGATACGCCCGCACAGCTATCTGGCACGACAAAGCCATAGCTACTGTAAACGATACGCCCGCACAGCTATATGGCACGACAAAGCCATAGCTACCACGACTCGACCATACCAACGAAATGTCAAAACCGGGACATCGATTTACTAGCGACCGACCTCGGCTTTCCGCAACGACTCGACCGACCACGACGACTGTCCAACTACATCCAACGCCTCGACCGATCTCAGCTTACCAGCATCAGACATCTAGCTGTATCTCCACGACTCGACCTACGCCAGCTACCCTCGTCGAACGTCCTGCTGCGCACAACTACAACTACGACTCGACCATACCAGCTAACGACGTAACCCATCCTAGCACATACAACCGCCATGGACATTTACATACATGTTTGTAATTCCGACAAATAAAATCGTCACTTTTGTTGTATCTATTATCTCGTCTTTTATCTTCCTTCATTGTCTTTGGCTGTCACTACACACGCACGCATTTTACACTTAAATTCATTTGCAGAGTCGACGCGCTTATCGGCTCCGCAACAGACCTACGCTGTAATGACAGCTGCAATAATCAGAAACAAACGTTTTAACAACCGTCTAAAACAAACTTCCTACTATATGATAACGGGAAGGAAGCCTGATCTACCAAAGATGAACATCTTCGGGTCAACATGTTATGCATACAAAAACTTAAAAGCAGAAGCTAGATCCGAAATGTGAAAAAAAGATATTCGTTGGGTATAACAGAAACAGTCCTGCATATTTAGTCTTTTATCCTGAGAATAACAGAGTTCTCAAACACAGACTAATAAAATTTATTAGCAATGTGATAAATCAGCAGACTCAGACCTATCCAACTGATGATGATGATGATGATTACTTCCCCCAAAAGAAGTATGTACAAAACAACACATCAGCCACAACCCCAGACCCACAAATTAAGACTACAGAAACAAAGGATAATGCACAGACCGAGGAAGATAGTAAGCTTCGACATTACCCCAGAAGGAAAAGAAAACCTCCTGAACACCTAAATGACTACATTACAAATTCTGAGGATGATAGTGATCCTGCATTGATTAACTTCGACTATTGTTATAAAGCCACATGATATATACCAAGAACCTATAGAGACGCAATAGACTCCTCGGATGCACACTGCTGGGTTGAGGCGATGCATAAAGAACTGGAATCCCTAAAGGAAAATAATGTTTTTGAATTGACAAATTTACCTGAAGGCAAAAAGACAGTAGGTAGTAAATAGGTTTACACCACCAAGGAAAACCCTGATGGATCCAAATGATATAAAGCAAGATTTGTTGCTCGAGGATTCAGCCAGAAAAAGAGTATAGACAATGGAGAAACCTTCTCCCCTACAGCAAACATCACCTCAGTATGCATCTTGATGCAAATGGTGGTGCAATATGATCTGATTGTCCACCAGATGGGTGTAAAAACGGCGTATTTGCATGCACCAATTGACTATGAGATTTTTGTGGAGCAGTTTGAAGGATTTAAAACAAATAAATTAGTCTATAAGCTAAACAAATCTCTACATGGGCTGAACCAATCAGGCAGAAACTGGAACAAAATGTTATATGAATGCCTTACCCGGAATGATTTTATACAAAATCCAGCAGACCACTGTGTTTATATTGTGACAATATTGGTCTGTGGCGTGGTACATGAAGGGTTAAACAAAAAGTTGTTGTGGACATGAAAGTGGGATTAACGACAACTCTCGACAAAAGAGGGTTCGTTTGTGTCTGGCGTGCAGGTCAGTGATTTGATACAATGAAAAGAAAAGAAAAGAAAAATACTCACCGCTGTTTCAATAATCCACCTTCAGCCCATTAAAGGAAAAAAGAGAGGAGGCGCCCGACCGGAATTTTTATAGGCTAAGGAAATGGATTATGGGTAAGGTGACGTAAATAAAAACCGACTCGTTTTTCTTTTCGGGCGACTTTTTCTCGGCGAGAAGCAGAAGCAGGTGGAAGAGAAACGAAGGAAGAAGCACAGAGAGAGTGGAAAGGAGAGCGAGAGAGAGAGAGAGAGGAGGAAAGTGGAGGAGGAACGCAAAGAGGGAAGTGGTGTAACAAGCACTTTAGACTGAAATCTAAAGGTCGCTGGTTCAATCCCGGGTCCAACACACAGGGAGATTATCCACCCTAAAACTACAGTTGTGCAGCCAAATATAATTGCCGAGAAGTGTAAAATTGAAATTCTGGGAAAAGAACTTTTGACAATAGCCAGTTAAAAGATAGACCTCAGAGGCGAACAAGTACAAACGGAAATTGAGGGAGAAAAAGATGTTGTTTTAAGAAATGAGTGATATCATGAAACAATTCCCAAGCCTGAAAAAAAGGTGAAAATTAGAAACTCAACAATCAGGAAGATAACCCTGTGACTAGCACCTGATCGCAGTGACATGGGAGATACCCCAGTTAAAAGATAGACCTCTGAGGCGAACAAGTACAAACGGAAATTGAGGAAGAAAAAGAGGTTGAGAGGCGAACCAAGGAATCTTTATTGATGGTAGGAAGGCTACCTGGCACTTGATGAAAACACTGCAACTAATGAGGTGAAGAAATTTTCCGGAATTACTTATCGGTGCTGAAAAGGGAATTATCAATTAGTCTGGGATGAAGACCAGCCCTTTCTCCCACGCAGGTTGAAACCAGTTCCTTCAAAAAGGTGACAGTCGAGCATATTTGGGCATAAGAAGAGGAATCTCCAGCTTATCGCCATAAGCAGTAAAATGAGAGAAACTGTGCTGGTAGGAGGAAAGCTATCCTCCTGTATTCCTCATCACGAGTGCAGTGAGAGGAACGACTTAATGGAAGAAGTGGAAAAAGGGTTGGACCCTTTCTGATGACGAGGATTGAAACAAAGACATAACGGATGTCTGATGAGTTAAAATGACGTTATGGAGATCACCCCTGCCTCAGTCAGAACCTACCCCAGAATATTGGCAATTGTTATATAAACAAGCTGATTCTTGAGCTCAGCAGTTGGTAGCAGTAAGCGAAGCAGTTGGGACCAGACGAAGTAGACAAGCAGAACTGACCAGGCAGGGACCAACAGACTGAAATTGTGCTTCGTGCTGCCAACTCATATCACCAGTCCGCCGCTAGGACGAATTATTGTTAAGAAGACTTAACCCTCACCAGACCGACGCCTTAGACCATTATAAGTCACACCCGCAGATTTTGTTACCATCTGTAAACTTGAAGATTATAAAACCTTTTTATTATTAACTACTGCAGAAATTGTTCTACAATATATACCCTTCGGTTTTCAGTCTTCGACTGCCAGTGACCCCTCTTCTTTTCAGACATGTTCGTCGCTGCCTTTCCATTTAAAGAATCACAGCGTGGGGCAGGGTAGTGTATGGTCACTTTCCTGGAAGGAACTTTCAATCTGTTTTTCCCGCGCTGTAGCAGAGAGATTGGAGGGAGGTGGACGAGGTTGAGGTCGGGGGTGTCATATATGAAACAAAATGAGAGATTATTAATCGTATCCAGGGTTGACGATTTAATTCATCGCAGCTGACAAATGTTGATGTCAATTTAAAATGAAAGATTTGGGAAAAACTCAACCATTTCATTGGGATAGATTTTCACATAACACAAGGATGTGTTAAAATGAACCAAAACAAATATATAGGAAGGGTGTTGGAAAGATATAATATGTCAAACTGGAAACCAAGAGCAACACCATGCAAACTAAAAATGGATCTCACTAACACCAGTGAGCCTGTTGATTCAAGAAAATACCGTGAATTTATTGGTAGCCTAATGTACCTAATAACATGTACTAGATCAGATTTGAGTTATGCTGTTGGTAAATTATCACAGTATCTACCCCGTCAACAGCATTGGGTAGCAGCAAAACATATCCTGAAGTATTTAAGAGGTATACAGGACTTACACTCCTGTATTTTAGATGGACGTTAACCACTTGTTCCCGAAACAAAGATGGCGGACGTACATAAACATTCTGTCTTGGAAACCCATTGGCCAGGAGAACCACGTGGTCAGTGCTCAAAACTACGTCTGCCACTCCAATTTCGTTCCGCCTTTTTGGAGCCTACTCCATGACAAGTATTTTCTATCAATACTTCGTCTTCCAACACTCTTTCTCTCTTTTCACATTTCCACTTACAGGGCCAGTGTGACTTCCAGAGATAACACTATCCCTCTCTCATTTCAACTAACAGCAGTCAACCGCCACAAAAATGCATACGTTATGCAAACATTCTTTGACTTGTCACATCTTTTCCGTGAGATTTATTTCATCTTCAAAAGCAACAGAAATTTCGTCAAACCACCGAAAGAAAGAAACAAACAACATGGGAGAATACACGTTCCTCCTAATATACACTATTAAGATGCTATAGAAAATACATAGTCAATACGCATAAGACACTTTTGTTATTAAGGCCTTTTTTGTAGTTTTAGTTGTGTTAGTTACACACACATACAAACACACCCACAGGAATATATATCGAACAATATTAGAACACTAATGTTTTGAAATATTTTATTGCATGTATTGTTGAAATATAAATTTGAATTTGTTTGCACCGCTTTGTCTTTAATTGTATTTTTCGTCCGTGTCGTAACACATCATTTGCCTAATTTGCCTTTTTTTCCAAATATAAACCATACAACAAAATGGGGGACCAAACATATTCACCAAATGACATGTCCCCCTACAGGTGCATCCCATTACGAACTGCGTTACCAGAAAAGTGAGGAGTTAGGGATCTTAGCTTACTGCGACGCAGATTGGACGTCTGATCAGAGTGATCGATGAAGTACAACAGGATTTTGTTTTTATCTAAACAAAGAAAGCTCGCCTATCTCGTGGAAGTCAAAGAAGCAATCTACAGTCGCACTGTCCACCTGTGAATCTGAGTGCATGGCTCTGGCTAAAACAACACAAGTGAGTTTATATCTAATTCAGCTATTAAATGGAATGGACCCTCAACAGAGATATGAACCAGTAAAAATACTTGGAAATAACCAAGATGTAATCACTCTATTTAAGGACCCTGTAAATAGACATAGGTGTAAACATATCGATATCAAATATCATTTCATCAGAGATGCATTACACAAAAAGAAAATAGAGATTATCTATTGTCCAACTACAGATATGATTGCTGACATAATGACAAAACCCTTGACAAAATTAAAGCTAGAGAGATTCAAAAGACTTTTATTTGAACTTTAAACTCTTTTTTTGGATTATGCTCTCATATGTATGGAAATAATTAAAAATGTTAATATGAAAGCATACGGAAATGTTAAAAAGAGGTAAATCAAGTTAGATAACCCAAGCACTTGTTTTGCGTAACTCTGCTTTTTGTAAAATAAAATTAATCTTCTATTCTCCTTTTCAAGAAGCACACATGTTTTATTTTCCTTCGTCTAATTTCGCTTTACATATCCTTATCTTAAGACATGGCAACTTCAACACCACTAGACACAAAAAAAAAAAACAGTCCTGGATGCCATGGATGGCTACCACTCAATCTCCCTAGATAAGGAATTACAACCACTTAAAACTTTCATCGTGGAGTGGGATCGTTTTATGTATATCAGAATGCCCCAAGGATACCTAGCTTCCGGTGACGCCTACACACGTAGGTATGATAAGATAATCAAAAATGTTCCTCGCAAAGTAAATGTTGTCGATGATACTTTACTCTTCGACAAAAATATAGAAGAGGCCTTCTATGAAACTCTTGATTACTTGTTGCTATTCGAAAAAAAATAGAATTGTCCTCAACAGAGAAAAATTCCAATTCTACCTGGACGTAGTCCAATTTGGAGGCCTCCAAATAACATTGTCAAGAGTGACCCCTTCCGACAATTTACTAAATGCAATCTCCGGCTTCCCGCCCCCACCAAAAAAAGTATCAGAAGGTCTTCGTTCTGCACGACGCAGAGCGCCGGTATGCACCCATCAAAGGCAAAGCAACTGCAACCGCCTGGGGACTAGAAAAATGCCGCATATCTATCATGGGCTGCCCAAATGTAATAGTAGTAACAGACCATCAAACACTAACAGGAATGTTTGATGACAGATATTTTAACAGGGTGCACAATCCACGACTTAAGGAGAAATGTCTCAGACATTCCTTCATCATCCAACATTGCCCAGGCAGGTGGCACAAAGGGGCCGATGCAATCTCCCGCAATCCAGTGGCCACGAAAAATATGGCGAAAAATACAAGACCACCTTTCCGGAAATGACAGGAATCCTGCCAAAACCTAGGACTATATAAATGCATGTAATTATTGTGGTAGAAGCCACAAAAGAAGAAATTGTCCCGCATTTTATAAAACATGAGACAATTGTAAAAAGAAAGGACATCACTCTAAAATGTGTAGGGGAAAAAAAAAGTTACAAAAATAGAAGTCTCGTCAGAAGACTAAGACTCGTGCACTGAACACATGTTGCTAAACTCCATAGAAATGGAAGAAAAAAAAAGAAATTCACTCAGTGAAAAAAATAGAACCAGACCGTTGGACTGCAACAATAAAAATAAATGATTTTAAATTCAGTTTTAAACGATACTCTGGAGCAGGTATAGATGTACTGTCAAACAAAATCTATAAAAAAAATTTTCTCCGCGACCGGAATTAAAGAAAACTTCAGTCACACTTCGTGGCTATCATCATCATCCTCATCATCGTATCGTGCCGCCAGCACAGATATCCCTGATCCTCTCTCGCCACTCCTCCCTATCATTAATCGCTTCTGGCGGGTCCTCAAGGCTACATCCCGTATCCTCATAGAGTTGCTGTATGTAGGTTCGAGCTGGTCGCTCTGCTTTTGCTCGGCCATGTGTGGGGTCTATCAGAGAACATCACTTATGAGCTCGTCCCTGCTTCTCTAGCAGTGTCCTGCATGTCTGGTTCGTCTTACTTTGATAGTTTTCGTGATGGGAGGTAGGTGGCCGTACAGCCGGTGCTTTGTGGGGTGTTGCCTCCAGGACTTGTTCAATATTGCTCGCAGCATTCTTGTGTAGATGCTGTCAAGCTTTTTCTCCATCTGTTTAGTTAGCATCCATGTAGTGCATCCATATAGCAGTATCAACATGACCACTGCTTAGAAGAAACTGCATTTCATTTTATCGGTCAGGTCTGACTTCTATATGACCGATAGCCTATCAATAGCTGTCCATGCCTTTATTAGTTGCAAGTCAATGTCTTTTTCGGTTGATGAGACACTGCTTCCTAGGTAGGTGAACTTATCAACTAGTTTCAGAGAGGTACCGCCTAGTGTTGAAATGTCGCCTGTTTGATTAAAGCACGTGTATTCCGTTTTGTATGCATTGACATGGAGGCCAATGCCTGTGGTAGTTTGTTCCAGACTACGACATTAACTCAGCACCTGTACTTAGTGCAAAAACGTGAAGAATTAAACCTGAAAAAAAAAGTAACATGTTATATACATCACAACAATGCCGCTGCTGCTGCTGTTGCTGCTAGCGACCACTGCAAGTGCTGCCATTGTCCCATATGATCAGTACAGAATAAATCCTTGCATCAGACGCATGTCTTTCCTTTCAGCACTACCTTTTACTCATTCTCTGAACATATTAAAATATTAATCTTATGACTCAGTTTTTGTGCACTATTGGTAACAATTTGGGTTTTCTTCCATGCCCAGGCAAATTCTTTGTCAGGCTAAACCATTTTAACTTCTTTATAACAGACAGTACCATAGATCTAAAGATAGCTAACCAGTTTGAAATAGTGCTGTAACTATTTCTTGACTTGTGGAAGTTAACAATTCTTTGTCTCCAGTCAACGTTAAGCTCCTTTGTCTTCCCCATTGTGTTGTTAATGTAAGAATGAAAATAATGACACTCTATGCATCATCTGATGTTCTTTGCTGGAATTATTATAAATATTCTTCAGAATAAATAGTCTAGAGACAATTTATTCAGAATAATATTTGTAATAATTCACCAATAAAATAATTATGTAAATTACTTATTCTTATACAAATCAATCAATTTAAAATGATATTTTATACTATACGAATAATTTTATCTTTTCCTCTTTTGCATAATTCACCTATCAAATTTGTTGTATTTAACCTATTGTTTTGAAAAGTAAATTTTATATTCCTTTTTGTGTGTATTAACAAATAAAAAATCTGGCATCATACAGGCATTAGATTCTGAGAAATGGATAAAAATATTCAAAATTAATGGGTGTATGTATAATTTTGTCATCGTCTGTAGATATAGATAGATAGATTGATAGATAGATATGTACACGCACATATATAGAGGCACAAAAATATTTACTCATATATAGATGCATATATATATAGTGCATCAATGTATATCTATATGAGTTGTGAATCTATAAATAGAGATATTTGTATGTGTGTGTGTGTGTGTGTGTGTGTGTGTGTGTGTGTGTGTGTGTGTGTGTGCTCGTTTAAGAGATAATTGTATTTTGATGCTCCACAGCAAAATTTCTTAAGCTAAATCCTTTTATTCCCTTTTAAGCTTTTAAAAAGGAATATAAACATATGCCTGTGTTAAATTGGCTAATATTTTAATTCCCTTGGGAAAACCACTTTTCCCAAATAAAAATATATCTGAAGCAAGTTTACCTGATTCAAATTTCAAAGAACTAATCACCAAAACTTTAATTTTATCATTTCAATCATTAAGATTTTTTTTGAGTATTTATTCTAAAAAAATAAAATGACACAGCTAAGAAAAATAGAAGTTTTTTTAATCAAAAACCCTCACTGAGAGCTTCAGATTCATTAAGTGTGTATATATATATATATATATGTGTGTGTATGTGTGTATGTTAAAAAGTAGAGACTGGCACTGTATTTATCAAGACAGATGTGAATAATTATAGTTAATGAAACATTAAGAAAAAGAATTGAGAACTGGTATAGCTATCATCACTTTATTATTATCACTGTCGTGCAAAAAATCGGCAATCGAAAAAAGTTAGCAGCAGCAGCTTGTGAGTGACCGAGCTTTTACAGTAGTAAGCTTGGTGATGTATATACGGGGTAGTGGTGGTAATGGCTGGTCTCCCTTCTATAACCTCTGCTTGAGAAGTCAGCCATATTCCCTTCTTCCTGGGGTTGAATGTGTCTAAGCTGGTAGGCGGCAAATCTAAAACTCTCAATATATCACGTCAGTCTCAATCATGTCAAGGTCACCATTTATAACAGTAGCGAGAAGGTTCATCAGTCCTGTTGCCTTTGTTATATTAAGAGAAGGAAGCAAATAAATGAGTCGATGAGAATATTGTTTGAGTTTCAAAATTTTAATGTCAGCTTGAGATGAAATCCCCTTGTACTGTGAGTTGTACAAATAATAGAAGAAAAGAGTTGCTGATGTCAGAGCAGGAATTAAACATCCAATTTGAAGCTTCAAGGATCAGTTGGTCTAGGAGGGATGAACAAATAATGAAGGAATGATTTCCTAGAAAACAACGGTCCATAAATTGGATGTGATCTCCTCATGTTGATCGTGGTCTGCTGCTGAGGTGAAGAAAAGAGAATATCAGTCTGTCCTGCGCAAAAAACACAAACACATGCATATATGTAAAACACTTCCTGAGATATGTTGAAAAAATAGAATCGCAGTAAATTTTCCAAATCCTCTTCTGAGTGAGATTCATCTTATATGCATGAAAATATAGTCTGTATCTGCGTAATCTCATAACATTGAAGATCATAGTTGAACCGTACCAGGATTTCTGGACACTTCTTAGGTCTTTAAAGTTACTCAGTAGCAGGGGCCATTCAAGCATATATATGCATATCATGTGTAGTTGAGTAACACAAGATATAATAAACATAGAGATTCAGAGGGTGTTGGAGATGAGAATTATTTTGGTCACCAATAATGTAAAAAAAAAAAATGAAAAATCAAGAAATTCTTTAAAAAATTAAGAAATCCAACAAAACAATTTCTGACTCAGCATCAGATAATTGCAGAAATAGTCTCCACAAATAAAAAAGGAAAATGTTGTGAGAAAACCTGAAGATAAAAACCGTTTATAATTTTCAATAAAACTTAATTAGAAAAGATTCAGAAGATGTTTTATCAAATTTCACAAAACATTTCAGCTGACACCTTGTTTTTACTGACAAATTTAAAATGTCAGAAAAATGTCATCTTCAAGAGATAAGAAACAGTGAAACTGAAATACAAGGGAATTAAGACTTTCAGAGGTTCAATAGTAAATGTATATCACACGGTTCATACATGCTTGCTATGATTCAACTAAGGTAAGTTTAATCCCATTTTTTAATTGTGACACCGCATATATACATATATATATATAATGCTCCTGTTTTTAACTCTCAAAATCAATTACTTATTCAAATACTTTTTGTTTTCTTTAAAACTTCATATTAACTCAGAGTACTCATGTTAAGAATAACCACATGACTGACCATCATATTTATTATATAAGAGTACTACAAAGACAAGGGGCATAACTAAGTATTTACAAATAGCAGGCAAGATAACTCAGACTTCAATATTTATGAGTAGCACATTATATATATATATATATATATATATGTGTGTGTGTGTGTGTGTGAGTGTGTGTGTGTGTGTGTGTGTGTGTGTGTGTGTGTGTGTGTACACATACATATATACAGAATAGAGGTTTGTCTTGTATGTAATAATGGTTAATAAGCTATATTATTATGAGTTTGATTCTCATTGGGTGCCCTATATTTCTAGCCTTATGTCAAACTTAGTTTAATAAAGAATTATACATACAGTGTTATTTTTAATTATTTGAGCAGTTTGCTTTTAAAATCTTAATTTTGAAAGGTAAAAACAGGAACAATATGCAAGAACAAATTTTATTGCAGTTAGTACAACAAGGCAGAGAGTATTCCTATGGCATAGTGGTTAACATGCAGGACTGTAACATCATTGTAATCAAGTTCAAACTGCAGTTGTGCTATTAAGTTCACTTTCAGACTTATACCAAGTTATAGGTTAAATAGTACCACTATTGTCCTTCAACAAGGATGGCTTTGGTATTAAATAACTCACAAAGGTTGATATGCTATTAAACAAAGAAACTAAACCAAACTATAGCAAATTATTTTCAATAGTTCTGAACGCTAAATTTCTAGAAAATACTTTTTTAATAGAATTAAACAGTTAAATGGAAAAATAAATTCTTTTTTCACTCCTAAAATATTGTTCAATTGGAACAGATACAAAACTACTAAGTCAATTTAAATTCTCCTTTGCTTAAAATCGTTAATGGTCCCTGTAATATTAAGTTATAAAAACAGTACTTTCTTAAGAGTAATGATTACAAAGGCTATAGAATGTACTGACAATTAGTTACAAATCATCTGCCTGTTTATATATAGAGAGGGAGAGACAGAGAGAGGTTCACATATATCTCTCAAAATGCTGAGAAGTAATTAAAAGTCAAAAGATTCTATTCATTTTTGTAAGCTAAAAGTATCTTTGAAGAATTTAAGGAGCTAAGTAAAGAGAGTTTTTTTTTTAATTTTGTAACAAAGATATAATAGGGAACCAAAATGGAACCTACTCAGAGAAAGACTTGGCTCAGTAAAATCTTTGGCACTTAGATATACATTCTGAATGCATAAAGAAAAACGGAATTCATTTGCCTGTATTTACCACTTGCCAAATCACCCCCACTTGAATCAGTACTGTAACAGATTTGTCAAGAATAAACAGTCTAGGTAGGTAGCTTTAAAAATAAATATCTCAAATTTTACACTTTCATTTAATTACTGGAAATGCTAAGTTGTTCATGGTAATCTTCTGATTGCAATATTGCCAAGAACTTGGCAAAAATCTACTTTTCAAATGTTCATAGTATATTCAGGAGCCACTAATGCTATCAAAGAACTTTTCAAATAGGTCTACCATTGACAGACACAACACATTTTCAGGTAATTTGGACATGGAAAATATTATTTATCCTTATACAAAACTTCCACAGTATCCATTAAAGTCCTCCTCTTAGGCATATATACTGATTTCTCATAAAAAGTATCATCAAAAGTTTGTACTAAATTCAGTTTGCATATGTTAAGCTTTTTTGGGGGGTAGTTGCAGAGCTATAAGAAACACTGTTATTGTTTTTATTTTCCATTGCCAAATTTTTATATTTGAAAAGCTTTCCAATTTTTTTCAGGACTGTATTTTGATCATTTGATACAGACATATTTATCAAGAAATATTTTAGCCTTAGAATCTTTCACTATAATATCTAGTTGGTTGGCATTTATATTTCTGCCAGTGGGTATTAGAAAATCCCATGAGAGTGTAACATCTTTTGCTACTGTGACTGGTTCAGGAAAATACCAGTTCTTAGCATATGGGGCATTGTATTGTTTGCAAATGTTTCAGTTACTAATCTCTAAAAAGTTACGATAATGTTGTGATGAGATTAGGTAAACCAATAGAAATTTTAATGGAATAGATATTGAAAAGTCATATAGTAATGCTAGTGACATGTGCACATGTTGGGATAGTAAATGTTTGCACTTTATGCTTCAGACATCCCCTTATATATATATATATATGTGTGTGTGTGTGTGTGTGTGTGTGTGTGTGTGTGTGTGTGTGTAAACAGGCGAGAATAAACAATAGTTTAAAAAGTATCTGATAAGTCAAAAACTGCTCAAATGCTGACCAGCTGAGCAGCATAAAATCTAAAAGTAATTATGACCTCACTTAAGTATATTGTTTCATAATTGTAAGTTTATTATGTTTTCTTTAGAACTGAAAGTACAATCATCAGATGAAACTTTATTTGGAAGAAATGGATGATAGATTGAATTATGAATATAAAAAGTTCCTGGCTCAATACTGAAAATTAATGCAGAAATGGAAGTGAGAAGGAGGAAGAAAGGTAAAAAAAGTTATTTTTTCTTAATATTTTCATTGGTAGTAAAGTCAATGTAAAATAATTAGATTACTAAATAATTGGTCCTTGAAGAAAGTGAAGAAGTACCACATAACCCATGCTCATATTAAATTGCTGCACAATATAAAAAGAGGAGTATAGATGGAATCTTAAGATTCAATATAGACTCATTTTTTTTTTAAATTAAGATATTGAACAGGACTAGTATTAAATGCAATTGAAACTGTTTCTTCTCATATACATATTTACCAACCCCTCCGCTCGGGCAGGATATGACACAAGGTCAATTTTTAAGCGGAGTTTAACAGGTTTGAATTCAGAGTTTTCCTTCTCCTAGACTAGTTGCCTCACCAAGGCTGAAGAACCTAGTCTGCCCTACTATTTTCCCATAGCTGGAGGGAGAATAATTGGATTCATACCTTTCCCAAGGATATTAGTGCTATGTGAAATGCAATCAGTCTCGTCCAGGATTTGAACCTGTGTCGCCGTGTCCATTTCCTACGACGATAACCATTACACCACGGGCACCACCGTTTCTTCTCATATATATATTTATACACACATATACACACAGACACACACACACACATACATATATATATATATATATATATATAGACATACATACACAGAGAGACAATGGTATCAAAAGTGAATAGATGTGCCTATTTTCATACAAGAACCTTTATCTAACAATTTAAATTATTTCTTAATACAAATTAAAACTTTGTGTATTTGCTATTTGTGAACTTTAATATTTTTACCCTTTCAGACATGAAATTTATCATTAAAAGAAATGCAATGGTACAGCTTCATACCATATTAAAAGAGATATTTAAGAAGTGCAGGGACCAATGGAAATATCACTGGAATAAATTTGTGAAATACTTAGGGTATTATTTGGAAGTAAATATTTTGTTTATTGTTCATTTCTATCTTGCTAAATACAGCTTCAATCTTGATACTTTTTGAACACCTCTAGTGCATATTTGCATAAGAAACAGAAGTTGACAGTCATCATATCTTGCCCAGTAGTGGCCAGGACATTCCACTATCAAACCTGCTTTCCCAGAAATAATGAGACTTGCACTACAAACAGAGCAATATCAAAAACTCTTGGTGTACAATGATAAAATTTAAATGAATACACATTTTATGCATTCCACAAAGCAAAAATATCAGTCTTGCATAAGAAATACTCATGAGACTGACTTGACCAGAGAACCATGAAAGTCAGACGAAAGAGTGATGCACTGGGATAGTCCAGTGCCATGTTTGGCCTAATAAAGAACACATTTTTTGTTATGCAACAAGTTCATCAATGTTTTCAGCTATCTTACTTGACTCTTCATGTGAATTTACAGATATATTTTCATAACATAAAAGAAAATCAGAAGCAGATGACTCAAACATTTCACAAGGCAGAATGAAAATTACTCATAAACTTCAAGTAATGTGCCTGAAAAAATGACAGAACTAATTGAAACGGCACAGATTGCAGAAAACTGATGGTTAGTTCCTGAAGAGAATTGGAATGACAGAATATTGAAAGAATGATTGACTGATTTAAAAATATTTCACGAGAGGAAATAAAAATGAGTTATATACAACTTATGCGTTTTGAAGAAAATTGGCTATTGGAGAGGTTTTGGTTAAAATTTATTAAAATCTGCCAGCTAGAATGGATAGGATGCATAACACTCTATACACAGTTAATAAATATATAGATATATACAGGGTGTGTGGGTAGTGTAGTGGTTACCATTATGAAAGACAAAACCTGCAAAATAGGTTTAAATTCAGGCTGAAATTACTTAAATTCTCTTCGCACTTAGCAATGAGAAGGGCACAAACCTTCAGCTATAGATAAAATAGTATGGCAGACTGGGATCCCTTACCTTAGTAGGATAATTAATCTAGAAGGAAAATTCTAAATTCAAACATCCAGTCAACACAACATGCTCCAGTATGGCAGGATAAAGTCCTTTACTTCCCATGTTTTACAGACATTGCCTTAGTACTGCAGTGAACAGAGAAAACAGCTTATAAAATGGTAATAATCATTTGTATGTGCATGTATTTACTCAACCCCTCTTCCACACTTCCAGTATGGGTCATCATTCCCCATTCTGGTTTGGAGATGTCTCATAGTCTATTCATGTGGAGGGCTCAACTGTCTTCTTTGACACTTTAATTCTCAACTTGGTTAGGTCATTCACAAATATCTTGGCAGGTATTCTATAGTTTTTAGACACATCTCTCACTAGTTTTCTTTCCAGAGTTTTTGAATTTTTTAAAATTCCCTCCCTCTGCTAGTCTTGTTCTGTAATATGTGTCCCTCTTTGAACTTTTTCATAACACTTTTAACTTCAATTCTTGTCACTTGGAAACATTTTGATAACTTTATATATCCTTCTTCTGAGTATTAACAATACTTTTTCCAAAGTCAATTTCTTTTACTTTTGGCATAATCCTTTCATAAATGACAGCCCAGTATCTCACTTAAGTTGTTACCCTATTTGTATATCAGAAAATAAACCTCACTATTAACTTCAATTCACAAGCAATTCACAATGATGAGCAAAAAGGAGAATTTTTAATAATATTGACCTATGTAGATTTTGGTTTATTTGAAATAATTAATTATTGTTTGCAAATAAAAAGAATGTTACTCTTTCTAAAAAAGACTTGTTTGTTTAGCAATACTCTATTAAAAATTCCTTATACTGTTAAAAAACACTTGTGAAAAATTTTAAATAGAATTAAATTTTCATGGGCGAATAATCTTGTCTTCAACTATGTGTGTGTATATATATATATATATATATATATATATATATATATAGAGAGAGAGAGAGAGAGAGAGAGAGAGAGTAAGAAAGTGTAACACAAAAATTAAAGCCATATACTGCAATTAATAATTTCACTATTTCATGATCCTTAAGCAAACAGAAGTTTTATACATATTATGAGATCAGAATATAAAATGGAATTAGATTACATCACAGAAAATCTGAGAAGTCTATTAAGTCACATTGTGTAAGAAAATCCATAATGAGAGAGTGAAAGAAATACACAGACACATATGTATAACTTTGATTCCTATTATTGTTGTGTGTGAAAATTTTGTAGACCATATAAAATGAATCTAGTAAAAGGATGGTTAGTTGATAGGTGTTTTATGGTATATCGACCCTACTGAGTTATTCAAAGCCAAATCCTGTTTACACACACACACACACATATCATTATAAATCGTATATATATATATATATATATATATATATATATATATATATATATATATATATGATTTGTAAGTGTGTTTATTAATAACTTTATTTTTAAACTAGTAAAATGATTTCAAATATTGCTATCTAATACTAATAGTTCTATTTAATATTAATGATTTGTTTGCACAAATAGTTTCAAGTAATGGTTTGGTTAGGTTGTGTTTTATGGCATAACAACCATTATGGGTTATTTAATGCCAAATCCTCTTTATACATATATATTATATATGTGATTTGTAAGTGAATGGTTCCTTGGTAACATTATTTTTCAATGAGTCAGAAGTCATTTGTTTTCTGACAAGTAAATTGTTTCAAGTATTGCTATCTAACACTAATAGTTCTATTTGCTCACAGTTAAATGATTAGCAAGAAGCTTGTGCTTCTCTGTGATTATTGTTTTGTTGTTGAGAGCTTCAGTTGTTCTAGATGGCTCACTCTTGGTCTCCACATAGCTCTTTGGGAAAAACCTTTGGGGTTATTAGAGTTTGCAAGTGTCTAGAGTTCAGCTGCATTTGTCAGTTACTATTTATTTTTGAGGTCTCTGCATCTCTTTCAGAGAAGTTGATAGCATGTTCAATATATGGCCTTAGCACACTTGGTGAGCACATTAATCCTGGCTAAGTTCTAATTGTTGGTAAGCTCTTCCAGCTCCATGCTAGTGCCATTAAACCAGTCTTTATGCTTCTTTATTGTAGTACCAAGTTTCTCTTTAAATACCTTGTACACAATCGATTTCTTCAAGAGTACCTGCTTGAATTTCAATTAGCCTGTAATTTAGTGAGGTCTGTAGGTCAGCCCTGTTGATCTTAAATCCTGTGGGTCATGAGCTTCCTGATTGTCATTTTGTCTTTCTCTGCATGACTTGTAGTATTGTAGTGGACTTGATCCTAACATGGCCAATACTGCCGGGTTTTTTTTTTGTTGCTCTTGAATTCATAAAGTTTAGCAGAACATATGGCTGTATGATGGTGTAGTTAATATTGGCTAGGTGTAATGTAATTGACCAACTCAAGAACTAAAGTCTCCAAGAAGGAAGATTTTCTCTGCATTCAGGATAGCACAAAGCTGGTTGTAGAAACTGCTTATTTTTCTGGGTGGTTGGTCATAGTTGCAGCATAAACAGTGATCAGGATACAGTATCTGCTGTGAACTAAAGAAAACCCCAGTTTAATAAGTCTGTAATGTACTGTTTTGGGATCCTCAGACATACTTAGCAAAATACCATTTCCATCCACAAAAGCCACACCAGATTCACTTCTTTTAGTTGAAGTTTTCCCACTCCTGTAGGTGTAGCTTGTCTCCTCTCTAATACAGCATCTTTCAGTGAATCTGAACTCACTCAGGCTCAATGTAGTTTTGGAGCTCTTTAGATATTATGGCGCTCCTCCTTTTAAGTCTGTTTGTGTTAGGTTTGTCCAGCAGTGGTCTAATATTCCATGTTAGGCTGAGGTGTACATTTGCTGGACCTTTTTATCCTGGGCAACATCTTACCAATATGGGTATTTTTCTTTGCTAGAGTACATGTTTTACAGGGAAAACTGGCTAGGTTGCTTTTAGGATGCACAAGGGTTTGCCAGTTGTTTATGTGTCCTTCTCTTCTGAGAAGGTGCTGAGCTGGTAAGGATGGTCCAAGATGAGATCAGGCTGGAAGAATGCCCAACTAGGCACAATCTTCAAGAAGGGAGGTTGTGGCAACTACTATGGGATCTCACTTCTCACCATGCCAGGGAAAGTGTTTACCTGTATACAGCTCATGAGACTATCAACCCTAGTGGAGGATTTCCAACCTGTGGTAAAATGTAGGTTCTGCAGAAACTAAGGAACCACACACATGATCTTATCCTTGTGACAAATACAGGAGAAATGCATTGAACTAAACATGCCCTGCTATATGATATTTGTCGACTTCACAAAAGTCTTCAACACTGTGATCAGGGAGGTGCTATGGAATATCCTATGGAAATTAAGGTACCTTGACCATTTATTCAGGCTTGTATCTGCCTTGCATACAGGAATAATGGGATCAGTCAGCTTAAGAAGAGAACTCTTGAAACCATTTGAGGTTGGGAACAGTGTGAAACCAGGATGTGTTCTTGCCCCCGCATCATTCTCAATTTTTCTTTCTATGGTCTTATTTGATGCCTTCACTGATTCCACCCAAGAAATAAGGATACCGAGTAGACTGGAGAGTGGGGTAAACCTGTTCAATGCCAGTCAATTCAAGTCTACAAAAAAGACTAGAAATATTCCTGTACAGAAGCTCATATTTGCTGATGACACTACTTTTATGGCATACAACCACTAAGATGCACAGGAAATAATCACCCGTTTCTCAAAATCTGTAAATTCATTTGGACAGAAAATTAAATCCAAGAAAACTGAGGTTATGTACCAACTTCTTCCTGGACATTGGTTGAGACATACTGATAGGGGGCCAGGTATTAACCTAAGAAACAAATTCAAATATCTACGCTCCATACCAGTGAACAACTACAGACTAAATGAGGAAGCAAATCTGGCTCAACAATGACCTCTCCATAAAAGCTAAATGCACAGTGTAGAGCACTATATTTTGGTCAACCCTCCTGTATGGCACAGAAACTTGGACAGTATACATAGTGGAATCCTAAAAATTTCACATCTATATGATGTATCACTTGTGCAAAATACCAGAAGTGGTGGCAACATATCCCAAATATATTCATCCTGGAGAAATCTAAACTTCTTGGCATGTACAATATACTCACCCAAAGCAATCTAAGATTGACTTGTCACTTGAACAGACTTGAGGACAGCAGACTGTCTAAACAAATCCTGTATTCTCAACTTACAGAAGGGTCATGTAAAATAGGATGATAAAACTAAGCCATATGGACATCATAAAAAGAAACCAGGGGGTCATAAACATCCCTAAAGATGATTGGCAATACCGGTCCAAAAATAAAAGAAACTGGAGAAAAAGTCAGCAGGACATCATCATCTAATAAGTAGTAGTTGTAGTGTCTGCACAAGGTTAAATGGTTTTGAGTATTGCTATTTAAGACAAATAATTCTATTTGATATAAATAATAATAATCCCTAGTAAAAGATTGAACAATTCTATTTGACCCATAGATGGGATCCTAACAGGTACTACCACTCCAGGTCAGAGTGGACCTGCAAGTAATGGCAATGAATGGATACTCCACATTCCTCAAAGCTCTAGGACTGGAGCCTCATCATCAGTTGGTTTTAGTGTCATATCCAGGATACTGGGGGGGTCTTACCTCTCTGCAAAAATAGTTTGCATATTCTACAGCCCCTGCTGACTGAGCTGTCTAGTGAAAGAGCTTTTGTCTACAGACTCTTATGTCTGGTACTGAGCAGCAAAATTAATAAAACAATAGGAAGAAAAAAAATTGATTGCTACAATACTGGTATTGACACTCTTCAAATTGTTTTGAAAAAAATTATGTCTGACTCCCTACTGATAAATTGTCATGACTTAACAAAAGACACTTATTATTCTCTATTCCTTTTATATGATTATGAAGTCCAAGGAGCTGTTTAAAAACATCAAAAGTTCTATTATAACTAATCTCAAGACCTCTAGAGGGGACAAGATAATTCCAAGCAACTTGGTATCAATATTTTAAAAGTCTAAGGTGGTTGGTTGGTTTTATGACATGTCACATCTTCTTGGATTATTTTATACTGAAGTTTAACAGTTATGATCTCTAGTTATATCGAGCACTGAAAATGTATCTTCACAGTCATTTTAAACAAGTAAACACTTTATAACATAATTATTTGTGTATAAGATGCATTTATTTTTCAGATTTTTCAACCCTAAAGTTAGGGTTAGGTATTATACATGGGAACAGTATAATCACCTTTTTTTAGGCTACATGCTTTAGCATATTTAAATTGGGATGACTGAAAGTAAATTACATCAATATTCAAAACTTATGTGTTTTATATCAGTTACAGAGAAACATCTACAGG
Source organism: Sepioteuthis lessoniana (assembly GCA_963585895.1). Classification (NCBI taxonomy): domain Eukaryota; kingdom Metazoa; phylum Mollusca; class Cephalopoda; order Myopsida; family Loliginidae; genus Sepioteuthis; species Sepioteuthis lessoniana. The sequence continues at coordinate 46,321,034 of OY757916.1, read as the reverse complement.
AATGTGTGCTAGTCCATAATTTTCTTTCTCCTAAAATAAGCTTATTTTCACCACAAGCTTGTGGTACTTTCATGTTAATGTATCTGTGCATTAGCTCTAAATACTGTGTAAATTTTGAGTATGAACTGATAAAAAGTTGAACAAATGTTAAATTTAGGTTAAATTGAGTTTCTGCTAATTCTAAAATGCCAGAGCATATTACTAATAAGAATTTTTTTCAAGAATTTTGTAGTCCATGGTTAGGGATGCATGTTATTTACAAATAATTGTGGTAGTTGCAATATTGTTAAGAGAAAATATAGTAAAAAATCATTTTTAACATTATCTTATTTAACCCATAGATGAGACCCTAATAGATACTACTTAGTGTGGAATTAGGAGTAATGGTAATGAAAAAGTGGTTCTACGCTCCCCAGAGCTCCAGAACAGGAGCCTCACTACTAGATAGAGTTTAGTGTCATACCCAAGTCATTGTTTCAAAAGTGTGAAATGTTATTGTGAAATTTGCTAAGTATGCAACTGTCAAAAAATTACTGGATGTTGGGGAAAGAGAAAAATTGATGAGAGAGAAATTTTTGATGGTTGGTTTGAATTAAAAAAGTACCCCATAAAATATATTGAAAAATAAGAGCTGAAAACTGACCAGGAACAATTTGGTTTCAATGTGTACCATATACTTCACAGTAAATCAAGAAGAGATCTATGAGTAAAAGCCAAGTAGGACCCAACTCACCCTTGCAGCTGAAAAAGTACAAAAAAATTACTGGTTTTTGTCAAAGAGGATGTGAACAAATTCTGATTGATTGGTTGTTTAGTTTTATCACATGTCAACTCCTGTAAGATTATCTAATTCAAAGTCAATCATGCATACACCCTATATATATTACCTTACATCTCTGTCTTTTAGTGTAGAATACATTTTTAGTTATAAACCCATTTGGATTCTAATGAACTCTTATGACACATGTCAATCTAATTTCCCATTGGTTGTCTTCCTTCTCTCTCTCCTTCTATATATATATATATATAGAGAGAGAGAGAGGGAGAGAGAAAGTGAGAGATACACATATGTAATGAGAGGATGCCAAAGAAAATTATATATGAGGAGCTTGAGATGTAATGGTTATTGTCATAGGAAATCAACACAATGACCCAAGTTTAAATCCTCGAAGAGGTTGTTTGCATTTCACATAGAACTAATACCCTTAGAAAAGGTGTGAATCCAACTATTCCTCCTTCAGCTATGAGTAAATAGTAAACTGGGCTCTTTAACTTTGGTATAGCAACCAGTCTAAGAGAAGGAAAACTATAAATTTATATCTGTCAAACTCTGCTTAAGAATTGACCTTATATTATATCCTGCTTGTGCAGAGGGGTTGATGTGTGTGTGTGTGTGTGTGTGTGTGTGTGTGTGTGTGTGTGTGTGTGTGTGTGTGTGTGTGTGTAAATTCATTTTCTTTTTTTGTTGGTCCAATGAGAGAAAAGTAAATACATTAAAATGGAGAAGTCCACAAGTGAATTTCATTTCCGTTTTTTTATTTTTTTGTTTCTACACATTTCTGACTTTAGAGTCTTCTTCAGGAAGTTAATGATTGATTTGTACACTCTCTTTAGTTTTTATAGTGATGACTGTTTTGATTGGGGCTCTTCTCAACTCAAAGAACTGTGTCAGTGAATGTCCTGTATGAGTTCATTGTCAGTGACAACCTTTAGCCTCTGGAGATGTTGTTTTTTGTGTGTATGCTTGTGAGCATGTTTGCAAGTGTATATTCCATGTGTTTGTGTGCATGAGTGAGTGTTTCTATCCATATATGCATATATACTTTCAAAGGTTTTGATTTCTCCTTTATTTCCCTTCTTCTAAATGATCTAGTTGATATGCTTTAAAATCCAGCCAAAACAAACCTTCCTCCCTTCCTTCTGTTTGTGTATGTGTGTGTCTGTTTGTGTCTGTGAGTGTGTAGTTAGGTCCTGTTTAATGTAAGTTCAAATTTATCTATGAAGTTTTTTCTTTTATTTAGAGTAATGAGTAGTCATCAGTTTGGTATATTGGTAATATTTTAAACATTCCATTACTGCATAGGTAAAAGTGTTTTGAAACATTTTCCATTTTCTTGTAATTTAAGGTTGCTCCTATGTAAGGATACTCAGTTGTTTAGTGCTTGAGTTGATCCTATGTATACTTTTTTACAGTTGCAACATTCGATTACATTTTTTGGATTGCAGCTTAACTTTTTATTTATGATGAATTTTGTTTTTGATAATTCAAAGGTATAGGGTTTTCCTTCAATAATTATATTACGTACTCTACATCTTTTATTCCTGCATTTTGTGACTCCATGCATTGTGTATTCCTCAAATGTAATTGAGGTAGGTGTTTCAAATTTCTGGGTTATCTCTAGCTGTTAATGATTTTTTGGATTCTGTCATTGTTTTTAAGTTGCTTGAGATCTTTTATCATTCCTGTGAATAGTTCTGGGTTGTTTTTATTGAATGTCAAGATGTATGCTCAGGCTTCATTGTTGCTATGTTTTTTGGAGGGTTCTTTTAATGGTATTTTTCTACCTTTCAAATCCTTTATTCATTAGTGTGGTTAGGATTGTGACTTTTGAGATGGAGGTATTGTTGGGTGTCTGTGGGTTTGTAGTAAATGTCTATGATAATTTGTCCATTTTCATTTTTAATGAGGATGTCTAAAAATGGTAGTTCTTTAAAGCTATGTTCCATTGAAAATTTTATTTTGGGGTGTAGGTTTTGGAGCAAATTATGTAAATTGTTAATATTGCCCCATGGGCATTTCCAGAATACGAAACAATCATCTAAGTATCTTTTCCATTATCTAATAAATTCTGTTTTAATACTATTGTTTTACCTACGATTTCATATAGATTTTCCTGTAAATATGCAAAGGTTAGGGTGGTGTACATTGGTGCCATTTTAGTTCCTATAGCTATTCCTTGGGCTTGGATGTAATTTACATTAATGAATTGGAAAGAGTTATTATTCAAGATTAGTTGAATACCATCTGTGATCAATGTTTTGTTAAATCTGGGTTGTATAATTTTTTGAATAAATGATACCGAATAATATTTATTTAGTTTGTATGATGTTTCACTGGTAATTATATGATCCTGGTATATATATTTTAGAAGAAAAGTAACTTTTTAAAAACAAGTGTTAAGTATGTTCTTATTTATTGGTGATGATGTATTCATGTATACACATATAATTTTCAAAATTCTGTGGAATTAGTATGTGGAGGGAAGTATTGTGCATTACACATTCCTCACCTATGCAAATTACATTATAATTCCTGAATAAAATGAAGCAACATATTTCAGTATGAGCAGAGACACAAGTCTTAGAATGGAAATAATGAAATTGAAAGACACAGGTATCAGAAACCAAAATGATTCTCCTTTGATGGTGCCTTAGTCTGAAAATGATATAAAGCATACTGCTAATTATATATATATATATATATTTATATATGATGAGAGCAAATGTATATGCTCATGTGCATTAGAACAATCATAATAGATGTATATCGTATATAAACTTATACATAAATAAATGCAATATCCCCAAAATATACATACTTTGTTGACAATACCTACAGTTAAAGCCTAAAAATTAATGAAACACCTTCATAATAAACAATCTATATCACAACATAATTTAGAAAAATACTAAATGATCCAGGAACCTATTGTAACAGTGATCTATGATGATACTGATAGCTTATATTAAGGAAGGGGTGAATGATTCTTATTAACATTTCATAGCTCCACTACATCAAGAATTTCAATGATATAAAAATAACTCAGTATGAATGCAAATCCCCAAAAGTTAGATTATTTTAAGTGTATTGCTATAATGAAAATCTCACTTATGATGGACTGTTTTTTCTGGGTTAGAGTTACATAACAAACATGAAGAGAAAATTAGTAATAGATATATAAGTATTTGAAGTGTTTATCAAAAAATAAAGGGTTGACATGCCATAAAACCAATCAACCATTAGAATAGGGCTATTATATGTATAATGTAAATATCTTGCTAATGAGTCTACAATAGAAATGCTCCAAAATACAAAAAAAAACCCAGATTGTCAAGGGCCAAGAATTAATGCAAACACTACTGAGAGAATTGGCCTATTATATGTTGTAAAATAAACAAACTGGTAAGAATTTTACTAAAGAAAGGTATTAAAAATCAAGAAGACACTGTCACTGATCAGGCATCATTAATAGAAATGGCTGTTATATGTTACGTGTAAATCATTTCAAAACAGTAATTAACAGTAGTTGATTTTATTCTATAAATGCTTTGCAAATAAGGATTATCAGTTTTTAAGAATTATTGTAGTACACTTCATATAGATTACATGCTAAATATTATTATACTTGTATATATGGAAAAAAACTATTGTTTCTTTTACATTAAGAATTGATACATTAAGAATTAAGAAATTCAATTCATATTTCATGATTACTTTCATACTATGTAAATTGTGAGAAAACTACTCAATACACTGATATGGTTTTTGCTCACATGATCACCACATTTACATTTAGTTTTCTTACACCTAATACCTCCTCCATGACATTTATAAAATCAGTAAGTAATTATTTTGCCTATGTCACCTATGGTTACACTTTTGAAGAAAGTCTTGCCATTCTTTTGTATACAACAAACCTCATACCAGTATCAACCACAAATAAATACAGTACTAACAATTTAAAAAATAAAACTTGATTTTCTTCAACTAAAATTACCAGGATTTTATTATTTCTAGTAGAACCAAAACAAATATTATTAGTAAATTATATATTGCCAAATTCTAAAGCAATGGAACTCAGTCACTAAAATTTGTAAATGTGGCAGTCTAAAAGTTTACCTCATGTATATGCTTATATAATCAATTCTTAGTAAATAATATCCAATAATATCCACTGTATTATGTTCCACAAGAAATAATAAAATCTTTGTATTTTTGCTTTAGAAGAAAATAATTATTTTATAAAAATTTGTTGGGTATTTACTTTTTTATGGGTGATAATATATAAAATTTACAATTGAAAATTATAATTCCTTTTTATTTTACCATATTTTGAAAATTTATCTGCAAAACTAGATGCAAAATTACAACTGATAAGTCCACCAAGGATCATGTGATCAAATCTCACAAGTAGACCAAGTTTTTTTAGATTTTGTTGAAATTCTAATATTAAATATTTTCTCGGGTTTCTTATAACTAAAATCCTTCTGTTTTCATTTTGATTAATATATGATATTCAGATTAATATTTCATCTGGTAGTCTTTGAATGTCACCCAAAATTTTTTTTCTATATGAATAAAGGTGAAGCAGTCCATAGTTCTGTCAAAATCTTACACACACGCAAGAAAATCTTTGAGAAAGACCAAAGAACATATTAGCAAAAACATTAGGATAAAACAAAAGAGATGAGAATACTAGTCAGAATAACCCAAAGATTTTTGACTGAAAGTGAATTTTTTTAGTGATAGTGATTCTGTAAAAGCTAGTAGTACCTGACCTATAAAAATTGGAAAGGAGAAGGGCCCTACCAAGTGAACACTGTTAACTTTAACATATTCTGAAGAATAACACTCTACACAAATAATAGGATCCTGAATGCAAATAAAAAAACCCAGACAAATGCCAAACTATCAAACATCTTTACTATTGTTCTGCTTGTTTGTATATAAAACTGTGGTAGTTTTCAGCCTAGAATCAGAGTGTAGTATCTGCCCAATTCCCAGATTTTCAAGAAATCAAGAAACCTAAGTAAAAACATTAAAAAGGAAAGAACTGGGAAAAGCGAGGAAGAAAAGGAAGGGAAACAATATGTGTGAAGGAGAAGATTTAAAAGGTAAGAAAGCTAGACAAAAAAAGAAAAGAAAACCTCATAAGAGGAGAAAAAATATAGACATGAATAGAGAGGAAGAAAAGAAAGAGACTTATGAAAGTCATAGACAGATTTGTTGGATGGATATCAAGAGAAAATGAATGAGAGTTTAAGAGGCAGATAGGAATGGAAAAGTGTAAAAATTGTGATAGATTAGAGAGAGCAAAAGAAAGCTAAAAGAGAGGATGCAGAAAACAGATTAGTTTCATATGTAAAAAGGTTTACAGTATGATGTTCATACTGTATACCTTTTCACATATGAAGCTAATTTTAAGCAGAAATTGTTTAGACAAACAGACTTCTTCATATTCTTGACATTATTCACATAATATTTCAGTTAATCTATTCTGCAGCTTTTATCAAGTATTCAATCTTGATAAAAAAGGAGCTTCTTTAGTTGTAAGAAAAAGAAACCAAAAATTGAGATAGAAAATAGTACCAACTCTCCCAACTTGTGCATGTGATGGTTCACAAGTCGGACAAGCAAAGCTTTCAATACTGTGGTTTTCTTTACTTAGCCAAGTACGAGGATCATTAAATAAGGTTCCAGAATTTTTTTGTATGGGCACTTTTATTGATAGTATACACATGAAACTCTAGTCCCCTTCGAAGTAATCTCTTCCGGCTGCAATGCACTTGGTGTACGGTTTTTCCACAACTTCTGGAAGGCCCCGTGGAAGTCCTCTTGTGTGAGCTTGTCAATGACCTTCGTCACAGCCTCTTTCATCTCCTCAGTTGTCTCATAACGACAGCCTCTGAGCTTAGGGAATAACCAAAAGTCACAGGTAGCAACGTCTGGACTATAGGGAGGCTGAGGAAGTGTCTTGATGCCCATCTTGGTCAAATAGTCTGTGACAAGGATGGAGTTGTGGACTGGTGCATTGTCCAGCTGGAAATGCCACTGACCCGATTTGAAGAGTGCTAGCCTTTTCCCTAGGAATCTTTTCCTGAACTCCCTCAAAACCTCCACATAGTAACCCTAATCCTAACCCTAACCCTTTGGCCAATCAACTCTGGTGTATTGACTTCCTTACTCCTCCCACACCTCTCATCATCCCTCACAGACTTCCTGCCTTACTTGAATCTCTTATGCCACTCAAAAACTGATGCTCGATTCATGCAAGATGGTCGAAAAGCAGTCTGAAGCATTCCATACGTTTCTGTGGCCTTTTTTCAAGTTAAAAACAGAATTTTATTGCATATCATTCTTCTAAAGTATCCTCACATCCAGAGTGCATTTTTGAAATTCATCAGCTATGACAATCAGGCTTTAGTCGGGTGTATTCCAATTGCTGCTGTAGCTGTTCATTTGAAGCTGAAATTATAGAAATTGGCTAGTCATCTCATAAGATGTATAGCAATAACATAGTGAATTTTCAAGAGTCTATGACAATTTTAAATGCCTGTACAAAAATAGTCTGGAAACTTATTGAAGGCACCACATAGATACTGGAGATACCCTACTTGGTCTACTTAGAACAGCTGGAATGGATTGGTCAAGTTGGAATAATAATAACTACTTTTTGGTTTCTTTTTTCCATAAAAAAATTAGTTCTTTTGATACATTAATAATTTTTCTTAAAGTTATCAACTAATCTCAGTTTTTATAATATCTAAATAAAAATAAGTTAAGCAGTAAAGATTAAAAGGGATAAAGAAGAGAATGTAAAGATACAGGCAAAGATTGAAAGAAAAACAAAGATATGAGATGACAGATAATCTTATTCATCAACATCCATTAAGAATAAAGTTTGAAATTCAAAGCTTTAAATGAAGACACAGATGAGCATCTTATACAATACTAGATGTCAAGACTAGTGTCAAGATTAGTCTCTGTCGATTTGACAAACATTTGCAACTGGTCTTGATACTTTTTGATCAGTTGTTCTAGTCCAAAAATAGATTCATGCAAGTGCAGTGACCTCATTATTCACTGAACCTAGTTGCATGCCATTTTTTTCTTTTTTCCAAAACTGAAAATTCACCATAAGGATAAGAATTGAAGTATGTGTAGGCTATTGTAAGAAAAAGGACAATGCAGCTTCATTTTACATATAGGGAGGAATTTCAGAGGTGCTTTGACCCATGGAAAACTCACTGGAATAAGTGTGTTGAATTCTAAGAAACTATTTTGAAGAAAAGGAATGTTTCATTCTTACTCCTTTTAGCAGAATGGTTATCCTCCTAGGAAATGAAATCAGTAACCAGAATTTAAATCCAGAACAAAACTGTTTGCATTTCAATTCATGTTAAATCCTTGGGGCAAAGCATCTATTTTCCCCCAGCTGAGGGTAAATAGTGGGGCACACTGGGTTCTTTAGCCTTGTTTAGGCAACCAGTCTAAGAGAAGGAAAACTGAATTCAAACCAGTTGTATCACATTCTGCCTATGATGGAGAGGTTGGATGAATAAATTCTTGTTTATTTCTTTCTTGGTTCAGATTCAGTCTTGATACTTTTTGAACATGCTTTATATTTTATTAATTGTGATAACAGATTAATCCAAATTTTCAGTGATTACATAGTTAAGAGACCTGATCTAAATCAATAGAAGTACTCAAATGACCTGAGAGGCCCAGAGACCTAACTTGGTATGATGTTCATTGTATTATAGCAGTAATGAATGTTGGAAAATTACAAACATTTGGTGATACCTTGTTTGTATTTAACAGTCCATGAAAGGATTCACAGAGAGATCAATCACTGATATTTGTAATGATTTGTAAGCCCCTTGAAGATAATGTTAAGTTGATGATGGGTAACAGTGCAATTATGGAAGCAACCATCATATTGACAATAGATTTCAGCTATTACAAGGTAAGGATCACAGGGGCTGGAAGGTGATTATTTTGTATATTGAGATTATGAAGTAAAAATGCCAACCATTTCAGTATTTTCACTTCAAACTTTATATACTATTGCACCAATCAAATTTTAAAGACCTAAGTTTTAGACAAAAATGGAAACTAACCTATGAAATTTTGCTAAGTTGAACATAATGGGAAAAATTACATGCAATACTCTGACTCCAAAAATAAATTCATAAGTTAATGCTTTTGTTTGTACTTTTTAGATAATAGTTATGTAGAGATTATTTTTCTGATAAGGTGTGTTCAAAAAGTATTGAGATGAAAGACAAAAATTAACAATGAATGAAATGTTATCTTTATTCAAAACAGTCTCTTTGGTACTTAAACACACTATTTCAGTTTGTTTTCAATTCAAACTCTGCTTTTATAACTTTTCCATCATATTTCTTTTAATGTTCTGTACCGCCTGAGATCTTATCTTTAAGGTTAATTTTCAATTTGAGGAATAAGAAAAAATCACATGGAGTTAGGTCTGGTAAGTATTGGGAATGTAACACTTGTAGAATCTTATGTTTTGCCAAGAACTGCAGTTTGAAAAGTATTGAGACAAACTTCACAATCTTTTTTTCCAAATTAGTACTATCTAGAAGTCTATATTTCAAGACATTACCACATTATCATATATATCTTTCAGCTCAGTATACATCTTCATTTAAATTTTCTAAGACAGAAAAAAATTAAAGCTTTAGTCTCAATACTTTTTGATCAAACTTCATCTATCTAATTTGCCATGTTATTTGTAAGTATCAATCTGAAGATTTTAGATTCAAGTATTTTCTAAAACCTCAAGAGGTTTTATTTTTATAGTAAAATAAAGTTTTGTATAAATTTTTCACAATAAAAATCTATTTGTATCATATTGCTCACTAGGTCTCTTCTACTCTACTACATCTGGTCAACACTTTATATAATTAGCAATAAAATGTTACATACATCTAACTTGTTAAGAAATATGAGTGGAGAAAAAGGAAAACTAATTTGTTGAGAATAACAATTTATTCATATAACATGTTTTGCTTTTACAGCTTCATCAGACAGTGGAAATTTATTTTTCTTTTTTTTTCAAAGAAAATTTCATAGTAGCTAATAAAACTGTAAAAGTAAAATATGTTATACAGATAAATTATCATTCACAATAAGTTGTTTTATTATTTTTACAGTCAGACTTCTTAACTATTTTGTTGGATATCAATGTATATTAAAAATGGTACAACAAGTGCATTGCAGCCGGAGGAGATTACTCCGAAGGGAACTAGAATTTCATTTGTGTACTATCGATAAAAGTGCTCATACAAAAAAAATCTGGAAACTTATTTAATGATCCTCATATAAATATAATTTATTATAATATATACATATAATTTATCATAATATATATATATATATATATAATTCATTAAATTTAAAATCTTTCTTGATGGGACATCAATTCTACAAAATATCTCTAATAAGTCAAATGACATAATTTAAAACAAACAAATGCTGATTCACTAATCAAATGGCCAACTTTTTCTTGTTATACAAATTTTCCCAAGGTTTTTGTATTTTGCACTTTTAAACATTCATCGTTGATTTAACATAACTAATAGTCTTGATGATGGTTCGTTAGAACCAAAACGCTATAGTGTCAACTTTGCTTCTCAATAAATCCCTCCTTCTACTTGGATTACCTTGTTATCAATTTTTCTTTATATATTGTTGGATTATACTCCATTATTTACTTCATTAATTTATCATAGATATGTTGGGAACAAAATTGTCTCCCTTTCTTGTGATTCATGGGTGGAGCTTCTGACAATCAAATGACCAATGGTCATGAGATAGTTTGAGAAGCGAGTTCAACCATTTTTTGACCAAGAAGAATTCTACCATTTTTTGACCAAGAAGATAGGACGTCTGCTTCAGCCTCTGCTATGTGAGAAGTTCATGCTTTCAAATCACCTTACAAGAACTTGCACTACACCAGATCTACCTACGTGTAACTTCTGCCGTTCATTACTTTATTCTTAGAGCAACTATTGTGCTTTTATTATTATTGTGTATTATATACATAAATATTAAATGTTTGCAGTTTAACTTTTCATGTCATGTAGTCTTTCCTTGCTGAACTATTCAGTGTTAGACTATCAACAAGATAGTCTATTGCAGTATGAGAAAGTGTGGTTGATAGTTCAGGCCATTATCATATACCACATAAAGTTCTTGTAATTGGTGACCTCATCGAGTCAAGGTATTTCGTTCTTAAAAACAAAGAAATTGGTAACATGTCAGCATGTTCTTTTGCGTTCTTAGAAATATAGCAGGCAAATTCTTTTTTAGTGTCTGAATATGTGTCCAGACACAATGAATATTCGGTTTAGGAAATACTACATTTCATAAATGGCTGTTTTGCCAACCTTCTATTTTAGTATGTGGGTGTAGTGCCAACAAAGTTTTTCCTTCCTCATTCCTTAGGTAAGCTCATCTCTCAGTCAGGTTTAATGTTTTTCCTTAGGTGGTGAGAATATAATTTCTCTCATCTCTAACATTGCCTTGTGGGGCAACTTAGAGACTGCCAAATAGTATTTTTGTTTTTGGTAACTTATGCATCAAATCTCATATTCCAATTCCAATAGTGCAAAAAATAATGCTGGGTCTTATCTACAAAATTGCAGACACATGCTAGTAAGCGTCCTAATTGCTTCAGTTTTATCCACCATTATCTACATGAAGAAAGATGTGGGTAAAGGAGAAAATTCTCTCACTACCAAGGGCCAAGTCAAGAATGTCTGTAAACAAATGCCTCCTTCACCCTGTTTGAGTTTAGCAACCAGACTGAAAAATGAGCTCATTAAGAGAACGTCAACATAACAACAAAAAATGTTATCTCAGCTTCTCCATGAGGAGACATTAGGAGACAGCACTCCCCCACAGTTTCTACATAGACTCCAACAATTAGCAGGAGAGAACCACGAAGACAGACTAATCCACTATATTTTCCTGGAACACCTCCCAGCAGAATATCATAATTTCCTGGCTGCTGTAGATCTGGAAGCACCCATTGAAAAATTGGCCAACATAGCGGATAATATTGCACACCTAACCTTGCATAGCACTGCTTCAATTTCGAAGGTGCAAACTTCTGAGTTGGCTGACTCACTGGACAAATTTCTAGAAGGATTTAGGAGATTGGAAGTCTGTATGGTCCAAGTAGAAGGGTGCTTGGACAAAAGAAGTATATCATGTTCAAAGGGTAGAGGTCAAGCTAGGGGTTAGGCTCCCTTGTGTCCTTTACACAAGAAGTTCAGGAATTAGGTGCATCACTATAGTCCACCCTGTTCTTTTAATGAGAAGCAGGGAAAACCCTAAGCCGGCAACCGAAGGTGAAACAGTGTATTGGCGATAGTAGAATTAGTCACTTATCATATTTACCAACCCCTCTGCTCGGGCAGGATGTGACACAAGGTCAATTTTTAAGTGAAGTTTAACAGGTTTGAATTCAGAGTTTTCCTTCTCCTAGACTAGTTGCCTCACCAAAGCTGAAGAGCCTAGTCTGCCCTACTATTTTCCCATAGCTGGAGGGAGAATGATTGGATTCATAACTTTCCCAAGGGTATTAGTGCTATGTGAAAATGCAATTAGTCTCGTCCAGGATTTGAACTCGTGTTGCCGTGTCCATTTCCTAGGACGGTAACCATTACACCACGGGCACCTCCATAAAATTAGTCACTTATTATCCATGTTTGACCATACCACTGGCATATGTTTTCTAGTAGACAATGGAACACAAATATCCTCTATCCCAGCTACAAAGGAAGATAAAAAAGGAGGCCTTCATAAATTTACTCTTCAGGCAGTTAACAAGTCTCTCATTCAGACATACAGTCAGAGGTGCCTTACCCTTAACTTAGGTTTGAAATTGGTTTTTACCAATATCTTTGTGATTGCAGACATGGAGAAAGCCATATTGGAGGCAGATTTTTTACGCAAATATGGCCTTCTTGTGGATATTAACAAGTGTAGTCTGATGGACCCTTTGACAGACGTTAGGTCATCTGGTTCCGTGTGTAAAGGATTTCCCTTATCCCCTTCCATGGCTAAAATGGAAGAGAATCCGACATTTTACAAGCTTTTAAAAAAATTTTCAAATCTTGCCAAACCGTCCTTTCACAAGGAAACTCTGCCTCACTCTATAAATCACTATATAATCATCACTGATCCTCCTGTTCATAACCAACCCCGTCGACTTGCCCTGGAAAAATTAAGTGTTGCTAAAGATGAATTTTCACAAATGATGGAAATGGACACTATCCATCCATCAAAAAGCAACTAGGCATACCCTTTACACATGGTACCCAAAAGTGGTGGCACATGGTACATTTGTGGCAATTATAGAGAACTTAACTCTGCCACTAAACCTGACTGTTACCCCATTCCCCATATACATGATGTGATGGCAGTAATTCAGGATAAGTCTGTTTTTTACAAAATTAGACCTTATCAGGGGCTACCATCAAATTCCTGTAGACCCTTGACATATGCCTAAGACTGCGATAACAACAACATTTGGTTTGTTTGAATTTCTACACATGCTTTTGGCTGAAGAAACGCGGTGCAGTCATTCCAAAGATTCATCGACCATATATTACAAAGATTGAATTTCGTCTGTGCCTAGGTGGATGATGTCTTGATTGCTAGTTTGTTGAAGGAAGAACATATTAAGCATGTGCAGATAGTTTTTGTGTGTTTTGAAAAATTTGAGGTTGTTATCAATCCAGTTAAATGTAAATTTGGGAAATCAGAAATAAATTTCTTGGGACATTATATAAACTCTGCTGGGATTTCTCCTTCCCCTTGTAAGGTAGAAGCTATTGAAAATTTCCCCGTACCAGACACGATAAGGAAGCTGAGACAGCTTTTAGGCATAATAAATTTTTACAGAAGGTTCCTGCCTAAGTGTGCACAGGTAGTAAAACCTTTGACAGACATGTTGACTAGTGTCAGATATTGTGAAATAGTTCTGTCCAACCTGGCCTTAACAGCATTTAGAAAAATTTTAAAACATATTGTCTCAGGCAGTAAAATTATAACATGTTGTTCCAGATAATCAATTGTGTTTGGTGGTGGATGCATCTTCTATAGGTGTAGGTGCAGTTCTACAGCAAAAAATGAGCAACCAATGGAGCCTGATTTCATTCTTTTCCAAGAAACTGACGACGATGGAGATCAGGTACAGCACATTTGGATGAGAGCTACTTGCTGCGTATTCGGCTTTGCCACTTTTGACACTTGTTGGAGGGGCAAACTTTCTATATACTTACAGACCACAAGCCATTGTTGGGTGCTTTTCAGTCAGGTTCGGACAGGTACTCCTCCTGTGAGATATTTGGATAATCTGTTGCAATTCACTTCAGATATTCATTTTATGAAAGGATGTGAAAATGCACCTGCAGACGCCATGTCTCATGGAATAAATGCTCTCCTGCTGGATTTGTGTTTGGATTACCGACAATTTATGGAGGAACAAACGAAGACGGAGTAGTCATGACAGCTTCTTCAGGACAACACTGCATCACTAAAGTTGTCTAAGACACATGTGCCAAGTACGGACCTGGAGATCATGTGTGATACCAGTGCAGGTAGATTATGCCCCTTTGTGTCAGAAACTTTATGGAAGACACTGTTTTCCTCCATGCATGACTTATCATACCCTGGTGGTAACACGTCAATATGATCTGTGTCAGACAGGTTTGTGTGGCTGTGGATGAAAGCAGACATCTGACAGTGGACTAAAGAATGTGTGCTGAGTCAAAAGACCAAAGTGGGAAGACACACCCGTTCTCCTTTTGGATACTTTCCATCACCTGATGAGTGGTTTGCCCACGTGCATGTGAATATCACTGGACCACTGCCCTTATGTAAGTGTCAATCATATCTACTGACTTGTGTTGATCGGTTCTCTCACTGGTATGAGGTTTTTCCCATGCCGGATATCACCACATATACCAAAGCAATGTCTTCTTACAGGCAGGGTATCTTGTTTTGGAGTCCCAGCTGTAATTACCACAGACAGAGGGAAACAGTTTGAGTCAGACCTGTTCATCCAGTTAATGACATTATTAGGGAGTAAAAGAACTAAAGCCACTGCCTGTCATCCAGAAGCAAATGGATTAGTAGAGCAATTTCATCGTTCACTCAAGTCAGCTCTGAAGGCTAGGATGAATCCATCAAATTGGCTGGAACATCTACCTTTAGTCCTTCTGGAACTCCGGACGGCTGTGAAAGATGACTTAAAGTGTTTATCTGCTGAGATGGTTTATGGTACCACACTCAGGCTCTCTGGACAGATTTTTCTATGACCCCCACAAAAAACGTTTGGACATGACTTCATTTGTGGATCGTCTTACATTAAGGATGGCAAACTTGGCATAAAATTTGCCCATGCATTATCAAAAGCCCACATATGTGCCAAAGCTTTTGCAGACCTGCACACAGATTTTTGTGCGGGATTAAGCCAAGACCCACACACTGCAGCCTTCATATAGAGGACCTTCTAAGGTTCTGAAGAGACACCAAAAATTTTTTCACGTGGAAATGAAAAATATTCCACAGAATATTGCTGTGGATAGGTTGAAACTTGCTTTTTTGGATGCTACATGGCTTGGCATGGACACTTCAAGAACTCCCTCACCATCAAACATTATAGAAGAGACTATGACTAGGTCTGACCATCATGTTAGATGGCTGAAACATTTATCAAGTTGAATGTATTTTTTTTCAGGTCTGAACTTTAAATAGCACTATTGTGCAGAAATTTACTTTTCTTCCTTTCATAAAGATAACATTTTTTTCTTTCATTTGTAGTGAAGAAACTTTGTCTCTGCATGCAGTCCCATCCATATATTTGTTTTATTTTCTGGTGACTTTTCACAATTAATATATCCCGAGCATTGCATCCTTGGCAATGGCCTTGTGCAGGTCATGGACCTGTCCAGGAAGGGGGTACTTGTTGGGAATAAAATGTAATTGTCTTCCTTTCTTGTGATTCATGAGTGGAACTTCCGACAATCACGTGACCATTGGTCATGTGAGAGTTTAAGGAGCGAGTTTTACCACTTTTTGACCAGAAAGGTCCAAGGAATAGGATGTTTACTTCAGCCTCTGCTATGTGAGAAGCACGTGCATACAAATCCTCTTACAAGAACATGCACTACATCAGACCACGTAAGTGTAACTTCTGCCATTCATCACCTTGTTCTTGGAGCAACTATTGCACTTTTATTTGGTATGGTTTGGGACAATTATTATTGTGTATTATATATGTAAATATCAAATGTTTGCAGTTTAACTTTTCATGTCATGTAGTCTTTTCTTGCTGAACTATTCAGTGCTAGACTATCAACAAGATAGTCTAATGCATTATGGGAAAGTGTGGTTGGTAGTTCCGGCCACTATTATACACCACATAAAGTTCTTATAATATATATAATAAATAATTTTTAGAGTAGATCTGGTTTGAAACTTAATATATTGAAATGACAACCTCACAGTACTCTTCTCATTATGCTGAGTTTTAGGTGACACCTTGATCCTCTGAGAGTATATATATATATATATGTATCATGGATGAAGGGTCCATGTATGCCATGCATACATTACATGCCTTACATTTTTTACAGGATAAAGGATTTTGTGAAATATAAAATTAATCATTGATCATTTTCACTGTCCTCTTTGTCTCATTTAATATTTTTTATTTCTTCATTTCTTAAATAATTTATTAAGTAGAGAAAACTCCTGTTGGTTTCTTGGCTCAATTTTGACTCTTTAAAATATCTGCTTTAATGAGAGGAGTTTGCCTCAAAGATTTTTTCACAGATCCCAATTGACAAAGTATTTGACACATTTTTACCCTTTTTAATTCTCTCAATTCCAGCCTTTTCAAAGATTTGAGTGCTGGTCAAAAGTGATTGTTTTACAATAATTCATTTTAGTTTATACTCATTTCAAGGAAATAAGTTCTTAAAGCCTTTTACTTTGCTTCAAGTTCTCAACTTGGTAATATTTTCAATAGCCTTCTTTATCATTCAGTGATCTCTGCAAAGCTTGTTTGAAATCTCCAAAAGTGACATTCCCCGACTCAATAACTTGATTATTTTCTTTTTTCAGTTGTTGTTAAATCCTTTACCCATGTTTCAACATATGTCATGGAAAAAAAGAAAAAAGTTTTTATTAGATTTCAGAGGTCTTAAATTAATCTTAGTTTAATTTGCATATGAACTTCACTCAGTCTATTTTTGCAAATTCCAAATATCTTAAAAAATTAAAAATGGCTGAAAATTTAGTTAAATATTTTACAAAAGGCAAGAAAGAGATGAGTTTAAATTTGACAAATATTGATTGGTTCAGAGCTTTTGGAGTTCTTGAGGTTTATTTGATTTGCATAATAATTTTAGATATGATATATATATATATATATATATATATATATACATATATGTGTGTGTGTGTGTGTGTGTGTGTGTATATATATATATATATATATATATATATATATGTAAATATACAGGGTGATTGAGAAGTAACTCTCTATTTTAGAATATTTATAATTGATTTATATATTATGATATTTTTCTCAAACTTTTTGTGTGTTTTTTAATGTATGGGAATTAAATCTATGTTGTTTTTTGCTATTTTTCTTTCTTTTTTTTTTTCAAATCAATTATTCTGGCTAGTGGCATATTAGGAAATTTGGAGATCCATTGTTCAAATGCAAAAATGATTGAGGACCATTAAAGGAAGACATGACCAAGTTGACACAAAGCTTATTAAGAATTGTTATGTAAAACTCATGGGTACAAGATCTGTAACTGATGCTCAAATAAATGGTTGTCTTTCCAATTCCAATGAACAGAAGGTAGTGAAAATTGTTCCAGAAATGTTTACTCATAACCCCAAAAGTCAATTTTACAAGCAGCGAGGGAAAGTGGGCTCTCCTTTAACTGTGTACAAATTGAGCTTAAGTAGGAGCATGAATGGCATGCTTGGAAGCCACACTACTCTCAAGCATACTCTGTTGAAGACAGTGGCATTTATATAGAGTTTAGGGAGGCTTGGTATGAAGATTGGTCTGATCTCTTTGAAAATATCACCTGGAGGGATGAAGCAGTATTCCACATCAGTGGGTTTATGAACCATCACAACTGCCACTATTGGGTGAGAGAAGATCCTAGTATTGCCTTTAAAAATGCAGAATTGGTCCAAGGTAATGGTATGGAGTCAGATGACTTTAGTCAGGATTATGGGTCATTTCATCCTTGATGATACCATGAATGCTGAAAGGTACCTTACTATGCTGCAAAATGAAATCTGGCCATTTATCAGTACTTGGGAGAATATTGAAAATTTTATTTTCATGCAAGATGGCACTTTTCCACATTTTGTTATTGTTGTTTGTGAATGGCTGAATGCTCATTTCCTTGGAAGATGAATGGGTTGTTGTGGTGCAGATGAGTGGCCAGCCAGAAGCTCAGACTTAACACCCAATGATTTTTCTTTGGGGATGGTTAAAAGAGCAAGTCTACTCTACCAAACCAATGACTTTGGAAGAACTTCAAGAATGAACATGAAAAGTTGTCTTCCATCCCTCAAGAGTTCCTGATGAATTCAATTGATACAGTTCCATCATATTTTGAGAAGCTGGTGATGAATGCTGGTGCCCATATTGAATTTTAAAAAAACTCTATGCTATACACTTTCTTCTCTTATTCATTTCTTATTTATTTATAGTTAAGAAACTATAAGAATTTTATAATAGGGAGTTTCAATTCCCTATATATATGTATCTATATATATATATATATATATATGTGTGTGTGTATGTACATGTATGCATGTAAATATATGTGTGTGTGTGTATATGTAAATATATATAGGAAATCTTGTAGCTTTTTTGCTGTGTTATAGTAATATGTATCATACAAAAAGTCAGATCATAATAATAAAGATTCATAATAAAATGAACTTTAATAATATCTGGCTTTCAATCAATTGACTATTATGCATAATTTCAAACCAAGTTACTTTTTAGATCCATATTATCTTATTTATATCCATTCTTCCATTCTTGTAATGAATTATTCAAAACCTGACAATAATACAATACATATAAAAAAATACAAACAAGAATTTTTCATTTTTTTAATTCTGAACCACGTAAATAGTAGATTATCCATTTTGCAGACACCTTTAAGTATAAGACATATTCAATACATATTTCTTAACTTATCAATAGTATTCTTCAGAGAATTGGTATTTGAGTAGAAGAAAAAACATAAAAATAAAGTATGCAAAAAATATGACTAAATAAAATTCTATTGCCTGACAAGCCTGTTATATTGCAATGAAATAACTAAAAAAAAATGTTTTCAAGACAAGGATTTTCTTTTTTGATAAAAGGTAACAAAAAAAATAATCTCTTGCATTCAGATAAAGAATTCTGTCTGCCTATTTTTTTTACTTCAAATATGTAAGAATGAGTGAGAAATTTATAATGAATATTTTTGTTCGTATACTGGAACTTTTTACAAGAATGGAAGAATGGATTTAACATAAGAAAAATGGAAAGAATAACAATAACATAATCAGTCATCATCAATATTAAATACAGTTAAGATGAATAAACTAGTCTGAATACTTCACAGTTAATGATGATCCTGAAATTCATAATTAACATTAGTAAAGATGTAAGCAGCATAATTTCCTCCAGTCATTCAATAATTATTAATTTTGGTTACTCTGGTCTTTAAAGATTAACATTGTTGGTATTCTTTCGTAAAGTTTGGTAGCTATGAGTCAGCATTCATTTGCATAAAAGCAATGAGTTACGAGTTGAAGTGAGATTATATGGACATTGGGGCATTCCGTAATTCACAAGTGGCTAAGTCCATCCTCTGGACAGTGATTGGTTGCTGGCTCAGTGAATGGGTATAATAGTGTATATATATATATACCTGCTTGCTTCAGTCATGTAAAGAGCTTGTATTGAGTTACTGCCCATTTTATTTTTTGTCTGTCAGCTGGATGCTAGCTGGGGCTGCTGAACCGGTGTTATATTTTGACCTTTTGACCCGGCCAAAAATGCCATTCCAAGGTGATGCACCGGATGGAGGTGATACATTCTAATGGCAGTTATGAGAGGAAATCACGTGGGCGGAAATTGGCTGATGAAATGGGACAAGCTAAAAAATTCCCATGGTATACTCATAGACTGATGCACCGGAAGAGAGTGACCTGTGAACTGCATGACAGTTATTTCCACTTGATGACGATTAAACATTCAATTTCAAAGATCGAGTGAGCATTGAACTATTATATAACACAATCAAGACGGAAGTTGAGGGCCAGTACAGTTGAGTTCCGGTTCCAGTTGAGTTCAACGGCCAGTTGCAGTAGAGTTGGGGACGGAGATAGATGAGATGTGGTAAGGAAAACCACACCCGGCCGAAGGGGCCCTCGGGAACCCCAATGGAGTTAGGGGACAAGAGAAGTTGCTGATAAGATGCAATAAAGAAAGCCATCATCCAGCAGAGTGGGCCCTGGGCCTCCGGTTGAGCAGCCCTGGAG
This sequence comes from Sepioteuthis lessoniana, assembly GCA_963585895.1. NCBI lineage: Eukaryota > Metazoa > Mollusca > Cephalopoda > Myopsida > Loliginidae > Sepioteuthis > Sepioteuthis lessoniana. Next base: position 46,300,630 of record OY757916.1, on the reverse strand, counting down.
AACGAGAAAGACACAACATTGACGGTCATAACAATGGGGTCAAAATATTACAGTTTCTGTTTGGTCTCCAGCTCCCTCTCACACGCAAACCTTGAGTAACCCTTTTCGAACCCTTGCAATAAAGTGAGAGGTAAATATTTTGTTAAAGAAGTCTTCCTGCGTCTGTCTTTATCATTGCGTCTGTTTAATTATTGTGTCATTGTGATATGGCACATGACTATATAACACCGGTTGTGTTGTTATTGTTGTTTATTCTGCTTGTTAGAGCAGTGACTTCTACAAATGAGCCACAAGCTTATTACAATAGACCTCTACAGTCAGAGAAGACCAGATCTGCTTTTTTCAATCCACTAACAATGATTTTTAGTTTTCAGCTATTGTTGGGTCATTTAATGTTTAAGTCTATTTTTCTTAATAATTTCAAATAACTATTCAGATGATGATGATATAATAATAATAATGATATACTACATTCAGGATATAGGGATGGAATTTGACATGGAAAAATGTGCCATGCTAATAATGAAAAGTGGAAAAAGACAATTGACAAAAGGAATAGAACTGTTAAAGAATGTTTGAAAAAGGAAACCTACAAGTACTAGGGAATATTGGAAGCAGACACCATCAAACAAGGAGAGATGAAAAAAAAAATTTAAAAAAGAGTATCTCAGGATAACAAGAAAACTACTCAAAAACTAAACTATATACCAGAAATCTCCTCAAAAGGATAAACATCTGGGGTTGTCCCTTTGTAAGATACTCGTGACCATTCTTGAAGTGGACAAGGGAAGAACTTCAACAAATGGCTGGTTGTTTTGTTTTACGGTGTATCAACCCTTTTCAGGTCATCTTATACTGAATTAAATTTCAAACCAGTTTGGTATAAGTATAGTTTTTGCTTACAAACAGTTAAATGTCAAAACAGTTTTATTTCAAACAATTCTGTTTAGTATAAGTACACAGTTTAGTTCTATTTGACCCATAGATAGAACCTACCACTCCAGGCCAGAGTGGATTTGGGAGCAATGGCAGTGAAGAGGTACTCTGCATTCCCCAAAGCTCCAGCATTACTGGAAACTTACTCTCAGATTGTTTAGTGTCATATCCAGGACATACGTTGGTGGTGGTGGTGGGCTCTTACCCCACTGCAGAGAAGTAGTAGGTGTATTCTACAGCCCCAGCTGACTAGGCAATTCAACAAATGAACCAGAGAACAGGAAAACTCATGGCAAAGCACAAGAGATGTAAGGAAAAGGAAAGCTTAAGAGAAACTGAATCACTTCTAATAGCAGCACAAAAGAATGCCATAAGGACCAACTACATTAAAGCAAAAATAGATAAGATGCAGCAAAATAGCAAATGTAGACTCTGTGGTGATAGAGATGAAATGATTAATCACATAATAAGCGAGTGCAGCAATCTTGTCCAAAAAGAGTTTAAGACTAAATATAAGTGGATGGGAAGGTAATCCACAGGGAATTGTGCAAGAAATTCAAATTTGATCATGCAAACAAGTTGTATATGCACAAACCAGATCCTTCCTGGAGAAGGTGATGCACAAAATTCTCTGAGATTTTGAGATACAAACAGATCCCCTAATCTCAGCCAGATGACAAGACCTAGTGATTGTCAATAAAAAAAAGAGAACTGCCAAATAGCAGAATTTGCCATACTGGCAGACCACAGAATCAAAATAAAAGAAAATGAAATGAGAGATAAGTACCTAGACCTCACTAGAGAACTAAAATAAACAATGGAACATGAAGGTGACGGTGATACCAATCAAAACAAAAATGATTTACCAGAAGCTGATTCTTAAATATCTGACTACTACTGAAATTGTTAAAGTAGAAAACAGGTTACATGACAACTAAATTGATAAAAGAGTCAATCACAATTCAATAATTCTTTCTTCTTCATAGAACTGTTTTGCAGCCAGCCAGAAAATACAAATAACAAAAGAAAGATGAAAAAATAAAACTCATCGGAACCAGCATGAAGAACATCTCTACTCATTCACCTTTCACACCAGCAATTATGTGACATAAACTTTCTATGCCTATGTCTCACAGCTACTGCTATGTCAGTCACACAGCAACATGTACTTGTGGATTTAGGTTTAGTTGTGCAAGAGGATCAAAATATAGAAACAAGTCAAACTTATTATTTTCAAAAGCAAATGCATTACAAATTTTCTTTAAAACTAGAGTAACAAATTCAACATTTTTTGTCATTTTCAAAATGCTTTTATGAATACTCTAACTTTTTGACAACTGGTATAAAAAAGCTTTTCTCTCCTTCTTTCTACTGCTTTGCCTATAAAAAAAATAATGATGAAAATTTTATTGATATTTTCTGTTTCGCTTATAAATCTATATCATAAAAGCATAATGGTCATCATTATAGGAAATAGAATTGGTGACTAGGGTTCAAATCCTAAACAAAGTCGTTTGCATTTTACATTGCTCTTGAGAAAGGCATGAATCCATCTCTTTTTTACCCTACCCCAGCTATAGGTAAATAGTAAGATCGTCTAAGAGAAGGAAAACTCTAATTCAAATATACTGTACTCTGCTAAAAAATTTACCTGCTCATGGAAGAAGAATTGCGTGAATATACACATACAAAAGAAGTGCTGAAAAGTTCTCAGCTTGACAAAGAGACATATATTCTATTGTACATATTTATCCCATAGTTCAACATACTCGGCACAATATTTCTCAAGTTTTTTAACCCTTCCAATAAAAATAATGATAAAAAGGCCTTCCCAAATTAGTTGGACTAAGAACTTATCAGCACCTTCTTATATACAGTAGTGAGCATAAAGATCAGAACGATGTTAAGAAAAAGTCTATTTGTGAAATAACTTTTTATTCTAAGGCTTTATAGAATATTTTTCCTTGGAAAAATAGGGATATAAAGGTAAATTATATAATTCCAAAATATAAAGTTCAATAAACTTATTTTGATAAAGTTATAAGAATAATTATATAACATTAAAAAAAAATAGATCATCAAAAACATCAGAATGATTAATAAAATCGTACTATTATAATAGATACATCATATCTAAATGAAAATAATGTTCATAATTTATTTGTACTTGATGTACAGACCTTTACTTTCAATAACAGCTTGAGATCTTTTGCTACAGGAGTGAATTAATGTCTTGCATTCTTCAATGGATATTTTCTCCCATTCTCCTTTCAAATTAGTCCATAGTTCTTCAATGTTTCTTGGATTCTTTTCCTTAGTTCTTTCATTTAGTAACTTCCAAACATTCTCAATAGGATTCATGTCTGGGCTTTGAGCAGGCCACTCCATAACAGTATCATCCTCCTCAGAAAGAAATGTCTTAACAGACTTATCTGTGTGGCACAGAGTGTTATCTTGCATAAATACAGCTGGTTGATTAATTGCTGTTCTCAAATTAGGTACTATATTTCTTCAACATCTCTTTGTATACAGTTGTGTTAATTTTACCATGTAGCCTGACAAGAGGTCCTGCACCAGCATCAGAAATCATGCCAAACACCATCACACTTATGCCTCCAAATTTAATGCTGCTTTTAGTGGACTGAGGTAAATATTGTTCCTTAGGACTGCATCAAACAAACATTCTCCCATCACAACTGAACAAGTTAAACTTTGCTTCATCACTGAAATGAACACAATCCCACTGTTCTTCAGTCAATATTATATATTCAGTAGCAAATTTCAATCAGCTCATTTTGTTCTTTTTAGAAATGTAAGGCTTTGTAGAAGCTACTCAACTGTTCAAATTTATTTCATTAAGTCTTTGGGAAATAGTGTGCTTTCATATTTTAATGCCAAGGTTAGCATTAACTCTTTTAGAGATAGCAGTTGTCACAAATCGATCCTTTCCCTTGCAGTAGTTTTCCTAGGCAAGCCAGGTGGTTTCTTGGCTTCACATGACCCAGTTTCCTCAAATTTTCTTAAAATACCACTTTTAGATTTCCTCACAATTTTAGAAATATCCCCAATCAAGATTTTATTTTCATTATGTAACATGACTATCAGTTTTCTAAGATCCAATGATGTCACAGATTTTTTCTCCATGTTTGCAATACAAGATCCAGTGAAGAGTCGGTGTAATTTAGTAAAATACCCTATTTTATAATCTTACCCTAAAAATTTTTTCAATAATACAAAATAATTATTAAATTTTATGCATTTATCTAATCGTTCTTGTGTTTTTGATTATGTATTTTTTTCAAATGTTATATAATTATTCTTATAACTTTACTAAAATAAGTTTATTGAGATTTATATTTTGGAATTATATAATTTACCTTTATATCCTTATTTTTCCTTGATAAATTGTTCGATGAAGCTTTAAAATAAAAGGTTAATTCACATTCAGACTTTTTCTTAACATCATTCTGATCTTTATGCTCCCTACTATAGATATATATATATGTATATTTTATAATTGGACCCTGTCATGGTTGACTGAAAGGTAACAGCCATTTTACTATTGTCTGAGCACGTGAGAAAGTTGTTCTGAGAAAGTAATTTGCTCAGATGCTCACTCTCTCTCTCTTTCTTCTTTGTGACATACCTATGAAGAGACATTACTTTGTCATGATATCTAATGATATCTTTGATAAAATGGGGCACAGGGAGAAGTATGAATTTATGCTTTTCTAAGGATATCAATGCTAAAGTGAAAAAACACCAGAAATCAAACTTTGTTTGGGTTTATCAATTCCATTTTCTGTGACACTAACCATCTTTCAACTGATGAATAAGTGAGGTTAAAATGCATTAGACAAATGACTACAGACAGCAGAATGTATCATATCCATGAGCATAGAAAGCTTCCCTAAAGTGTGTAAGTTTGTATTCTGTAAATGTAATTATAAGAGGATGTGCTGCGACTGGCCTGCGAACATAAACAGATCGGATTACACCTTCACCCTAGAGAAATAACATCCGGGCGCAGCCGGAAATGATGAAGCTCTTTTTCGACTCTAACCAGCCATTACAGCTAAAAACCGGGATATCGATCTACCAACCATAACGCTCCAGCTACGCAGCATCCAGTCTACTCAACGACTCGCTGTTACAGACTGCCCTAGCATTGCAACAACTAGCCACAACGACTCGCTGTTACGGACTACACTAGCATTGCAGCATCTGGCCCACGTAATGACTCGCTGTTACGGGCTAGCAACCAGATCGACACACCCCCGGTTAACCCAACGCACTGTCAAAACCGGGATATCGATCTACCGACCACGACGCCCCTACAATGCAGCATTCAGTCCACGTAACAACTCGCTGTTACGGACTGCCCTAGCATTGCAACAACTAGCCCATGTAATGACTCGCTGTTACGGGCTAGCAACCACGACTCGACCATACCAACGAAATGTCAAAACCGGGACATCAATTTACCAACGACCGACCGACCTCAGCTGCCTGCAATGACCATCCAGCTGTATTCAACAACTCAACCAATCTCAGCTGCCCGCAACGACCATCCAGCTGCATCCAACGACGAGACCGACTTCGGCTTTCGGCTAAGACCATCCAGCTGCATTCAACGACTCAACCGAACTCAGCTGCCCGCAACGACCATCCAGCTGCATCCAACGACTCGACCGATCTCAGCTTATTCCGCATCAAACATCTAGCTGTATCTCCACGACTCGACCTATGCCAGCTACCCTTGTCGAACGTCCAGCTACGCACATCTACAACTCAACCATACCAGCTAACAATATCACCCATCTAGCTGAAGACCACATACAACCGCCACGGACATTTACACACACGTTTGTATTTCCGGCAAATAAAATCGTCACTTTTGTTGTATCTGTTATCTCGCCTTTTGTCTCCCTTCATTGTCTTTGGCCATGCACACTCGCTGGCATTGAACAAAATTAATTTGCGGAGCTGACACGCTTATCGGCTCTGCAACAGATGTTTACATCATTTCCAAGATACCATTTCTTGCTTGCCACCTTTCTGAATCACTGACAACTATTATATGGAATTTGCTCTCAGAAGTTGCCACTGCATACAAGCTAACACATAAGAGTTGTGCAAAATTGAAAAAAAAAATTAAAAGAACATTCAAGAAAAAGAATTACCAACTTCAGAAGGAAAATCCTAAAGTTGTGAGCTGAGCTGACTTTTAATAAATGTTCTCTGCAAGTCTAACTAAAAATTAGCCAAAATCTTTTTAAATTCAATAACAATAAATAAAGTTTTTAAGTTTTGAATGAAAATTCAACAAAGAAAATTATTACATAATGTTTTAATTTTTAAAAGGAAAATATTTCCAGTTTAAGCTCAATATTTAACTATCAATAGATCCTAACCAGTTACCTCCCCTTTTGTTTTGGAAATGGCTACCCAAATGTCTCACACCAGAAAGGCTTACCAAATTTATTTTCAGTCCAACATGAATGTATATGCATGCAAATTCTCCTATCAATCAATACCAATGATCATACTGTCTTCTTCATAACCTTTCCTTTCTTTTCCTCTTAATGTAGATTAATACATATTATAAATCCACCTTCCTCGAGAAGTCTAACTACAAACCTCAACTTAAATCTAAGTAAATGATTGATTACATGTGTACATTTATAGTTTAAATCTTATCTATATTTATCTACATTCTTACAACTCGGTGTCAACATATAAACTTCTTATGAAATCAGTCCTTGTTTCAAAGAATTTCAATAATAGAAATTCATAAACAATAATAACTTCAAAGTAATTATTCTTAATACAAATAATTTGCAGTTATATGTTTTCAAATATTCCAATGTAATACTTATAGGGGGAGTCCCCATTGCTAAAGTGCTGGACTGTGTGACCTCAAAGTAAGTGAGTTTAAATTCCAGTTGCGCTATTACATTCATTTTCAGACTACTACTGTTGAAAAGGTATGAACTACCTTATCCCTGCAGCTATGGGTTAAATAGAATCAGTGCCATTTTACAAGAATGGCTTTGGCATTAAATAACACATGAAAGTTGATATGCCACAAATCAAAGAAACAAATACAAATAATTTGCAAGCAATTATATAGTTTCAAGTAAGTATTCTTATTTTATAATAACCATTATTTTTTATACAAACAAGTAGAGCTTGCTAATTACCTATGTAACCCATTGAAATTCATTAAGAAGACAGATCAGGTGTTACAAATTCCACAGCATACAGTTCAGAAAATTTTAAGAAAAAAGTTGAAAAGGATTCCTTAAAAGCTGCAATTATTGCAAAGTCTAAGTGACCAGGACAAAAACTAAATGTCATGATTTTTGTATAGCAATGCTGGAGCATGGAGAAAACCAAGGTGGCTTAATGGAGCATATAATTTTAGCTATGTGTTGCAGTAAACTTCAAGCATTTCTCTGGAAAATTGTCGATCATGAGTGTCAGAATCTTAAATAGTTTTTCTAAATAAATTTTTTAAGCAGTCTATTTCTTTTGTAGATTGACCCTATATGTTTTTAGAAAGTTTTTTTCCACATTGCGTGAGGATATACAAAAAAAATTTAGGTATAAGTTTCAACAGAGTGCCCTGTATTTGAAATTGGGAAATTCTACTTTGGTGGATTTTAAATGTTCCTTCCAAAATATTTTACTATAGAAATGAACTGAAAATAAAAAAAAAGGGAATTACCAATTATCAGGAATTAAGATAAGGGTTAGTAACAGAATAGAACTATTATAGATATGATATAAATGCAGGGACTATTTTACAATAGAAATAGATTGAAAATCAGGAAAAATGGTGTTGTTAAAATGTTAGTTTGATTTTAATGGCTTATCAATTGTCTAGAGTTATTTTATGCCTAGAGGGTAAGGAATCACATTCATTATACATTTATATTTACATATGGCACAACAGCTATTGTTGTAGAAAGTGAACTCAGCAACTCAAGTTCAAATCCTGAATGAGACTCTTTGCATTTCACATAGTGCTTATACACTTGGGAAAGATATTAATCCAACTATTCTTCCTCCAGCTATTGGTAAAAAGGTAGGGCAGACTGATCTTTTTAACCTTGGTATAGCAACTAGTCTTGGAGAAAGAAAACTCTGAATTCAAAACAGTAGTAAACCTGGTTAAGAATAGGTTCTATTAGACTATTTCTGCTTTAGACACACTACATGAGTATCACACCCTCAATCAAACCAAGTGAAGATTCCTATTTAATACAAAAAATGTGCACACAGTTGTATACTTACAAGTATTCCTATCTTAAACCAATAATTATACGGTTTCAAGTAATTATTTCTTGTTAATAATAATCATTTGTTTGCACGCAGTTATATGATTTCATTCTTACCTAATACTAAAAATTTTCAAATAGATCTATTTGACTCTAACAGGTACTCCCATTCCAGGTCAGAGTGAACCTGAGAGTAATGGCAATGAAAAGATACTCTGCACTCTCTAGTTATTCTGAACGAGAACCTCACCATCAGGTACAGTATACTCAGGACACCTCTTTTTTAGTTAGGGTCTTACCCCACAGCAAAAGATACAGTCACTGTATTCTAAGCACTGCCAACAGAGTGAAATGGCATTGTCAATGATCAGGAATGAATGCAAGAGTTACTAACAGAAAAATTATTATGTATAGTGTAAATAATTTTTCAACTAAAATCTATTGAAAATTAAGTAAAGAGGGGATTATCAATGATCAGGAATTAAAGTAGGCTTTATTGATAAAGCAGAGCAATTATATATAATGCAATTACACAGATAATGATTTTTCTATAGAATTTCCTTGAAAATCAGAAAGAAAGAGATTGTTAGTGGTTAGGAATTAGAGCCAAATAGATGATTATATGAATAATGAAAGACAACAGCTGGACAAGACCAACCTCAGAATAAGACAGAGAAACCCTGGAGATTAAAGCAATTGAAAGAATCAGGCTTGCATAACCTCAGTAGGCCAAGTATAGAACTGAACATTATATGGGAGCCTTTGATGTGAATTGAACAGAAATTAGGATTAAGGTTTGAAAACTGCACCACCTGATTGTCCTGTGGGAAAATGGCTTAGTGTTCCTAAAGTCTATGCAGTTTACCTGATGGTCATAAGGTCAATCAGAAATGACATCAAAAGGATGAATTAAGTAAGAAGAATAAACTGACATAAGATATCCCCGAGCATAGTTAATGAAATGAGAATGTTCAATCTCCATGGATCAAAATTCTGAGAATTATGTGATATAACATTCACTTGGAGAAAGTCAGAGGGTTTGGCAGAATTAAATCAATAATGATGACAGTTTTTCATTTCAGGAATTCAGACAGAAATTACCTTAGCTTATCAAATTTTTGTACTTATCAAGAATATTCCTCTTAAAAAATGCCTGTGGTAATAAAAAAAAAAAAACACTATGTAGGAATGTAAGACTTACATTCACCAGCAAGATTTTGGTTTGGTTTGGTTTGGTTTCTTTATTGAATGATATAAACCTTTGTGGGTTATTTGATGCCAAAGTCATCCTTGTAGAAGGATATCAGTGGTACTATTTAGCTGAGGGAAATAGGGCTGTGCATACCTTTTCCAAGGGTATTAGTCTGAAAGTGAACATAATAACATGACTGGAGTTTGAACTCACTTACTATGATGCAGAATCTAGATAAGAGTGATTGTTTGGTTTATTTGTTAATGGCATATTGACTCCAGATGGCAATTACACAAGAATGCTGTGTGCAATCCTGAACAAGTCCTGGCAGCAACACCCTACAAGACACCAACTGTACGGCCACCTGCCCCCTATCACGAAAACTATTCAAGTTAGATGAACCAGACATGCAGGACACTGCTGGAGAAGCAGAGATGAACTCATAAGAGATGTACTCTTATGGATCCCCACACATGGCCGCGCAAAAGCAGGGCGACCAGCTCGAACGTACATTCAGCAGCTATGTGAGGATACAGGGTGTTGTCCTGAAGACCTACCTAGGGCGATGAACGATAGGGAGGAGTGGCGAGAGAGGGTCAGGGATATCCGTGCTACCAGCACGATATGATGATGATGATGATGGGTTATTTAATGCTAAAGTTTAATTCATTTGTAAATGTTGGATTGTAATCATACCCTTTTTTACTTGGAGTATTCAGACTATTGTCTTCATCTTCATGGTTATATTCATAATGTTTCGCCTGATGCATCTTTCAGCCTTCTTCAGGTGTTCCATGTCGAACTCAGGAGCCCACACATAACTTTGACTAGAATCCTTTATGTAATCCACAGGGTTAGACTGTTCTAATTGTTAACCATGACCAGGTACAAGTATTAAGCGATAGTAAGTATTTCTTCCTGTACCTGTAGTCAGGATTGAGCCTGCCACCTCCAGATGATTTCACTTTTTCAACCAAACACCTATATCCATTATGCTGTGTCTTGCAAGATAATTCAGAGTGTATTTTTGGACTTATAAACCTAATGTGTCCATCAAACCATGAGGTACTACTCACTTCTAGTAGGGGTGATTTTTTTACCACAGCTCAGACTGCAATGTTTTTTTTTTGTTTTGTTTTTTGTCTACTCCTGTGGATTACATAAAGGGTTTGCTTCAAAATTCTAACTGGGCTCCCAAGTTTGACATGAAACACCTGAAGGTCAAAGGATGCATTAACTAAAACATTGTGAATATAACAATGAAGATAAGGATAATAGTTTGAATACTCTGAGTTATAAATTTATAAAGCTTCATCTTAGAATTTTTGACAAATAGTAATCATAAGTATATTTTCAATCTTTAATCGCATGTTTTTAATTGCACTTTTTAATCAAAAAATCATTATCATTAAATTATTTGTTTACACACAGTTATATGATATCAAGTATCCCAATTTAACACAAATAATTTACAAAGCAATTATTGTAATATAATTAAGGACTCCAGTTGATTGTTTTAGTTGTAAGTTGTTTCCTAGCTAGATTTAGAGTCAACGAGAAGACAGTGGAAAAGATAGGACATATTTAGAAAGAAACAGAAAGAAATTTAAGGTAGTAGGAGAGAGGGAGAGAAAGAGGCATGATGGTGGGAGAAATTGAATGGGAAGGTGAATGGGGGTTTGCCAAGTCTAGATCAGGATAGTAAAAGGCGCACAGGTAAAAAATAGAAAATTATCTGCAGCGAATCAGCTATTGGTTGTGATTGGCTGGAAGAAACTCAAACAGAAGAGTCATTAAGGAGGACACGGGATAGAAAACAGGAAAAGAAAGTTGGTTGTAGCTGAACCACAGAGATGTAAAGACAGCTCTTTTTTTCATGGCAAGGTTACAATAGGGGTCTGACTGAAATGTAGCATAGTACTACACTCTACCCTTTAGAACCATAGTGGGACAAATGTCTGTTGGGAACCACTGTGGTACAAGCATCTATTTTGGGTCATAGCATTACAAATGTCTATGTGGTGCCCTAGCATAACAAATTGCTATTGGGTGCCGTGGTGCTAACAAGGATCTTCTGAGAACCATGTCTACTACAAATGTCTATTTGGTGTTGTAAAATTACAATATCTGGTTTCAAGTAATTAATAATAATAATCTTTAGCAAACAATTATAGCTTCACTTAAATATTAATACAAATGATTTGTACACAAATAGTCGTATCAAATATGAATAATTTTCAAATAGATCTATTTGGCCCAGAGATGGGGCACCCTAACAGATACTACCACCCAAGGTCAGAGTGGACCTGAAAGTAATGGCGATAAAGAGGAGATTCTCCATTCTCCAGAGCTCTAGAACTGGAGTCTCATCATCAGATATTGTTTATTGTCATACCCATGACAACCTTTTGTACATCTTATTCTTCTGTAGAGTATACATAAGTTACATTTTTCTTTTTTTACAGAACAGTTACAAAAACCGCATCCTCAACTTGTTACAGTTTGCACATCCACTATTATTTCTTTAGTCTTTCCTTCACTGTTTTTTTTTTTTACTTTAGAGAAATTAACAATTATTGGTTATTCATTTATCTCAGTTTAGCAAAAAACAAGTCCAATAATCTTATTTAAAAGATATTTTGGAATCCCAGCCATTTTATAAGAGGTAACACAATTCCTTTTAAATGCATCATTAATTTGGTCACTTTGAGGAATCTACTCAATGCTAGATATATGTTTTCTTTAAAGTCTTTTGTCTAAAATATGAGTGGATGGAATCATATTTTTTGCATGTGTGAAGTCGGGGCAGTCTGGCACTTGATCCCTCGCAAAATAAGTCCCAGTTAAAGATTCCTTCTTCGGGCACATGGGAACTGGCAGATAATGTGGGGGTTAATTTGGGGCTAGACTGACCGCTGCTGGCAAGGGGTTTCCAAATTTCACATTACACACACTCACCAGGCCACTTCGTCTTCCTACCCACTAGGCTAACGGAAGACATAGACCTTTAGGTTTAGATATAATATTATTATTTATCGTAGTCGACAATTTCAATTTCCTGTGTAATGTTTTTAAAGGCGAATAAGACATTTAGTGAGAATAAATTGAGGCGAAATGAAGCTGAAAAGGAACATGCAAAAGAAGGTAATTCGATAGGCAAACAATACAACAAATAAATTTCGACACGAGGGGACATTTAAAATATAACAAGGTTTTTAATACATGCAGGCCAAACAAATATTTAAGATGCCGGCTATGTTACTAGCAGACAAGACTTAAACACAAATGTCTCTCTTTCGTTTTCTTTTCTCTCTTTTCTGTCTCTTCTCTTGAACCTTGAAAAGGTAGCAAAGTCCATTCATATGTTTAGAGTTTGTGAAATGAATCTTTTCATTCCATTTCTCTTCTTTCCTTAATGCATATAATTCTCTATATGCTTCTTTCTTTAAATTGAGAGGGAGAGCATACAATTGCAATACTTAGGAAGGGTCGAGGGAGAAAACGGTTTTGAGGTTTACTTAGCTTCTTTGACGGGTTTCTTCGCTGAGTATTTTCTTTAGCTGGCTAGCAGGATTCTATAGAGCTCAACTTGAAGGCATCTGTTATCTCCTATCCAAGATCTCTATTTCTGTTTCTTCCCCTGGGGTTTTGGCATGAGATTCGCACATCCTTTTACGGCGACCTCTGTCCTAAAAACTGATATTCTTTATCCCTATTTCCTCTGACGAAAAGGGATACTACTTCCGGCTTTAGGGTTCTGGCCAATCATTTGGCCTCTTTCTTCTTCCTCACCCTGTCAGGCAATTCAGTCGGGCTACTATACGAACCTCTATGTCCCCTTCTCTATCCGCCTGGTTGGTTTTATAGAGTGCAGATAGCTTGACCTACATTCTAACTGGGTTTGTTACTTCGGCCGCGAGAGGTTGACCTTCATTCATCTTTTTTTTAATGGTCAATCTTTGAGGCCTGTTAATTCAAACACAGAAGGGTAGGGGAAATTTCTTATTTCTCTCCTATCAGTGGAAGACCACGTGACACATGTGAAGAAGATTAAGAATAAGGATTTCAAAGAAAGTATAAGCCAGGTCTACATAGGCCAACATTTCTTCAGCTCTTGATGCATCATGAAAAGTATACCTTATCTGATCCAACCAGGAAGACTATGTTGCCTCCCTTTGAATCACCATTACAAAAGTCAATATATACAGTAATTTGCAGCTTGCTTGAATTACCATAGTTAGTTATGAATCACTAAAATTTCATTCTTTTTGACCTTTTTTCAATGACCCTATTTAATTGACTAATATTTCCAACAACGGCATTTTTTAAAGTATTTTTCACTGATGTCATAGCTTAAGTTGGATGTCATTTGTGTTGCTAACCAGTCTAAATCACTGATGTTCCCTCAAATTTTTATTTCAGATTGGATAAAATTATTTTCATTATCTTTTGTTGTCAAAAGTAATTTCACTCACAGCTTGAACATAGTTTTTTTTTATTCTATTACTAAATCATTTGTCTTTTGGAATGTGTCTTAAGATACTTAAAATTTCTGAGTATTTATTTTTGTCAAATATTTATTTACTATAGATAAAACAAGAAAATCTGTCAAATAAGAATATTTGTTCTTCCATTTATTTTTCAAACAAATATTCTTATTTGACAGATTTTCTTTTTTTATTGCAACTAACATGTGTTGTCATTTCTATGGCATCAGAGAACAGTGTAAACTCCTGATGGGACTTGAACTCATGTCAACTTTTGCCTCAGGGAAGTCTGGTTATCTAAACCAGATGTTTTACCAACTAAGCTATGAAAGCCATTCGCATTACTGAAGCCTAAATGATACCCATAACTCATCCTCTTTTTCATCTCTCAATTTGTTGGCACCATGGTTGTTATTATTGTCATTTTTTAGATGAAGAATATGACATGTCTATATTAATTTTAACTTGTATTTTCTTACATCTTGTTATTTATTATCACAACTCACTCAGGTCATTATTTCTATGACAGTGAGGGACAGTGAGAGACAATGACTAAACTCTTGGTGAGATTCAAATTTGTGTCTTCTTTTGCTTCACTGTTATCTGCATCAGCTGCTTTAACAATTAAGCTACAGGTGCTAAAATCTATGACTCATAGCTAACTTTGTCTCTGGAGAAAGAAAATAACAGTAAAAAAAATCAATAACAATGCTTCAATCTAAAAATAATAAAAGATGCTATAAACATTATTAGTGAGTAAAAACAATCACAAGAAACATATATTGAAGAGATCAAGAAACAGAGAAAGGAATGAATCATAGGGCTGTATTTGATATAATGCAACAAATGTAGCTTAGTTGGTAAAGCAGCCAGTTTGATTGACCAGGCACCTTTAAAGGAAAGGAGAGAAGAATTCAAGTCTCATTGAGACCTTACTCTTTATCATTTTCTCTGATTCAGGCTGTTCCTTGTCATAAAAAAATAACAACCCAAGTGAATTTTGATAAACATAAAGCTACTGAAAATTAAAATAATGAAAGAAAATACCATTAAAAATTGATGATAATAATAGTTAAAGTAAAGTTAGCGACCATAGTCGAGGGTGACCCGAAGGCTCCCTTTTCGATAGCTACTACACCAAGGTGTAGGGGAGGGCGCTACTCCATTCCCTGGATTGCTCCACTTTACCCTTGAACCGTACCTTATAATGCTGAGTGTTAAGCAAGGTGGTATCAAGTTCCATTTTTAAAGTCTTTGGTATGACTCGACCTGGGATTGAACCCAGGTCTCCCGGGCCATTGGCGAACACTCTAACCGCTGGGCCAATGTCCCGGTTGATAATAATAATGACAGATAATACATCTAAAAATAGATAAAATATTTTCATGATATTTCCTTATATGTCTCTTCATATTCTGAAATTTATTTTCCTCAAATCAAAAATGTTTATAAGTATTAGTTTGATCAAAAGTTTCTATTAATTTAGAATTAGTATAGAAAAGGAGCATTATAATCTATCAAGATAAAACTAGAGCACAAGTGTCTTCAGTGACCAAACAAAAATTGTTACAGCTTGGCTGGGATGTGAAAACACCTCTGCTGTATTCACACCTTCTGATTAACATTTATTCCAGTATCTACAGAATTCTCTTGATTAGAAAAAAGTTATTTCCCTAGATGTTTTCAAAAGGCACCCAAAGCATTTATTTTCAAAAAAGAAAACAGTTTAGGGTATTGCCTCAAAGGTGGTAAAAGATAGCCAAATAAATTGGTAGTTACATTTCACAGTAAAGTTTTGAAAAATGTACTTTTATATAAAAACTAAAACTAATAAATTTGTTACATTACCCAATATGAATTAGTTATTTACCTCTGAAATGATAGTTTACCAAAAGAATTTTTACTTTCATTAATATTTAACAAATTTACAAAAGTCTGCTTATGTGAAATAAACAAAATATTGCATTTTTTTCTTAAAAAATTTCGAAGTATCTTATGATATAACATCCCAAGAGTCTGAGAAATTACAGATAGTTGAAAAGTTAAGTTTTGGGCATGCACAATAATCCAAGCTTATGAGAAAATGATTTAACTGAATGTGACAAAAGTAAAAGAAAATTTCAAAAGATGTTTTTTTTAGAAAAAAAAGTATATATGGATAAAATAGCTGGGTAGAGTGAACTCTGCAACCTTTGTAAGGTACCAATTGAGAAGGAATAACTCTGAAGTCAAAACCTGAGGGTAATGTGGCACATTGGAGCACCATTCTTCTATGATGAGCTTATCTAAAATGCCTTATCCTCCCAGCAATGAGTTAAATAGTACAATGGATGATTTTGGCATATAAACCATAACAGGTTGATATGTCATTAAATAAAGAAACCAAACCAATTCAAAATGTGTAGCTGTGTCCTTCACAAGCCTTCACCACTACAGACAAACTACTTGCATAGGTAACTGAACTAATGGACACATATACATCAAGATTGACAAAAGAGTCCATCATATATATATCTATAACTCTCTCTCTCTATATATATATATATATATATATAGTGCAATTTGATGGAGACTCAAACTCGGTTAAGTCGTCATTATAAATTTATTGCGGCGGAGAATATTACTATACTCTCCGTCTCTTCAGATAACTATTTACATGCTTCTCTCGAAGTTGCAGGACAGCAAATGTGGAATTACAGTTTGTATTCAGAAGATTAAAAAAGGATAAAAAATAAAAAGTAAAAAATAAGAAATAAAAAATAAAAATAAAAATAAGACTAAAAATGGAAATAAAGTTACAAATTATTTCATTCATAGGCATGGGCAGAGGGGGTCAAAATATTAGGTGTTAGAATGATTAAGGAACAGGAGTGGAATTTATCTACAGGTCAACCCATCCTAATTTTGTACTCTTGTAGGGGAGTTTCAGTAGCAGGTATGATTTTCCAAACAGATTTAAGATCATATACATGTTTTACATCTATTCCTAATATGCCTGTTAATTATCTCAGCTGTTGTCATCCTAGATATTCCGCTTATTTTAATTAGGACCGAGATAGTTAAATAAGATAAGGTAAAGAAATTTTATATAGCTGTCAAGTGTTTTTAATTGATCCTAAAAATGGTCAAGGGGAATTAACTACTCTAGAATCAAAGGTCCAAATTTTTGGGTTAATATCCTACTTTCATCTGATCAATCATTATCTTTCCTCATCTTGGTGATATCCACTATCGAATTGATCGCTATTAGTTTCTAATAAATTTTTATCATTGACCTTGTGATTACATAGGGACTGGTGTTTCAGTGGCTCTCAGTCATATATATATATATATACATATTAGGATTTTAGCATGGCTTTTGATAGTTTCTCATAATCCTTTACTAGTGAAAATGAAACTTAGGTATTTCTGAAAAAATAGTAAATAGTGCAAGATACTTTTTGACAGAGAGAACAATAAAAGTAAAAATTGATAACAATTATTCTGAAACACAGAATATGCCTTTTGGTGTTTCTCAGGGATCAGTACTTGGATCTTTGTTGCTTTTAACATAAATGATTCACCTAATGATATAAAATTAGAAATAAAACTATTTGCTGATGATATCAAACTACTTATTTGACCATTATCAAAAGAAACAACACAGATGAATCTAAACAAATTGTCATAAGGGGAATATATTTGGAAATTAAGATTTAAAATAGAAAAATGTGAAGTACTCTATATTGGATCCAAAAATTTTAAAGTTGAATATAGATTAAGCAACAAACAAATCAAAAAAGTAAATGAAGAATGTGATCTTGGGGTTGACTTTGATGATACATTTAAAGCTGAGAATGATGTTTTCTCTATGGCAAAAGGAAATGATTGGTTGGATGGTTAGAAATTTCATTTCTAGGGAGGCAAATGTTGTTTTAAAAATGTATAATACCTTAATAAGACCTCATACAGAATACTGTACTTAGGTTTGGGTTCCATTGTTGAAACATGAAAATTGGAGAGTAATATTGAGATTGGAGGGTATATAAAGAAAAATGACAAAAATAACAGAAAGTGTAAAAGATTACAGTTGTAGGAAGAGATTAGAGAAATTAAGATTAATCACTTTACTAAAAAAGGACAAGAGGAGATCTAATTGAAACTTTCAGAATTTTGTAATTTCTAATTATGATAGATAATTTTTCACTATTTCTTCTTGAACTGAAAATTTACAGTGAAAAAAGATTTCAAAAACTATGAACCAATTGAAATTTTTAGCAAATAGAGTAATATATTTTTGGAACAAATTGCTTAATCATATCAAAGAAAATAGTTGTATAAAAAATTGAAATTAAATTGTATGATTTCAGAAATAACGGTAAGAAAAAGAATTTAAGAGAGCATTTTTGAGAACTATTGCATGAATTAATAAGACAATTTGATCTGTATACAAATATTGTATTAATAGTGTATATGTTCCACCCAAAGATTCTTTTTTTAAGGTTGATGTGAGAGGATACTAAAAATGAAGATGCCCAAGGAAGCATAACAAACAAATAATAATAATAATAATGATTATGATAATAACAATAATTACAGTATGGACTCATTGTTGGTTGGGTTTAATGGCATATCAACCCTTGTAGGTTATTTAATGTCAGATCCTGTTTATTCATTTATATATTAAATTTTTGATTTGTAAGTGAATATTTTGGAGGTAACATTTTAAACAAGCCAGAGTACATTTGCTTGCACACAGTTAAATAATTTCAAGTATTGCTATATAGCACTAACAATTCAATTTAATATCAGTAATTTGTTTACACACAGTTAAATGATTAAACAGTTCTATTTGACCCATGAAGTGGATACTACTAGGTACTACCACTCTGAATAAGAGTGGGCATGGGAATGATAGTAATGAAGGGGTACTCCACGATCACCAAAGCTCCAGGGCTGGAGTCTCACCATCAGATAATTTAGTGTCATACCCAGGATACTCATTAAATGAGTCTTACCTCTCTGCAGAGATGGAATTGGAACGAACGAACGAACGAACGAACGAACGAGCGCGCGCGCACACACACACACACACACAACTTTATTGATGCACTGAAATACAAAGAATTCTGCTTTATAGCTCTGTCAATATCTGAATGAAATCCAATCCATAAAAATTGAGATAAAACAAAATAAAAATGAAAAATATGTATCAGCAAGTTTGCAACAGACTTCAAATAACTGTCCTTGTTCTCAGTGCCAAAACATATTCAAAACAAATGAATGACCCAATAATGTCATTGTAGAAAACACTGAAGTATTCCTTACTTGAAATGAACCTGTTAAACTCAGAGTCTAAATAGTTAGCCAGTAAGTCTCAGATAGAGTTACAGCAAAAGCAAACAGGAAAATTGTAAAAAATAGATAGGGAAAAACAATCTTAAAAGAAAAATAACAAGCCACCTCAGTTAAATGAGATACTTATACAAAATGATCTTCTTGTTGAAGATCATTTTGTATAAGTGTGTTATAAAACTTTTAATCAGCCAACAAACAAACTAGAGCTTAAAAAACAATTAGTCATTATATATTTATTACCAATAAGCCTGAAGTATAAATTTGAAAATGATTGCATAATACAAGATATAAAATAGGATTATGAAATGTGGAAGTAGCTTGGTTGGATGGGTTTTATGGCATATCAACACTTCTAGTTTATTTAATGGCAAATACATTTTTTTAACAAATAATCAGTTCTATTTTAAACAATTTAATTTAGCATGAGTACACAGTTTAATTGTCAAAGACATTTCTATTTCAAGCTATTCAGTTTAGTCCTACAGAGTTAATTCAGTTTAGTATAAGTATAGATTTTGTTTAAACTCAGTTAAATGTCAAATCAGTTCTATATTAAACAATTCAGTTTAGCCTAAGTACAGTTTCAATGTCAATAACAGTTCCTTTTCAAACAATTCAGTTTAGCATAAGCACACAGTTTAAATATAAGTACAGTTTAATTGTCAAAAACATTTCTATTTCAAGCTATTCAGTTTAGTCAAACAGTTCTAATTCAAACAATTCAGTTTAGCATGAGTGCAGTTCTATTTAACCCATAGATAGGGCCCTATCCAGGCCAGAGTGGAGCTGGGAGTAATGGCATTAAAGAGGTGCTCCACATTCCCCAAAGCTCCAGCAACACTGGAACCTTACCATCAGATTGTTTAGTGTCATATCCAGGACTCTCATTGAGGGGGTGGTCTTACCCATCTACAGAGGTGCAATCGGTGTATTCTACAGCTCCAGCCGACTGGGCAAGAAATGTGAAAGTTACCAAAATCACTAGAAAATTACCTCAGAGTAACACAAAGGTTGATGGAAATGGCCATGATTCGAAGAGATAAAAAGAGATCAACATGGATTGAAGAACAGACTACTAATAAATACTAAAAATGGGAGAGAGTAGGACACAGCTAGTAAGAGAAAACCTTTGAAAAGATGAAGAGATGAGATAGTGGTCCTTATGGGCAGAGATGAGCACAATCATCTTAATTGTGCTCATCACTGCCATGGTAGGAAACAAGAAAAAGTTTGGTCCAGCAGTTAACACAAAATGGTTCCACTGCTGATTTATATATATACATATATATATACATGCACTTATTTATATATATATATATATATAGAAAGAGAGAGAGAGAAAGAGGATAAAGCTCAATTTGCTTTTCACTTTGAGGAAGGCATGAATTCAATTCTTCTCTTTTAGCTATAGGTAAAATCTAGGGCAGACTGGGTTAGGCAATGAATTTAAGTGAAGGAAAACTCTGAATTCAAACCAGATGTACTCAGTTTAAAAATTGAGCTTGTGTCACATCCCGCTTATGGCAGGTAGTTGGGTGTATATATACATATATATATATAGGAATGGAGTTACCTGAAAATCCTTAAAATGAATAATAAGGTAAATAAAGAAAAAGGTCCTTTGTTAAATGAGAGAACATAAGAATTCATTTAATGTCCTGATGGAAACCCTTTAAAGACTCAATGTATAAAGGGACCATTTTAGTCTTCAGTCAGTCACTTTTTTCTGATGGCAGGAAGTTAAAAAGTTCATAGAAGTTGTTTGGCCACATTTTACCAGTAGGAAAACAGAAATCAATTAGGAGTGCCAAGTTACATAAAGGTTGTCCTGACAGCTCTTGAAATTATACAAATGGGTGAATACATTTGTAACTTGTACATTTTGTAAGATGAACATCCAATCATCACTGAAAAAGACCACCTTCAGCAAAATGTCCAACTAACTTAGCAATTGATGAATCCAGTTTATACTAAATAACACTGGCCAAGACATGGTGAAAATAACCTCAGCTACTATCATCACACCAAGTCAAAATAATAGTGGCAATTGAGGCTAGGGAAATCCATTTTTTTTTTTAAATTCTGATTTCTTCAGGTTGTGGTAGTTCTTTTTTTTTATTAGTATATTTCCATAAGCTGCGTATCAAATATCAAAGAACCACAAGCATACTTTGGCTATCCTTGTAATATAATTTACTTTATCTTTAAGCAGAGTAAAGCTGATTTGAATTGAGTTTTCTTTCTCCTAGATTGGTTGCCTAACCAAGGCCAGAGAATCCAGACTTGCCTATTATTTGCCAACAGCTCAAAAGAGAGAACAAATCAATTCAAATTTTCTCAAAGGCATTAGTGCAACGTGAAGTGTACAACAGTTACACTCTGTGCTAATATAAGTTAAATTGAAATAAATACCAAGTAAACCTAACCATAAAGCAAAAATGAGCTCACCTGATAATCAGACCACTGAGTTTGATCATCAGTAGGTGAACCATATCTATGGTTTGATGCTAGATGAAACTTAGAATAGTAAATATCAATGAAACCATTGTCAGTAATCAAATCAGACTAATGAAAAGATAATCTACAAAAATGAGTCAATAATTATCCACACTTTTGTTAAAATTCTATACCAAAAGTGCATATAATTACTGACTCAACCTTGTTGATTATAATGATTTTATTTTTCTGTTACAATATGGCAAAAATGGCAGTCATAGCAAGATTTTTGTGAATGTAACTGGACTTGGATACTCAAACTTAAAGAATAAACTAATTTGCTGTATAAATATAGTGGTCAGTTGACATTTTCATTCACTGTGATCATTATTATTTTCTAAGGGAGAAAACTTTTTAATGCTAATTATATTCATTTATAATTAATTATCATTTAAATTCCATAATTAGGATGTTACTTAACACTGAGGTCATTAGAGTGAGTCAAAACAAATGTAGATTAATAATTAAAAACAACTATTCAGTTAATAACTATGATGAACAATTTTGTTCCTACCAAAAAGAACATGACAATGAATTGAATGGCACACAGATTAGTTTAGAAAGATGGCAGATGATAAACTACATTAAATATACTACCATACAGACCAATCTGGTGATGGAAGTATGGGATTTAGAAACATATTCTCAAGACACTAAAGATTTAATCCATTATCTCACCATCTTCAATCAGTCTGCAATGGTTGGTTCTTCATTAGAAACTGCCTTTTCTAATATAAGTAGCACATATTCCTGCACTTAACTGAGAGATTGGGAAATCAAGCAATGCCTGAAAACCCAAAGCCTCAAAAGTCCAAGTAACAAAAGTAATAGTTTCAAATGAATCACGGTATTATACCTAAAATGTGTTAACTAAGAATCCCTGCTCTTTTATTAATATTGTCAAAAGAGGCTTGTAACAGTAATCTATAACACTGGAAATGAATACCTCAGTAGATTAGTTTTGAGACATGAAGATTTAGAGACAAATATCTGATTAAGATTATATATATAAATAATGAAATGTAAGGTGGGGTGGATTAAAAGGGACCAAATTCACTGTCAGTTCACCTCTGTCTTCCTATTCAGTTATGATCTGTGAATTCAGACAGAATTTTTCAGAAGATTAAACCTAATTCAAAGATGTATTTTCTTTGTTTCTGTCTTTGTAAAATATTAAAGTGTGCATTAGTGTGTTGAAAAAAAGTTTTGCATCAGAAGATAAAAGAAAGTATAAAAAGATGAAGTTTTAATAAGAGAAATCCAATCAGTGGTTTTTGTTTGTTTTTTTATACTGAGATTTGATAGACTTTCAAGCTACAGATAAAAACCAACAAAAGTATATAATTATCACTTTGTAAACAGAACCAGTTTGAAAAGATTAGGCAGTATTTCTATCAGGTGAATTTCTATCTTTTCTTTTGGCGAATAATGAAATTCTCAAATGACAATGGCATATGACAAAATGAGTATTTGTAGATCTTCAATAGAGGATTAGGTTAAAACTAAAATTACTCAATTTACTTAGCAGATATTTTCAGTTATTGCTTCAACAGCCATTTAATCCAAAGGTATAAATTTATTGCTTAAATTCATACAATCAATCTATATTCTTGTTTAGGGATAGAATAAGAGCCTATTAATTCATATAAGACTTAAAATATGATATGGTGTTATATCTTTGGTCACAGTAATCATATTAGACTGTTTTTGTGGTCACAATAATAATAATAATAATAATAATAAATATAATCTAATGTACATGGCTGACATCGAACTGTTTTCAAAAAATGAAAAAGATTTGAGACTCTAATACAAACAGTAAGAATCTTCAGTAAGAATTGTAGCAGAAGGTATTTTGGTTTGGCGTGCAATTTAATTCGATGCATAATTTCACCCAATCAGGATGACCTATCCTATTCAACCCGGACCTTTTTCCCGGGCGGCAGAAATTGGGTAAGCTGCCAAACACACTCTCTTTGGCTGAACAACGCCGCCTAGCGCAGACATCTCACTAGCGGCTCTTCAATAGCAGCAACAGCATGGACACATGAGGGAACCTATCAAATTTATGGATTCCTTGTGCCTATCTCAGACCTAGGAATCCCAGTCGAATATGAATTAGATACATTCAATACGCCACCACAGGAACAACTTTATGTCACCCCCAAAATTGGCTATGTTGATGCGATGCCTTTATTCCGCTCTCGACACCTAGCTCTCATTTCATCTCTGGGCCACCTTAATGGAGACAACACACACCTCTTCACCAGATGCACAAAACTCATGGTAACTCCAAAGTTCATTTCCTCCAACGGCAACATGGCTTTTGCTAAACTACGGCGAACACAATACCCCGCACGTCCGACAATACGCACTGCCTTTCTCATAACTCCATTTCATCTCCTTACTCACTACGAGACTTGCAGCACAAACACAAACTACATTTTCCATGCTGCAAATAAAAACTATTCTTAAAAATACATTTCAACTTCGTACATCTTGAACCTTCTCCTTTACATACCCAACAAGCTTTAGCGAGTACCTTACAAACTTAGCGAGGAAACAACTCAACGTAAACACACACCCACATTACAACTTTTCCTTGCCCAACAATAACAAAATATCTTCTCACTTAAAAACAACAAAAATTATGGCTAAAGATGCTGACCTTGGAAATGAACAACAACCTTCTGATACAAAAATACAGCCTTTACAACACGCAGCCTTACGAACACTCAGCATTCCTACACGATAGAAAAAACATTGGAACATCGAGAAGTTTTCAATTTTCCCGCAGACCTAACTTCAAGAAGAAAGCAAGATGGCCAAAAATACCCAAGCACATGGAACCTTTTCTGCAAAACTCCTACCTTATCTATCAACACACATTTTCACTTCCCAACTACCAAAATAAGGTAACTTTTTAACTCTTTCACTCACCCTACTCCTACTTTAATGGCAACCACAACACAAATTTGCCACTCCCACTACCTCTGTAAACCACCAACGACTGCTATGAATTTCAGAGTACCCAAAAACTCACACTACTCCTCTGAACTATACTACTACTGCTACTTCTGTATGCCACCTTCTCGGCTCATCAATTTTTTTTTCCCACAGTCAGATTTTGTTTTAAAAAAAAAGTACCACAAAGTACACAAAAAAAAAGAACTAAACAGGACACTTTTTTTTTTAATTTGCTTTTACTTGTTTTTATATATATATATATATATATATGTATTTTTCATTGTTTGTATTTTACACTTTTGTGCTGTGAGACTCGTAGTTCTTTTCTTTTCTTTCCCTTCTGTTATAATTAATGTTATGTATCGAATATCAGGTACACCATACCTGAAATTCTGGGGCCAAGCTATGTAGCAGTAGGTATTTTGGTTTGGTGCGCAATTTAATTCGACGCATAATTTCTCCCAATCAGACCTTTTACCCGGGCAGCAGAAATTGGGTTAGCTGCTAAACACACTCTTTTTGGCTGAACAACGCAACACAGTGCAGACGTCTCACAGGTGGCTCTCCAATAGCAGCAACAGCATGGACACATGAGGGAACCTATCAAATTTATGGATTCCTTGCGCCTATCTCAGACCAAGGAATCCCAGTTGAATATGAATTAGATACATTCAATATGCCACCACAGGAACAACTTTATGTCACCCCCAAAATTGGCTATGTCGATGTGATGCCTTTATTCCACTCTCGACAACTAGCTCTCATTTCACCTTTTGGCCACCTTAATGGAGACAACGCACGCCTCTCCACCAGATGCACAAAACTCACGGTGACTCCAAAGTTCATTCCCTCCAACAGCGACATGGCTTTTGCTAAACTATGGTGAACACAATCCCTCGCATGTCCGACGATACGCGCTGCCTTTCTCTACTTTCTCATAACTCCATTTCGTCTCCTTACTCACTACGAGACTTGCAGCACAAACGCAAACTATATTTTCCATGCTGCAAATAAAAACTATTCTTAAAAACACATTTCAACTATCGACATCTTACTTCTTCATTCTTTCTTTATTACCTTACAAACTTAGTGAGGGAATTACACACTTAGCAAGTAAACAACTCAACGTAAACACACACACACACGTCACAACCATTCCTCACTAATAACACTCTTCCTCGCTAAAAACAAACAAATTTATCACCCCAATAACAACAAAACCTTCCTGGGCTAAAGAATATAGGAATGGAATTTACCATATAAAAATGTGCTATGCTAATAATGAGAAGTGGAAAAAAAAAACAAATATTTGAAGGAATAGAACTGCCAAATCAAAAAAGAATCAGAACAACTGGAAAATAAAACCTACAAGTATTTGGGAATATTGGAAGCAGACACCATCAAACAAGGGAAGATGAAAGAAAAAACTAAATGAGAAAACTTCACAAAATCTAAGAGCTGTCCCCCCTTGTAAGATACTTGAGACCATTCTTGAAAGGGACAAGGAGAGAACTTCAAAAAATGTACAAGAGTACAAGAAAGCTAATGATGATGCATAAGGCCTTACATCCAGTAGATGACATAGACAGACTATATATGTCAAAACAAGAAGGAGAAAGAGGACTTACCAATATTGAAGAAAACATGGATGCATCAAGACAAGGACTCAGAGATTACATTAAAAAGAGCAAAA
The DNA here is from genome assembly GCA_963585895.1 of Sepioteuthis lessoniana. Classification (NCBI taxonomy): domain Eukaryota; kingdom Metazoa; phylum Mollusca; class Cephalopoda; order Myopsida; family Loliginidae; genus Sepioteuthis; species Sepioteuthis lessoniana. Next base: position 46,274,239 of record OY757916.1, on the reverse strand, counting down.
AAAGACTAATTATAGTGACTAGAAACAGCACTGGCAACATAGAGGCCAACAGAACAACAATAACTAAGAAACAGAAATAGGAAGAAAAACAACTGAATGGATATTTCAAGCAACAAACTAATGAAATCTCACATGAGAAGACCTGGATATATCTAAGAAAGGGAAAACTTAAGAGAAAAACTGAATCTCTTCTGATGGCAGCACAAAATAAGAATCAACTATGTTAAAATGAAAATAGATTGAACTCAACAGAATAACAAGTGCATGTTATGTGGTAATAAAGGCAAAATCATTAATCATATTAGTGAATGCTACAAAAAAGGGCACAAAGAATAAAAGACTAGACACAACTGGATGGGAAAGGTGATCTGAGAATTGTGCAAAAAATTGAAATTTGATCATGCTACCAAATGGTATGTAGACAAACTAGAATCCATCCTAGGGAATGAGATGCACAAAATTCTTTGGGATTTTGTGATATAAACAGCTCTTCTAATCTTGGCCAGAAGACCAGACCTAGTGATAGTTGAAAAATAGAGAACCTGTCAAATAGTGTACTTTGCCATCCTAGTAAATTACCGAATGAAAATCAAAGAAAACAAAAAGAAAAACAAATACTTAGAACTTGCCAGAAACTTAAAAAAAAACTTTTGAACATAAAGTTAACATTAGCACATTAGTTACAACAGGTATCACACCCATTGTAACTGATGTGCTCAAAACGATCCCCAAAGGTTTGGTAAGGGGCCTGGAAGAGTTAGAAATTGGAGGATGAGCAAGGATTACCCAAACTGCTGCATTATTAAGCTTGGCCTGAATACTGAAAAGAGTCCTGGAGACTTGCTGCCACTCAGACTCCAGTGAAAGACCATCAGCTAATGCTGTTGTGAAAAACTCACAATGCATAATGATAATAGTCAGTGATATATCTTTGATCATAGTAACCATATTAGGCTATATATATGTTATACTACTACTACTACTAATAATAATAATAATATGGGATATATCTCTGGCTACTGTTATCAGATTAGGGTATATCTCTGAATATAATAATATCAATAATCTGAAGCTATCTTCTTGATCATAACAATGATATTAGGTTATCTATTAGATCATAGTAAACATATTAGGCCAAACTCTTGGTAATAGTAAAGTAATAAGTACTATTTTTTTGCAAGGAGATACATTTCCGTACTTTAAAAATTGATAGATTGATGAAAGAAATTGGCTTTAGGCTAAAAAAGGCAAAAAGAAGATATATGGCAAAAAATATAACAGATGCAGATTATGCACTTCTTGCAAATACACCTGCCCAAGCTGAATCCTTACTGCATAGCCTAGAGCAAACAACAGGAGGCATTGACCTTCATGTGAGTTCAAATAAAACAGAGTACATGCATTTTAAATGGCAGGCCTCTAAAATCAGTTGATAAGTTTACATACCTCAGCAGCAATATCTCATCTACTGAAAGTGATGTTAATTTATGCCTAGCAAAGGTGTGGACTGCTATTGATAGGCTATGGATTATATGCAAGTCTAATCTATCCAATAAAATGAAACAAGATTTCTTCCAAGCTGTAGCTGTGCCAATACTACCACAAGGATGCTAATAAAATACATAGAGAAAAAGCTAAATAAGAACTACACAAGAATGCTTCAAGTTATTTTGAACAAATCCTGGAAGCAACACCCCATGAAATGGCAGTTGTCCAACTACTTACCTCTCATCTCAAAAACCATCCAAATAAGAGAAACAAGAGATGGAGGACACTGCAAATGGACATGCCAGTATTAGCCAACCAGCAAAACTTATTTACATCAGCTCTGTGAAGACACAGGATGTAGTTTGGAAGGTTGCATGTTGTCAGTATTACCTGATGAGGATGAATAAGCACTTTTATTGGTCATAATAACAGTAATAATTCTATACTATATTATGAGTATTGATAATAATAGTAATGATACTTGGCCATTATAATCAAAATAACACTTGGTTACATTGTTGATCATATTGTTGATAATATTAGGTCATATTACTGGTCATTTATAATAAAAGTAATAACATTTGATGATATTCTTGGTCATAGTAAGAAAACTTGGTCATGATAATAACTCTTGACTATAATTCTTCATAATACTTGTAATAACATTCAGCCACATTCTTGGTTATTGAAATAGACATAATATAATATCATATTCTTGGTCATAATAATTGCAATATATTGACCATGCTTTTATTATGATTAATAGTTAAAATACTAGACCACATTATTGATCATAATTATCATATGAATCTATATTTGACAATACAAAAACTCATTAACAAATATAAAACAAGTTATTTGTTCCCACTAAATTCTTTAAACATTATCATTTATCAAATAAGAAAAACATTGATTTATAACAAAATCCCTTTCCCATTAAAAACTGTTTTTCCATATAAATTTCTTTTATCACAGCATAATCCTATGCATCTCTCTCCAACATTGCTAATCCATAACCATTTTAATTCTCAGGATTCTCTTTTCAGTAAGCTCAAGCATGGGCAAAATTATACGAGTGAAATAAATATGTCTACATAATTTACAGCTGCAGTGAGAAATTTTATGTTGAAAGTAAAAAAGAGAGAATGCTGTGTGTGCATGAATGCAATAAAATCTACCTCCATATACAAAGAGAAACTTTTAAATGCATCCTGAAAAGTACAAAGAAAAAAAAAATTTACAGCAGCCTGTTTGTTATCATTTCTAAACTTTATGAATCATTTAATTACTTTAGCCCAAGCTAAGTTTTCTTTTCTTTTTTTGTTCTTTTACATAAAAAATGATTGCAAAAATCTTTTCTTAAGTATCAACATACAAAACAGCAATCATCAACTGAAAATATCACCCCATTATTACCACAGAGAACACACAAATTCTTTGGAAAGTCTCCATTCAATATACAACTTTCTTCAGTTCTATGCTGGAGGATATCAGTCTCCATGAATTTTCAAATCTCATCCTGAGATGAAAGTTAGATAATAACTAAACAGCACTGAAGGTTCATCTCATGAAATATATACCATATATGGGATATTATCACTGAAAATTGAGATTAAAGCTTTAAATTTCTTCAATTAAAAACTTTAATGAAGCTGTGCAGAGTTGTAGAACTTATATGATCAAGTGATAATAATGATGCGGTCAATTTGAAAAAATAAATATGAAGTTAGTCTCGTTAATTTTTGAACATCAATTGTTTAGTGAAACACAGGATTGTTCAAGTGCAGCACCAACTATACTCATCAGACTTAACTCTATGTAACTTTTTTTGCATTATCTAAACTGAAAATTAATCTCAAGGATAAAATTTGATGAGATGAAGGACATTACCTTAAAATTGATTGCACACTTCAATAGAAAACTTGTTGGATTAAGTGTATTGAGAGCCAAGGGGACTATTTTGTAAATAATTTATGCTTCATTCATTGTTTATTTCTGCCTTGATAAATTGAACCACTTTAATGGCATAGCAAACTCTCAGGGGTTATTTTATACTTAGAGGTTAAAGAATTGCATATATTGAATGTTTATATTTTCATTTTTTGTGTACTTTCTTAAGATTTTTTTTTTTTGCAAGCAATTATGATATCAAGAATTCCTACCTATCACAAATAATCTGATAACAAATTTATTTAGTCAATAGATGGAACCCTAATAATTACTACCACTTCAGGTCAGCGTGGACGTAATGGCAATAAAGAGGTACTCTCCACCCCTGTGAGCTACAGAACTAAAGATGGTAAATAGAGTTCAGGTCTTAATACTTTTTGCATACACTATATATTCACCTTTCAGTTCAACATTCTTAGCACATTGTTTTCTTAAATATTCTTAACTCTTAAAGAAAATTCATAAAAATCCATAAAAATATTATTCCATTCTCCATAAACTTTCCAGCATATCCTGTATCTTTATTACTTGTTCAGATTTAGGTATTTATTTATTCAACTTTATAAAAACACTCTTTGTATGTTGATCAATGTCTCTTAAAAGGGTACAAAGCAACTAGCACGAGTACTCATGGAGAATTAGACTTACTACATAGTGGTAATGGTCTGCTAAACTAACTTACAGTTACTCTATGGTGAGGAGCTATTAATATTTTCTAAGCACAGGCTTTTCAAAATTTAATCATATTTTCTCAAGGGAAGAATATGACACACGGTCAGTTTAACAAGAGAGCTCATGCACATATGTATGAGTAAGAGCAAAATTTCCTCAGGTCCCACAACCAGTGTTATATAATGAAGGAGATTCTGCTGCAGGATTAGGAACAGAAGACTAGGTTTACTTTGTCTGAGAGAAAGACACAGTTGTACAACACCTCTGAGGTTTGGTTAGGTTTGACTCAATTGTTTAATCACATATGATTATTTGATGGAAAAATTTGATTCACTGAAATTTTTTTATTACAATGATAACTTTATATTTTCAACATTCCATTCCATTTTTTATTGAACTTTCTTTATCTGGCAGTAATAATTATTTGTCTGTGCACAGTTTCAAGTATTCCTATCTAATACTAATAATGTATACACAATTAAATGGTTTAAAGTAACTGTTCCTATTTAATAATGACCATTTGTTTGCTCACTTTATATTGTTTCAAATTTAGTTTATTTACTTAATGGCATATCAACTTGTTAGGTGTTATTTAATGACAAATTTGGTTAATTTGTAAATGTTTGATTATAATCAACTATTTAGATTGCTAACATTCTATTTAAATAACTTTTTTTTTGCTTTTTCTAAAATCATACTTTCTTATTTGACTATAATAATAACATTTATTTGTTTGTACACAGTTACATGATTTCAGGTATGGAGGCATGCTTAGCATAATGGTTATCATCATAGAAAATAAAATCAGCTGTTGTATAGCAGAAGAAGACAATAACACTGATGTATAAAAATATAATCTGCTTTTTTTCTTTTCCTTCTATAACCCAAAATTTATGGATGAGGGTCAATTAAGAGAGGGTCAAAAACAGTTGAGCTGCATACACAAGGACTAAGGTATAAATCTTCATTGAACCACTTCCCTCTTTTGGTTTAGATCAAAACCTTCATGGTTATATAATATCCAGGATGGCCACACAAATTCTCATGGTCATATCTCTTTCAGCCAGCCACCGACACAATGCATGTGATCATACTTCCTTCTAGCATGCCACCCACACAATTTACACAGAATTTCTGCTGGGAACATCTGCATCCTGTTTACTTTAGGTATCAAGTGCATTTCCTGTGATTTTTTTCCCAGTGTCTGACTTCCACAACTACAATGACGTCAAAGGGGTCTTCAAATCAATATCCAACACAGTGACCAGAGTAAAATCCTGAACAAGGCTGTTTACATTTCCCTTCACAATGATGCTCTGGAGAAAGACATGAATCTATCTATTCTTCTACCAGCTATTGATAAATGGTAAGGTAAACTGGGTTCTTTAGCTTTGATTAGGCAACCTGTCTAGGAGAAGTACAACTCTAAATTCAAACCCACTTTACTCCACTTAAAAATTGACCTTGTTTCACATTCTGACCATTGCTTTCTTTGTTCAATGGCATATCAATCTTCATGAGTTATCTCGTTTCAAAGCCATCCTAATAGATCAGTAGTGGTATGTTTTAGCCCATAACTTGAGTGGTGGGGGTGGAGAAGGGAGAATAAAGTGGTTCATACCTTTCCAAAGTGTATTAGTCTAAAAGTGAATGCAATAGCACAATTGGAATTTGAACTTGCCTAATTCGAGGTTGTACTTCAGCCATTATGCCACTAGGACTCTTCCCCTGTCCATGGCAGAGAGTTTGGGTAAATGCATGGAGATACTCGTGGTGTAATAGTTATTGTCGTTGGAAGTGGACACGGCAACAGGAGTTCAAGTCCTGGATGAGGCTGACTGCATTTCCCATAGCACTAATACCCTTGGGCAAGTATGAATCCAGCTATTCTCCCTCCAGCTATGAGCAAATAGTAGGGCAGTCTGATCTCTTTAGCCTTGATATTGCAACCAGTTTAGGAGAGAGAAAACTCTGATTTCAAGTCTTTTATGCTCTACTTAAAAATTGACCTGGTATCACATCCTGCTCATGCAGAGGAGTTGTTAAATATATACAAGGTTTCAAGTATTCCTATTCAAGACTAATAATTTTCAAATATGTTTATTTGGAACCCTATCAGGTATTGCCACACCACATGGAAAATAGTTGGCATAATTTGAGCTACACCAACAGGGCTGCACCTATGAGGACTGAACATCAAATAGTTGCAATTTAGTTTTCAAGATAATTTGTAATATAATAAAAATGGTGTCAATGAATAAAAAAAGAGAACCAATACATTCTTGAAGAACTTGTCATATTGATTTTTTCCTTTTTTCTTGATGTTATATGAATTCACAAACATTTTTGATACTGTTATAAAGAAAGGAACTTGTTCAACAAGAAAAAGGTAGACATAACAGCTGCAGTTTATTGCCATTATGATAGCCTATCTGAAAAAAAATTAATTTTTAAGTATTTTTGCTATAACATCTAAAAGAAATAGCAAAATATATACAGAAAAGGAAATTATATTCATAATAATTGTAATCTTATGGCACACACAAACACACACAATATATATGTATATATATATATATATATATTAAGACCAATTCACAAGATTAGTTATTGGAGTTGCTATTTTTTCCTCTTTTCTTTTTATGTTAGAAAGACATTTAACTAATAATTAGATTCAAGTCTGAGATGACTTGAATTGTGATTTTTTTCAAATATCTGCAACAAAGATTATTGCTAAAACTTTCTGATTAATTTCAAAAGTGGTTTTGCTTCTTTTTTCTCATTCCGTATGATGAGGTAAAAATAAAATAAAAATTAAAAAAAGAAAAATTTTCATCTTTTTTAAGGCAGCAAATTTGTGAAAAATAAAATTCAATCAGAATTTTTAAGAGTTTGAACAGACAGAACTTCATTGTTTTATTGTTTCTTTTTGTTTTTATCTTTATGTTTCTAAAAATTATTGATAAATTCTTTTATTCTCACAAAATGAATCACACAAATTTGCCAACTCATTTTTGGATATTCAGTAATGCAGAGGGCAGTAAATACAAGTTCATAAGCATGTCTTATCTATTTCTATATCTACAAAAATTATTATCATTAATAAAAAATTTCTTATTCCTACAAACATTAATATCATTAATTTCAGTATTTTCTTCAATCTCAATTTTGTTAATTGGTTTTTGTTGAAACTCACTTATTCATGAAAATAAGAAAAATGTCTGGATGAGAAATAATTGTAGATAAGCTCTCTATTCCAACTTAAATCTTCTTGCCTTAGAAAATGCTGGCTAAATGCACTAACTACTTTTAACTGTTTATGTTTTGTAGTTTTTGTTTTTTAATGGCATATCAAATTTCATGGGTTATCTAATGCCCAAAGCATCCTTGTATAAGAACAACAGTGATACTATTTAACCCATAGCTATGAGGATAAAGGGGTTCATACCTTTCCCATATCTGAAAGTAAATGTAATAGCATGACTTGAGTTTGAACTTTAAGGCTGCAGCACAGCCTGCACTTAATTGTCTTAAATAGTTTTAACTTATGAGAACACCTTAGTTAGTATGTTATATATTAGATGCATGGAGAAAAAAAATTAGCACTCACTGGCCAAGAGAATGTTGACACCCACTGACATTTGACACTAACCCTCCTTAAACCCAATAGAAACAAGTATGCTAATATTCAAAGAGAGGCTTATGAACTTTGAGGGTGGCATGAAGAAATTTTATAAGATACATGAGCAGATAATAAAAGTGTGTGGGTGATAAAGATGCATAAAAAGATGAATGGAAAACTTAAGGAGCAGAATATTATCAATGTGTGATTTTTAGTGTTAGAAGACCTCTCTGGCACTTTCCCTCTCTCCATATCTCCCTCAAGTATGCAATTTACTGTGGTGTGGTTTATATATATATATATATATATATATATGAACAAAAAACCTAACTTTTATTATAAAAAAACAAAAAAAACTTTTTTAATAAAAGTTAGGTTTTTCGTTCATTTTATTTGTTTCTTTTGTTATGTAAATTTTAAGCTAGGTAGGTTTTTGGTGAATATAAAAAACGCCGTTTTCTCCTTTATCATTGGTCAGTATGAGACTCCCTGATGATCCGTTAAGGTGAAACTTTAGTAGGAGAATTCCGCCTCGCAATTTAAGTTAATTTTGTAATTGGCTCCACTCATGTTGAGCACTCTTGTAATTGTAGCATTGCAGCATTGACGGTAGGTTTTTCTTTTTCTTTTGACCAACTGACTGCATATCTCTTGATTTTTTCAACTGGTGTGACGGGGTTGGCCTTTTCTTTCTTTTGGTCCTATGATATTTTTTCTTTTCCTCCAGGCAGTGATTTGAGATGTTTTTATCTCTTGTTCCTGGTGGGGGCGGTTTCTTTTTTTCTGGTAACCGTGAATGCTGGTAGATAGTAGATTAGTAAATATATATATATATGTATATATATTTGCTGTATAGCCACATAATACATATACATATGCATGCAGAATCATAACGACGACACAATAAATCCGAGTGACACAGTTCTTTCGAAAAATATACCTCTCACTTTATTTGAAAGGGTTTGAAAGGGTTACTAAAGGTTTTACTGTGTGAGAGGTGAGTTGGAGGCTGAACAGAACTGCAACATATTGACCCCCACTCTTATGGCCATAACAGCATTTCTTTCCTGTTCTCCTGGGCTGCTCAACCAGGGGCCTGGGGACCCAGTCTCTCTGAGACATGTTCCTCATTCCAGCATCTTCTTTCAAACTGGTTTGAACTTTCTGTCGCCAGGGTTATATAATAATTTGAGGCTCACTCTTCTTCCTGTGAGCGTCACAATTTCGCACTCAATTCAACCCCTTGATAGTCAAGGTTATATCCTGATATTCCTCAACCGGATGCACTTGTTATTTACACAGATGCATTTCCTATTTTGACAGCTTATTTCTAGCAATATTCATGTAAATTTCACTTTTTATAAAGCCATCTTTTTTGTTAACAACTTAATTAAAGGAGAATGATATACATAAGCAACAAAAACTTTGATCCCTTTATAGATTATCTTTTACTTGGTTTTACAGTACTTATAAAAATTCTCTTTGTTTATTTCTTATACTAATTTCTCTTTTTCATTTCTTTCTCTCTCCTTCCCTAATTTCTTTTTATTTTCCCCATCCTTCATTCGATTTAAGCAGGCAATAAATGTTGTATAATTGCTTCACCTCTTTCCTCTCTTTCATTCTTTCTTAATCATATTTGCCTTCTTTTTCTCTCAGACATGTAACATGTTTTTTTCTTCCCTTTCTTTCATCACTATCAAAATGAAATGGCTCATTGTTTATCTGAGGTGATGAAAGGGTATAACATTCAATTACATGTATTCAGACCTTATTCGATTAATACTATAGATCATTATCATTATGATTACTTTCGAAGAGTATTTTCCTTCATCTAGTTACTTTCTATTGCAACTTACTCAGGCCATCAAATCTCAAAAAAAAAAAAAAATTAGAACTCGAAATAATAAAGAATAGTCTCAGGTTGAGATACAAAACTCATGTTTGTTTTACTTTAGAGAAGCTTTGTTAAACATGTCATCTACTCTGGCAGTCTTCTCTACAAAAACCCAATAGTTGGCAAAGGCTCAAATCTAAACTTTTAAACTAATCCTTGACTTTTTTTATTTCTCTTATTACAGTTCAGTTTCTTCATTATTGCAAGTTGTTAGCTCAAGTGTGTTTAAAACAAAAATGAAAAAAAATTACAATGAAAGAAAATGCTAATCAAAATTAATATTAATAGTTTCAGTTCTTATATAGTTTTCAATTTCGAAGTAGTGAATGTAGCCAACCTACATCTTGACCATTAGTTAACAAGCTAGTCTTGGAAATTCTATGACAGTAATAACCTTGGGAGAAAGGTTACCTTACATGGTATAATGGTTACTGAGTTTTGTTAGCAGAACATTGTGAGTTCAAATTTCACCGGGGGCACCATATTTTTTACCTTGAATTAAACAAAGCTAAGCTTAATAAATGACAACAATCTGGTAAAAATTAACCTGAATACTCTCCAAGTGCTAAGTAGTGAAATTGTTAATTAATATATAAGATAATGGATTCATATGAACAAGCTGAAAACCTACCCTACATTCAGGATTTTAAGATGATACCTTTGGAAGGTCTAAATCAGGCCTCTAACTCCTAATAAGAGATCATGTATTTAAACTACATATTCACTAAACCATACCTTAGTAAGGTCACATAAAAGAAAATCAATGATTTATTTTGAAATGATGAAAACTGACTATAAATTTATCTGTTCAACTTATTATTACAGCACAAAACAGGTATGACTCCAGACTACATTTTTGTAAGGACTAAAGTTAATAAACACCATCAAGTGGTTAATGCTTCTAGTTCTCATTATTCATTCTACAAATCTCAGCAAAATCTAATTTATTAAAGTCCTAATTTTCTGATGACTTGAAAAAAAATTATAGGAAAAGAAACATAACTTTGGTTTCTGGTGAGAAAATTTTCTGCTAGATGTCTATTTTATATGGTTAAACAGAAAGATAAAGTTTTAGCTTAGGTAATCTGATGAAAAATAAAGTAAAGTTCTAGTTAATTATTGTACTGGGTCTTTAAATTAAAACTACTCACTAAAAAAATAAAAAGATTTGGAATTTTCAAAAAATAATATACTAAAAATCATGTTCCGTTATTTCATAAGTAATGGTAAAAAATCTGGTGGCCATCATTGAGGTATTTGATAATGCACAAATGAATGAAAAAAAATCAAAAGGCATTTAGTGACAAGTGGCATGATAAAATCATTGTTTAATCAATCATAAAAAGTAAACTTGGCGACCATAGTCGAGGGTGACCCGAAGGCTCCCTTTTCAGTAGCTACTACACCAAGGTGTAGGGGAGGGCACAACTCCTTCCACTGGATTGCTCCACTTTACCCTTGATTTGTACTTTATAATGCTGAGTGTTAAGCAAGGAGGTATCATGTACCATTTTTTAAGTTTTTGGTATGATGCAACCTGAGATTGAACCTCAGTCTCCTGGGCCATTGGCAAACACTACCCACTCAGCCAATGAGCCAATAATATCATACTTCTGGGAAATTGTCCAGAAGAAGGAACCCTTCTTCATAGTCTTCATGATGTTAAATCTTATATATATATATATACATATATTATTACGAACCGACTTTCACTGGGACTGCGAAAACAGGCACGTAACGAGAACAATAAAAAAAAATATATATAAAATTGCGAGAATGTCCCAAGGTTTGATAAAAAAAAAAAAGGTGAACTATGGGAAGGGAATTTCTCCAATATAAGACTCACGGTAAATCACAGCAGAATAAGCGACAAGCACTCACAAAACCAACACAACACAATTTGAAGATTTAACAACAAAATTTTATTACTACAATAACAACTTATTTAGGGAAGAATAAGAATATATATAAAAAAACAAGGCTTTAAGAACAAAAGGGGATGGAAAACTATTGTTACTATGTATATATAGAAGTCCGAGACGAATCTTAACTCAAACAGATTTGCATGATAGACTCATAGAGGCAAAAGAAATACGGAACTCACTGAGGGTTTAGGACTGGTTAATAATCTCCTTTTTTTTTTTTTTTCATTGTTTTTCTCTTTCGTTCTCTCTTTTTTTCTTTCTTTCCTTTTTCTCAAAGAAGCTTGCCACAAGGAGTTAGTTTTCTGCTGTCCTTTTTCCTAGTCACATTTCGGGTGTAGTGAAACAGAACCCAGGGATGAATGTCGACGCCTTGAAGTCAAAACCGCTACTGCTATATATTCACTTTTGCCAGTCAGAAACCAAAAATCCTTCCTTGACTCTTAGGGCCGAAAACGTGGATGATAAGGTCACCCAAAGTTCACTCCAAGAGTTCAAGGCTAGCTAAGATGGGTAAAAAGTGGAAAGGGGTTGACTTGCAATTCCACTTCTTATCGTCGTCTTTTTTTTCTCTTCCTCCTTTAGTCTCGAATCATGCGTGATTAGAAAAGGTTCATTTGGCGCCTCCTTTTCCAATTTTATTCTTCGTCTCGGAATAATACGGGTGAATGAAACACACCTTGTAATGTACATAGAAAATATATTTCTTCTATTTTTCTACCCCACGTAACAATATATATATATATATATATATATATATAAGACTATAAAGAAAGGGTTCAATTGTTGAACAATATATAGTTAAGAAAGTAAAGTTATGCTAAAAAAGAGAAAAAACATGAGATAAGAAAGAAGACAAAGGGTTTAGAAAAGAAAAAAAAATTGAAAAGGAAAAAGTAAACAGAATTTAGTTCATGAATAAGTTCCATGGTTCCAGGCAAACCATTTACTTTTTGCAACATTGTCTGATATTTCTAATAAATCACATTCTTGTGTGACAGGGAATTTGGTGCAGATAGACAAATTCTGTTATCTTTGTTCGCAATGATTTATGACACTTTCTGTGTTCTGATCAATGAGAATTGGTCAGATGAACATAAAATAAAACCATAAAGCAAAAATAAAGATAAAATTATACCTTTCCATGTTGACAATGTAAACGATATTTCAAACAGCAATATCAAAATCTAGTTTGACAATGATATACAACCCATAAAGATAAAAATAAAAATTGCACATCAAAATGTATATTCATCTTTTCATTTTTGATAAAATGTCAACAATTTCAACCACTGGAGAATGTAAGAACTGATAAATTAAAATGTAAATATCTAAAAAAAGGTTTAGTTAAAATATAAATGTGAGAAAACTTGATTGATTGAGCAAAACATTTAATTTACTGAGAATAATTCTTCCACTCCAATAAGATCATTAGAGACACTCAGCAATATGAAATATTTATTGCTACATTATCATTAATTCTTTATAATATTTTCTTTCAACTTTTAATTTTTAGTTTCTCTATTTTTACAAAAACTTACTCAGGTTGTCATTTCTATAAGAGAAAGGAATGATTTAAATAAAAGAAAATGGAAAAAGATAATGATGTAGTCATAAATTTACAGTGATTAAAATTTCATAAGAAATCTATCATTACCAATTTATGCAGTCACAATTATGAATAGAACCTTAAATCATACCTCAATAACAGTGCAACCAACACTAAAATTCCATGCACATCCCTGATTATATATTTATATATTCGGGGATCATTAAATAAATTTTCAAACTTTTTTCGTATGGGCACTTTCATTGATAGAACATATGAAACTCTAGTCCCCTTCGAAGTAATCTCCTCTGACTGCAATGCAGTTGTTGTACCGTTCCAACAACTTCTGGAGGGCCCCATCAAAGTCCTCTTGTGTGAGCATGTCAATAACCTTCATCACAGCCTCTTTCATTTCCTCAATTGTCTCATAACAACAGCCTCTGGGCTTAGGGAATAACCAAAAGTCACAGGTAGCAACGTCTGGACTATAGGGAGGCTGAGGAACTGTCTTGATGCCCATCTTAGTCAAATAGTCTGTGACAAGGATGAAGTTGTGGACTGGTGCATTGTCCTTCTGGAAATGCCACTGACCTGATTTGAAGAGTGCTGGCCTCTTCCAATGAAATCTCTTCCTGAACTCCCTTAAAGCCTCAACATAGTAACCCTAACCCTAACCCTTTGCTCCATCAACTCTGGTGTATTGACTTCCTTACTCCTCCCACACCTCTCACCATTCCTCACAGACTCCCTGCCTTCCTTGAATCTCTTATGCCACTCAAAAACTGACGCTCGATTCATGCAAGATGGTCAAAAAGCGGTCTGAAGTGTTCCATATGTTTCTGTGGCCTTTTTTCCAAGTTTAAAACAGAATTTTATTGCATATTGTTCTTCTAAAGTGTCCTCACGTCCAGATTGCATTTTGAAATTCATCAGCTGTGACAATCAGGTTTTAGTAGGGTGTATTCCAATTGCTGCTGTAGCTGTTCATTTAAACCTGAAATCATAAAAATTGGTCAGTTGTCTCATAAGATGTATAGCAACAACATACTGAATTTTCAAGAGTCTATGACAATTTTAAATGCCTATACAACACAGTCTGGAAACTTATTGAAGGCACTACGTATATATGTACACACATAAACACTGTCAAAAATATTGGCACCATTTATATATATATCACCACATCTTTGTAGATTTAAAATATTCTGTGAAGGATCCATTTGTCATATAAGTGCCTGGGAAGTAACACATTTGATTCAAAATTTCTGCATAGAAAAATATAGATGTAAACAGTTACCATTTTCAAGACTATACCATTTATTATTGTCTCAAATATTTTTTTCATAATTTCTTTTTTATAAGTTTTTGATAATTTTTTTCATAATTTATTTTTATAATTTAAAGAACGTTGTTTTAATAATTTCTTTTTTTATAATAGACAAGGGTAAGGGTTGGGTTTGGGGTTTGAGTTTTCTTCACTGTCCTTAGATCCAAGGAAAATTTGTCCCAAGCATCAACTTTTAGACAAGGGGGTGAGTGCTACCTGGAAGGAAGAATGACAGTTAAAAAGGATAATGTAGCAACAACTTGCTATCTTGGTGATGACTGTCCAATGGACAAGGAGAAACACAAAACATGTCCAAGTGTTATGACTTATTGTTTTATTCTCTCCATTTAGTTTCTGAGACCATGGAAGTAAGTAGATAACAGACACAACATACAGAGTAGTATTTTTAGTTCGAATAGGAAACACCTCTTATCATATCTTTGAATCGTTCAGTTGCTCTCCATACATGTGAAAGCCTATCTCCTCATACCCCAGAAAGATCAAATCAAGAAACCAATCTACTTTTATTAGGGTTCTCAGTATACCTAACCTGCACCTTATATGAGCAATATCAACTGGTCAGCTCCCATCACCACTTAGCTGGCCAATTGAGTCTGGTTAACTGGAACTGAGTTAACCAACCCTGGTTGTTATATACAGAAATCCTTTCTGATTTACTAATAAATTCCAAATCACCTCACAAGCAAAATCAATAAATAAGCAAATAAAACATGACAAACGTACATTTCAAAAGCCAGATGTTGTCTAGACAATGGCCAAAACCAAAGTGAATAAAACACATCGCTGTGCAAGTAGGCTCTGCGCATTCAAAATGTAACTTTATATTTACAATTTAAAAGATCATTTTCCTTTTTTTTCTCCCAATCAGCAACTTGCCCCTCCAAAGTTTTTTTGGAGCCGATTCGATCCAAATGGAACTATAAAATGGTCAACAAAAGTTCAAAAAGCAGTTGGCTCCAAGACCCCGAGAGAGAACATTGACCGTGATGCCTGCAATATTCAACCTCACATGAATTCGTCTTAACCTTCTTACTGTGGCTTTGATGGAAGCCGTATAACCTGAGAATCACCACTCCATCTACATTCCATTTTCAACACCAACATTTCTCCTTTCCTGTCAAGATAAACATTGGTTAACCACATAAGTCTGTGACTCACTCCTATCAACACAAATATTGGAACATTTTTTTTTCAATTTTCACTACCATTCATCACACATTAAATTTCCTAAAATTAACTTGTTCCTATCAATACAACTACAAACCTTTTCCTCTCAATTTCACAGACATTCTTATATTCACCAACACAATTGTTTGAACCTTTTGTTTCTTGTTTGTTAATATAATTGTAAAATTTTTGACTTGTTTTTCTTGTTTGATTTGCAACTCTTTGTTTGGTCCTTTCCTTGCAATCATATGCTTGATATAACATGGTTAACTGGAACTGAGCTGAATAGTTCACAGACCACCTAGTATGAACATCAGGTGGACATTAGCATTTCTGTTGGATGGTGAAAATGGTACTCTTATAAAAGAATATCTAGCAAAGAAGTCAGCCCTGATAAGCCAAACATTTTTTTTATTACTTTATAACAGAAGTTACTCAGCTGTGCACATATCTTCATTTAAAGTTTAAAATCTAAAAATTGTAAAGCTCAGTCTTCATATATTTTGATATCACTTCATTTATTTATTATCTTGAAGTGAAGGTAGATGAGTAGCAGAAATAAGAAAATTCTAATATATTTCCCAACTCTGTTTGGGAATTGGTAGTGATAAGTATCTAAGTGTGCATGCATTTGTACACCATCTGGACAGCTAAAATTGAGATGTTAGGCTTCTTTTTTTTTTCTACTCTGTTAATTTAAAATTTTTACATTATAAATGGTTCTTCAAACTCAGTTGTCATAAAATGACAAGAAAAGAGGAGTATGCTTTGTACTCTCAAAATAAAAGATGTAGATCATTTACATTTATTTGTATTCTGTTTCATTATCTTTTCAAATCAGCAAATGACAAAAACTGCTTTTTAACTTTTTTGGTAAGTGAAAATAAATATCTTAATAAAATTTCAATAAAAATATTTCCTGATGTTATTCTACAGATGATGCAGACTAATATCTTCATCTTTTTTGTTTTGAACACAATGTTTCAGTTGGTCTATTCTCTGATCTTCCTCAAGTGTATATGATATCCAGTGAATAGTTTTAAATGCTGATATGAAATATCAGATATGAAATATAGTCATTATTCTATGGTATTCTATAAAGTGCTATCTTTTTTTAGTGCAGTATTTCAGTTGGTCTATCCTCTATCCTACTACAGGTGAATCTGACATCCAATGAATAGTTTCAAATGCTGATTAAAGTATAATTATGAAGTATTGTCATTATTCAATGGTACTCCATAAATCGTTATCTTCTTTTCTGTACACAAAATTTCAGCTGTTTAATTCTCCAGCTTTATGTGACATCCAATGAATAGTTTTAAATGATCTTTTTTTATTGTTTTATGTAATACTGATGATTTAGTATTTGCTTTTTAAACATACTCTTTCAGTTTTTTTATTATATATATTTATATATATATTATATATATTTATTTATATGTTAGTTACAAAGTATTGACATATATTTCATTTTTTTTAAATTATGTATGAGATGAAATGTCATTCAATTCTATTTATGAATGCAGAGAATATAAGAGAAAATGGTTGATGTTATGACTGCAGTACATTGTAAAAAGAAAAACTATACAGTAGAGAGTCTTTAAGTATACTCACATACACATGCACATCAGAGAAGTTTCTCAGCCAAGCCAAAAAATAAACAACTTTTAAAAAATTTCTTTGGAAAGGGTGAAGAAATTTGAGAAAGAATACCCCCAGTGTATTAAATTCTGGGATGAATATGTTGAGTAGCACAGTATGCATCTTGGTTGGGTCAAGAACCTATAAACATCCTCGTTTATAACACTAGACAACATGGTGACAAGAGGATCTTTTTTGCACACCATTTGAATTAGAAACTTTAGCCACCATTCATTTGAAGAGGGAAGTTTTGACAGTTTTAAGTTGCTTTGCAATTAAGAATCCATGACACCATTGAGTCTTGTCTTTTACTCAGTAAGTTTTTACAGCTACTTTAAATCCTTTATATCATTAAATAGAGCTCATTGAAATCTTTCTTTTGGACGTAAAAATTAAATTATAATTCATTCTACTTTTCAAAGTTATATTTATCTCCCAATAAAATCAAAGCATTGTGTTAAAAGAACAGCCTCAGTGGTGTTGTGGACTAAAGTGCCTTTAATCATACACATTCTCACTCACACATGTATGCATTTATGCACACACAAATATATATGAGTATTATATTTTATTATTCAACTTGTCAACATAGAAAGTACAAACATGAACATATATATATATATATATATATATATATATATATATATATATATACTCCCCTACCCCCGTAGGGTTGAGTTCTCAAGCGAAGAAGTAATCGTATTGCCATTAGCGCCTTTGCAAGTCTCTTCGTATTTGAATTGAGATCTCGGCGGCTGTTCAACAGATGCATGTAAACAATAGTAATTGTGATTCATAACCATTTAAAATGTACTTCGTAGCTAATATCTCCTCGTAGTTAAATGGTTAGAAGCTTTGGCTTGGCATTTGAGTCAACCGGGTTTCGATCCCAGCTACGGGGAGATACTGTCTAGCCACACTGATGAGTTCTGATAGAACGAAACAGATCTGTCTGTGGATGACTATATATATATATATATATATATATATATATATGTTCATTTTTATGTGGAGGTGCGCTTAGTGTAACTTTTATTGTCATTGGAAATGGACCTGGCAAACCAAGTTCAAATCTTGGATAAACCTGTTTGCATTCCATTTCACACTAATGCCCTTGGAAAAGACATGAACACATCTGTTCTCCTCACAGCTATAGGTATTTAGTAGGACAAACAATCTTATTTAATCATAATTAATCAATCAGTCTAGAAGAAAAACTCAAACAAGTTTTACTCCACTTAAAATTGACCTGGAGTCACATTCTCCACACAGCAAAAGGGGTTGGGTAAATTATATATATATATATATATATATATATATATATATATATATCTTATTATGATGGGAATTATTTGCCTGTCTGTGTGTTTGTAACTGAAACTATGTTAACACTAATGTCACAATTTCCCTTAGTTATTTACATAATGTTGTCCATGATTTTATTTATATCTAAATCTCAGTTATTAAGAAAATTGTTTTATATTATTAATACTCACTTTCTTCATGCTGGTAACATACAATTGTATTTATATATACAACCAAATAGTGGTTTACAGTGTGAATGGGAAGGCTAGTTGAAGGCATATTGATTTTGAAAATTTGATTTTGATAAATTATTATTACTATTATTTTAATAAATGTAAACAAAAATCTTGTGTTCTTTCTTAAGCATTTAAAACATGTAAAAATTCTATTTTATAGACAGGATCCTGAAGAAAACAGTAAGAAATCCAATCCTAGTGTATCTCTATGGGAAATAATAGAGAACAAAATCAAGGTAACTTAAGTTTTTAGAAAACTATCTGAATAGATACACTAGTGCTGTCACAACTGCTAGGGAAATTGTGGAAGACCAAAACATTGCTGGTATTTTTCCTCCCATTCAAATCAGAAGAAAAAATAAATTTCACTATGAAGCAGAAGATAAAAGCAATAATTTTATACCCAAAGACCAGTTCAAACTCTGCAGCTAATAGACCCTGTATAAAGAATCATTTTCAACTGATGCATGAGTTGCTGAAACTATGACAGATGCAAACTACACTGATGCTCTAGCACTTCTCACAAATACACCACCCTAAGCTGAATTCCTGCTGCACCTCAAGTTCACATTGAGAAATCTCTGAGGCTATAAGAAACAGTAAAGTTAAAGGGACAGAGGTATTGTTGAAACAGTTTGGGATTTTGCCTGAATGAAACAGCTCTGATAATGCAGTCCATGCCTAAGGCTGCTTTGACACAGAAAAAAATGATAAGAAGACTGACATCTGTAAATATCAATGACATATACACAAAATGAGGATGTGGCATCAGTGGAAACTATGCAAAAGCATCTTGAAATGTACAGCCTAACAAGGACACAGTGAGGCTGCAAAATAGTGCCAGAGTGCTAGGGTAGAAGTCTGGAAGAAGAAGCAAAGTCAACTGAAGTAGCAGCTAAGAAGTGATACAGTGGATGATCCTACAACCATATGGAAAAAGATATTTTCTTTGTGTAGCAAAATTGTAGGGTATTTCTCTGTGTATGGGTTGCTTTATGTGTTGACAGGCTCCATTAATGTAGGGCCATTGCCATCTTGCAAGAATGGGAAAATGAAATTGATGATGCTCTTCAAAGAATATGATGATGGACACTCTCTCAACAAGACCCAACCCCAGCAGAGTAGTACATGGGTAGAAAAGAGCTGGATGTGTGGGTGGATGTTTGTTCACTAGCAGTAGGAGTTTCATTTGATACTAAAAATGTATACTGGCTGTGATTAATGAAAAACACAGCATACCAATGTGGTGGAGTTAAATGTACAATTGAAAAGATTCAACTTCATGTTCGAGTGGTAAGCAAAGGTACTACATATAAACACAAAGTCTCAGTGTGTGTGTGTGTATCACTGGAGGACTAAAGCTCTTACAGGCAAGGCTCAGTTGAACACTAAAACTGAGCAAAACATTCATAAGGCAGCAGCTGAACATACTGACCTCACTGATAAATTGATATAACATTCGTAGATTCTATTGTTGTTTCTTACCATTTCTTTCACCCCTGCCATTCAGCAAATAATACAATATTCCGAGTAAAATCAGTTGCTTTTCTTCTAATCTCTTCTCTCCTCTCATACATGAATATAACATAAAGAATTCAGAGTTGGAATTAAAAAACAGAGGTGAAATTTTATTTGACAATCTCTATCATCATGATCAAATGTTTGTATATTACCACACTGCAAAAATGGCACATCACTTGTCCAACGTTTTGGCTGAGAGGTGCATTTTTATCAAGGTCCATCCCAAGAGACCATCTCTCCACAAAAAAGCACACTTTTCTCAAAAGAGAAGGGTCAGTTTTATTGCCTGATGGTTAAGGAGACCCCTAAAAAAGACAATTTTTGCTACTGCATAACCAGGAGGATCATTTTCTGGAAAGATCTCTATATTAAACCTAATTTATGTCATATCCTGTCTCTAAGACAGAGGTTGATGGATCCCATTATAGTAATAATAGCATGAAAATGCTATTTGAGAATATCCAATTTATTTTGCAAATTAATAATTGTTTTTCATGAAATAATATTTGTATTTCTCACCAGCATTCTTATTCTTTAAAGGAGACATCTATGCTAATTATAGAATACTTCTCTTGCTTATTTGTAAGAAATTATATATTTCATAAATCGGATGAAACTTGGTATGAAGCTTAATGGCTGCCAAAAATGGCTTTTAAGCAATTATTTAATAGAGAGATTCACAAACAGAATTTATATTAAATTAATCTAAGATATATTAAGCTTGTTTTGTTTTGTTGATTGGTTGTATAGCTAGTTAACCTTGTTTGATTATTTAATGCCAAAGTCAGTCTTTTTTTCAGAAACTTCTGATAATCATTTGTAAATAATGGTAACTTCAAGAAGCTTCTATTAATACAAAACAATTTGCAATTGTATTAGTTTCAAGTATTCCTACTTTATAATTTGTACACAGATATATGGTTTCAAGTATTTCTGTCTAATTCTAATAATTTGTAAACAATTATATAGTTGCAGAACTGGCCCATTGGCAAAATTGTTTAAGTGTTCGCCAATGGCTTGGGAGACCGAGGTTCATTCCACTCAAAAAATGGTACTTAATACCACCTTGCTTAACACTTAGTATTATAAGGCATGGAGCAAGGGTAAAGTGGAGCAATCTAGGGGAAGGAGCTGTGCCCTCCCCTACACCTCAATGTTGTAGCTATTGAAAAGGGAGCATTCGGAGTGCTCTCGACTAAAGTCGCCAACTCTAGTTGCAAGTATTTCCAGGAAACATATCATTTCATGTAACTAATAACAATAATCCTTCGTAAACAACTGTAGATTCAAATAAACATTCTTAAAATAAACAATTTGCATACAGTTATATTAGTTTCAAGAATTCCTATTTAATACTAATAATTTGATCACTGTTTTATTGCTTTCAATATTCCTGACTCATACTAATAATTTTCAAACAGATCTATTTGACCAATAAATTACATTGCTTGTAACTCCTGGTAAGAGTGGACTTGTGAGTAATGTCAACAAAGGGGTGGCTCCATTCTTACCAGAAATAAACTCTTACTTCTGAATGCAGTATAGTGTAATACTTTTGAGGGTGGATCTTACCCTTCTGTTGAGGGTGCAATCAGTGTATTCCGAGTTTTGCTAACAGAGCTATTTCCATGATAACATGATATGACACTTTCCAATAAAACAAATGGTATTCATACATACATAGCATACTTAGTTTCTAATTTGGTGAAAGAGAAAGTGAACCCAAAAGAATAGGGTTTTTCAATACCATTGCTTGTTATAAATTTTTTATTCTGTCTCTGTTGAATTTATTACTTATTATCATAATTCTTGTAAGATGATATTAATATAACTAATTTGATGATGCAAATTGGAATTGATTAAATTCAGCGGTATAAAATTTTACAAATTTGTTAAATTTTGTTTTCTGTTATGCTTGAAAGTTAATAATTTTAAGTATAACACTAAAAAAATCAGTTGATATTTCCAATTTGAGGAATTCAATTTAATCTTTAATTACTGTTAATTATCCCTATTTCCACCTGATGGACAAAATCTTCTTATTTTTAGTTTAAAAAAAATTAGCTTTGATAAATAAAACTGTCTGCTGATATGCAGGATCTCTTCTCTTGGACATCAGTTGCATCAAAGAGAAACTTTCTTTATTGACAACTCCCTGTTCTGCTTACTCCCTGGAGTCTTGTAAGACATAGTGATACCACAGAGAGAGATAGAAAAACTAGCGCGTTCATATATTACAAATGAAGAATTTAATTATAATTTTCAAGACATATTGATATTCATATCTATAGGACATACGACCAGTAGCAGCAACACTCATGTATCAGATGAATATAGAGAGAGAAAAGGATAGACATGATCAGGATCCAGATTAAAGGCTCTTTCTCTGTGAAATCTGCAGTTGGATGCCATAGATAAGTACAAGTCTCAACCTGAAATGCTTTATTTGCAATTGCCCAGTCAGCTGGGGCTGTAGAATATACCGACTGCATCTCTGCAGAGGGGTAAGACCCCACCAACGAGTGTCCTGAACATGACATTAAACAATCTGATGGTGAGGTTCTAGTGATGCTGGAGCTTTGGGGAATGCAGAGTACCCCTTTATTGCCATCACTCCCAGGTCCACTCTGACCCAGAGTGGTAGCACCTGATAAGAGTCCTATCTATGGGTTAAATAGAACTAAACCATGCTTCCTTCACTATACTGATTTTTGCATTTAAACTGCATATTTATGCTAAACTGAATTGTTTAAAATAGAACTGTTTTGACTTTTAAACTGCGTACAAATGCTAAACTGAATTGCTCGAAATAAAACTGTTTTGACGTCTAAAATGTGTACTTATGCTAAACTGAATTATCTGAAATAAAACTGTTTGATATTTAACTCTGTATATTGCCCAGTCAGCTGGGGATGTAGAATACACAGGCTGCACCTCTGCAGAGGGGTAAGATCCCCCCCCCATTGAGTGTCCTGGATATGACACTAAACAGTCTTATGGTGAGGTCACAGTAAAGCTGGGGCTTTGGGGAATACAGAGCACCCCTTCATTGCCATTGCTCCCAGGTCCACTCTAGCCCGGTGTGGTAGCACCTGATAGGTCTATGGGTTAAATAGAGCTAACGGCATATTCATGCTAAACTGAATTGTTTGATTAAACTGAATGCTTTGAAATAGAAATGTTTTTGACAATTAAACTTTACTTACATTTATACTGCATGCTTATGCTAAACTGAAACCGTACTTACATTTAAACTGTGTGTTTATGCTAAACTAAATTATTTGAAATATAACTGTTTTTTGACATTGAAACTGTATTTACACTAAACTGAATTGTTTGACATAGAACTGTTTTGACATTTAACTGTGTGTAAATAAACTGAATTAACTAAATTAAAACTGCTTGACTAAATTGAATAGCTAGAAATAGAATTGTTTTTCACAATTAAACTGTACTTACATTTAAACTGTATGTTTATGCTAAACTGAATTGTTTGAAATTGAGCTGTTTTTGACATTGAAACTGTACTTACACTAAACTGAACTGTTATATATAACTGTTTGAATAAACTGAATAGTTTGAAATAGAAATGTTTTTGATAATTAAACTGTGTACTCATGCTAAACTGAATTGTTTTAAATAGAACTGATTATTTACATAAAAATGGATTTGGCGTTAAATAACCTACAAAGGTTGATATGCCATAAAACCCAACCAACCAACTTTATTTGCAAATGCCATTTCATGCTCCATTCAAACACAGTAAGCAAAATGACAATTCTGTGAAAATTGCAAAAGATTCATTTTTTTATTTACACTTCCTTATATACTGCAACAGACAAGGATATATCAGTTTTTCTAATGTAATAGAAAGCAAGAATAAAATTGGGACATTTTGTTGCCTTCTGTCAACACTAAAACTGGACTTTTTTCTTAGCTACTATATTTTTATAATATTGAAAATTGTAAAAATACTAGCATAGTCCTTGTCAAAATTATTTATAGATGTATAGTCTTAGGATCAAGCTGTAGTATCTGTACACCCTGCCGACAATACAAATATTATTTCCAAACAAATCTGTCAACAGGCCAAGAGGTTTGCCCCTTCCTGGAAATCATCCCTACCTGTTATTGTGAATGTTATATGAACTGACATGTATTTAAGATAATAGGATATTTCAAAAGAAAAATAGGAAAATTAATAAAATAGAATAAAAAGAGTCAAAGTTAGAAAATTATTATATCTGAAGTTAGGGTAATTGTAAGCACCCCCACTTCACATCAATACACCAAAAATGTGGAATGATTTTAGTAGTGGGATGAAATAAAATGTTATCCATATAGAATAACAATTCTCATGGATTTTTCACATTCTTTTATATTTTGAATCATTATCAAAACATTGGCAGACCATTTTAGATTAGCTTTACAATTTTTTTCTAATCATTAAAAAATTGACTAAACCAATAGTAATTGCAATTAAACCTTAAACTCTTAAGTAGAGAGAAGAGATAATATCCTGAGAGTATTTAAATTAGAATTGGACTTAATTATATTCAAATGACACCAAATATGTTTTCTTTTCTTTTTCTTCACATTTTGTTTCTCTCCATAATAAATGGCCATCTCTTACCTGTGAAACAGAAACATGTAAGACCTACGATAGATAGATATACAAGATCTTCAATATTACAATTTGTTTTCTGATGCTTTCTTTTATTGCTTCTTTTTCAAAGCCAGGATGTAGATTTATGATGAGAAATGATAAAGGTGACAGTTATAGCTCCCCAAAATTTATAGATGGACATATGCAAGGGAAGAAAATGTTTTTTCTGATGAGAAGAAAATCTGATAGTGACACAGATTCAAAAGAAGAAAAAATAGCCAGTCATTTTCAATAAAACTTTTAAAGAAATTTGCTATGCATTTAGTGCAAAGCTTTATAAAATACTGTTATGGCCCTGGAAGGGGTCACAAAGAGAACAGAACACCACAGTTATAGTATAGGTATATATTTGCAAGAACAAAGGTTACAAGAACATAGGATGGTAAGCTAGTTTGCATAACCGCACGGGGGCGAGGTTAGCTTCCGGATCTACACTGACTTTGTATTGCTGCATCTTCCGGTATTATGGAGAGTGATTGAGTCCATTAGTAGGTGATTCCACCACAACACCCCCCTCTAAGCTGGGAGGTGGGTGTTGTGGTGGCAGGTGAAATCAGTATCTCTTTTTCTTAGGGCATACCAAAAGAGGGTCCGTAAATTTCCTTTTCCTAACAGAGTGTTGTGGTTCTGGCATGGTTTGGGGAGGTTCGATATCAAATGTGTCGTAGACAGTGTCAATTACCTCTACTTCCTCCTGCAGCAGATCCACTAGGTCCTCAGTGGTGTGTTTCCTGATTTGGTTAAAGTGTCTCTTATGCTCAAATTGTGGGCTCTGGATAATGTATGTGACATTACTGATCCTTTGGGTTATCATTCCCAGTTCCCAAAAGGAAACATTGTTTCTGAAGTGTTTGAAGTAGACTTTGTCACCAAGGTTGAATCGTTTGAGTAGTACAGTAGAGGTTCTGTTTTGTAAGGTCTGTTTTAATAGCAGTTTTTCAAACACTGATCTAATTTTTTGACCAAACATGGCTTCAGCTGGGGATTAGGCTTCTAGTATGTTAGGGTTTGCCGTGATCCTGTAGACTTGGAGAAATTGTTGAAGAGACTTTTCCGTAGGAGAGCCATAAGCTTTCTTTAATGCCCTTTTTAGCATGTCCATGAAGCATTCGGCTTGTCCGTTGCTTCTGGGGTGGTTCTGTGGGGTTGTGATGTGTTTAATTTGGTAGGTTTTGCAGAATTCCTTGAACTCTGACAAAGTGAACTGGGTGGCATTGTCACTAACTAGACAATCCACAACACCAAAACGGGCAAACAACTCATGTAGGTAGTTAATGGTTGTTGCTGTGGTAGGTTTCCTACATCTTAGGACCTCAGGCCACTTAGAATAGCTGTCTACCACTATTAAATGATAAAATCCTCTAATGGTCCAGCATAGTCCTGGACCATGGTTGTTCGGATTTTGGTCAGGGTTTGTGAGTAATGGGTGATGTCTTAGCAGCCAAGGCACAACCTTTACATGTTTTAACCATATTGGTGATCTCTTGATCCATGGACGGCCAATAGACGAAACTTCACATTAGGCTTTACATCCTGTTGATGCCTGGATGGCCCATGTGGAAATCCTTTAATGTTCTTTTTTGAAGAGTTTTGGGAATAGTGACTCTTTCATTATAAAGCAGCACATCATCGCAAACAGAATAAATATCTGAAGTGACATCCCCTCATAATAATTTCTGCTTGTAGTTTTAATGAATTCGTCATTCACAGCTTCTGTCTTTATCTCTAGAAGAGTTACTGGTAGTTCACAGATTGTGTTGTTGATCATTGTTTTAATTTCACTATGTGTAGCGTAGCGATTACCAAGTCCTCAAGGAGTTCCTTTTGGGTAGGAATTAATCTCGACAGACCGTCCGCATGTGCAATTTGTTTTGAGGAGAGAAATTCAAATTTGAAGTCATAATTCAATAGAATAGTTCCTCATCTTAACAATCAGTTTACAGTGAATATAGGGAGTCCTTTTTTTGACCCCAAAATGGTTATCAACGGCTTATGGTCTGTTTGCAGTGTAAAATGCCTACTATATAGGTAACAGTGAAATTTTGAAACAGCATAGAAGACCTTCTTTTTCTATCTGAGAATAGTGTTTTTCAACTGGAAGTAGTGTTCTGGATGTGAAAGCAATTGGCTGTTTAGAACCATCGGGCATTATGTGTAGTAAGCATGCACCTATGCCGTACTGACTAGTGTCGCTAGCAACTATTATGTCTAGTTCTGGGTTAAAGTGTGAGAGGAAAAGGTTTGAGGTTAGGATTTTTTTAATTTCCTCAAATGCTGCCTGGCATTCAGTCGTCCACTCCCAATGTTTATCTTTTTTTAGTAGCTGGTTTAGTGGTGCCCGCAGTTTGTGCATTTTAGGGATAAAGCTTTGGTAATCATATTGTTCCTCTGTGCATTGCTGCTGTTCTTGCTGTTTAATCTGTAGTTTTACCAATTTTGTCATAGCCACCTGTAGTTCTTCCATTTTGCTTGGTTAGTCCAAATATAAAAAATGCACAGTTTTTTTCTTCTCTATTTCTTCCAATAATAAGAAATGTAGAGATTCTTTCTTCTGTAAGTTTTTTTTTTTTGTGTGTGTATTAAAGATTTAGCTGTGGTCGGTTTGACAGATTTTTAAAGATTTTTGGTTTGGCTGATTTTTTCTTTTTTTGAAAAGTACAACAGGGGGGTGACAGTAATTTGTTTCCCGATATTTATGTTGGAACGATTTTAGTGGGGGGGGCCGAGGAATGGTAATTTGTTTCACCATAGGATAGTACTTAGTAAGCGGTACTGGTCTTTTCTTTAAAATAAGAAAATTTTGTTTGTGACCCGAAATTGTTCTGAATATTAACTGTTTGTATTAGACAAACAGAGAGAAGAAGAAAAAATTCTTTCTTTTTTTTGACAGTGGGTGGGTTTTTTTTAGAAGAGAAAAAAAAACTTTCAGAGTTATTGTTGAAAACAAAGGCTATGCTTGGTTTTCCCGTTATGTTTGCAATTAGTTCCCAGATATTAAAGGTGACGCTTGTTCTTAGATGGCGAGAATAACTGGGCTTGTTGAGACGTGATACCCCTGTAATGTTTGAATCCACGTTCGTTGTGGCGAATTTTTTGTGGGTATGCAGTTTCGAATTTTTGAAGTGTCCATGTTGACTTGTGGTTCCTGCGTGAGTCCATATTTTCAATCTGCAAGTATTATAGGTTCGAATGCCTCATTGCCAGTGTTATGGCCCTGGAAGGGGTCACAAAGAGAACAGACCACCATGGTTATAGTATAGGTATATATTTACAAGAACATAGGATGGTAAGCTAGTTAGCATAACCGCACAGGGGCGAGGTTAGCTTCCGGATCTAGACTGATTTTGTATTGCTGCATCTTCCGGTATTATAGAGAGTGGTTGAGTCCATTAGTAGGTGATTCCGCCACAACAAATACTAAGCTTGATACCAGAAATATTTTATAGATAGCTTTTTAAGGCTGAAATTCATATTAACTTATATTTTCATTAAAAAACTATTTCGCTGAAAAGGAAAGAGTTAACCAGGATCTCTGTAAATGATAAAATTTAGCCACTAAATTACAAAAACTAGTGGTCTGCAGAAGCTCAATTCAACCACTATGTCTCAATCTTTTCAGCACCATGTTCATTGTCTCTGACATTCATATTCCTTACTGTTGAAGAAATGATGACATGAGTTGCAATAAAAAAATTAAAAGATGAAAAAAAACATTAAGTTAATAATAATAATGAATGACAAAGCTTAATCTAAAAATAAAGATAAATGAAAGGTACAATTAATGTTATGATGTTAATTTGGGGTTTGTAAAGACAAACACTAAACAACATGTAACAATAAAAAGGGTTTATTAGGCTGGTAATAAAATGTACAAAAGTCATGTGAGTAGTAAGACTAGGTCAGCATACTGCTCTATGTCAATTGATAGGCTTCTACTTAAAGCCTTCATTCATCAACTCCACGTGCAGAACAGTTCACTTTCAAGAGCGGTGGAAGGTTTCCTACACAACACCCCCCACCCCCTCGAGATTAATTCCTCCGGGATTAATATCTTTTTCTTTTGGGATCTGGACTTAAATGTTCCACCCTAGTTCATTTTCTTTTACTTGTCCTTTTTTGGACAATCGTTTCAGGCAATGGTGGAATTAGTATCTCGAATAAATCATACAATACCTCCATTGGCTTTTCATTATCTTTACTTATTTCCTCAGTAAATCTTCTCCTCAATTGGTTCAAATGTCTTTTGTGTATCAATTTTTTACTTTTTACCATGTATAACATTTTACCAACTCTTTGGGTTATAACTCCATCTTGCCAAAATTCCTTCCCATTTTTGTAACTTTTGAGAAAAACTTTATCGCCCGACCTGAAATATTTCATATTTTCCTGTTTGGTTCTGTTCTGATAACTCCTTTTCTTTTTTGGCAGCAGCCTATTGAACACAGATCTGATTTTCCTGGCGAACATCAGTTCAGCTGGAGACATCCCTGATATTCCGTTTGGATTTGGTGTTATTCTATATACGCTCAAAAACTACTGGATATTACCATCATCTGTACCGGTATCATTTGTTTTTTAAGGGCTCTTTTGAAAGTGTCAACAAACCTTTCAGCCTGCCCATTTGACCTTGGATGGTACGGTGAGTTTGTGATGTGATCAATTCCCAGAGTTTTACAAAACGTCTTAAATTCACTTCCTGTGAATTGGGTCCCATTGTCACTGACCACTCTCTCTGGTACTTCAAAATGCACAAACAGTTCTGTAAGAAAATATTTTGTTACCGTGGCAGTTGGTCTTTTGCACTTAAGAATTTCATCTGTTTTTGGACATGGTGTGAATTTTACTGGTGGTGCTTTCACTGCGAGTTGATACCCTTTACAAGTTTAAAGCACCTGTTCAATATCTTTGTCCATATTTGGCCAATAAGTGTAACTCCTCATCAGGGCTTTCATACGTCCAATACCAGGATGCCCCTGATGAAATTCGTTCAAAATTCGTTTTTGTAACACCACCGGAATTACGACTCTTCCAGCATATAACAATACTTCATCACAAATTGAATATGCTGGTGAAGAAGTTTTATACTTTTTCGAAGTTACAACTTCTTTCATTTTTCTGATAAAAATGTCGTTTTTTGCTTTTAATTTTATTTCATCTAATGTGACCGGTAATTCTTTTAGTGTGTTAGACGTTACTTCAACCAATTCATTTTTTGCTTGTAACGACACTATCACTGTATCTTCTAGTGGTTCCAAAGACGTTGGGATCAGTCTAGATAAACCATCCTCATGTCTTGATTTTTTTATGATAAAAATTCCATTTTGTAATTATAGTTCAACAAAATGGTTCCCCATCGTTGCAACCAGATTGCCGTATGCGTAGGGATACCCTTTTTCGAACTATATATTGATAGCAATGGGCGATGGTCAGTCTACAATATAAACCTTCTCCCATGTATATACTTATGGAATTTTGTACAAGCATAGATGATAGCTAAGCTTTCTTTCTCAATTTGAAAGTACTTCTTTTCTGCGGGTAATAATGTCCTTGATGCATATGCCACTGGCTTCGTCTTACCGTCTTTGAATTTATGAAGAATTACCGCACCTATTCCATACTCGCTTGCGTCCAATGCCATTATAATTTCCTGTTTAGGGTCATAATGTGTTAGTGATAATTCTGACGTCAAAATATTCTTTATTTTGTCAAACGCCTTCTGACACACTTCTGACCACTCCCACTTTGCTCCCTTTTTAAGCAATTTATTTAATGGCACCCTAAGGTTGTGCATTTTAGGGATATATATACCATAGTAGTTTGCAGTCCTAGGAACGCTTGTAGCGTTACTACGTTTTGGGGGCTGGCATGCTTTTTATCGCTTCTGCCCTCACAGGGTTTGGTCTTCTTCCATAAGAGTCGATTATCTGCCCCAAATACATAATTTCACTCATGAAAAATTCACATTTTTCCACTCCAAGTTTGAATCCATATTTTTTGCGGAGCCGATAAGTGCGTCAGCTCCGCAAATAAATTAAGGGTTTTAATGCGTGTGAATATGTAGTGTGACAGCCAGAGACAATGGAGGAAGATAAAAGGCAAGATAATAGATACAACAAAAGTGACGATTTTATTGCCGGAATTACAAACGTGTATGTAAATGTCCGAGGCGGTTGTATGTGGTCTTCAGCTAGGATGGGTTACGTTGATGGCTGGTGTGGTCGAGTCATGGTTGTGCACAGCTGGACGTTCGACGAGAGTAGCTGGCGTAGGTTGAGTCGTGGAGATACAGCTAGATGTCTGATGCTGGTAAGCTGAGATCGGTTGAGGCGTTGGATACAGTTGGACAGTCGTCGTGGGCAGCTGAGGTCGGTCGAGTCGTTGCGGAAAGTCAAAGTCGGTCGAATCGTTTTGGTTGCTAGCCGGTACAGCAAGTCGTCGTGGCTAGTTGTTGCAATGCTAGGGCAGTTCATAACAGTGAGTCGTTACGTGGACTGGATGCTGTAATGCTAGGGCAGTCCGTAACAGTGGGTGGTTACGTGGACTGGATACTGTATAGCTGAGGCTGGTCGAGTCGTTGGTAAATCGATGTCCCGGTTTTGACATTTCGTTGGTATGGTCGAGTCATGGTTGCTAGCCCGTAACAGCGAGTCATTACGTGGGCTAGTTGTTGCAATGCTAGGGCAGTCCATAACAGCGAGTCGTTACGTGGATTGAATGCTGCATTGTAGGAGCATCGTAGTCGGTAGATCGATATCCTGGTTTTGACAGTACGTTGGGTTAACCGGGGGTGTGTCAATCTAGCTGCTAGCCCGTAACAGCGAGTCGTTACGTGGGCCAGATGCTGCAATTCTAGTGTAGTCCGTAACAGCGAGTCGTTACGTGGACTCAATGCTGCATTGCTAGGGTAGTCCGTAACAGCGAGTCGTTACATGGACTAGATACTGCATTGCTGGGGCAGTCCGTAACAGTGAGTCGTTACGTGGACTGCATTGCAGGAGCATAGTGGTTGGTAGCTATGGCTTTGTCATGCCAGATAACTGTGCGGGCGTATCGTTTACGGTAGCTATGGCTTTGTCGTGCCAGATAGCTGTGCGGGCATATCGTTTATGGTAGCTATGGCTTTGTCGCGCCAGATAGCTGTGCGGGCGTATCGTTGACGGTAGCTATGGCTTTGTCGTGCCAGATAGCTTGTGCGGGTGTATTGTTGATGGTAGCTATGGCTTTGTCATGCCATATAGCTGTGCAGACGTATCGTTGACAAGAGCTATGGCTTTGTCGCGCCAAAGCTGTGTGGACGTATCGAGGCTGTAGCTAAGGTTTGTGCGCCAAAGCTCTGCACTGTCGAGCTAATGGGCCAGGAGGCTAAGCCTAAGATTGGCGTTATCTTAGCGCTGCGCAGATGGTGGAGTGGTAGCTAAAGGCCAACCCTTGCCTTTAGCGCTGCACAGCCAAACGGACGAGCAGAACCGAGCGATGGTTAAGACCGGCTGGTCTTAGTGAGTCCTCTTCGTGTTTGCCTCCAGGCCGTCTATTTCGACTGGTCATTAATGACCGCCAGAGATGCTCCAACTCGCAGAAGGTGACCTCTCATAGCCCTTAAAAAGGACCGTAAAAAGAAAAGGTTGTTGAATCTACCACTAGAAGTGGCGGTGAGGTGGGTGCAACCACGATAACGTAGGACCCGAGCCGAGTGGCCCCTGAGAGCGTCCGCATAGACCTCTGAATTTTCGCCGCCTGAAGCCTTTTTCATATGGAAGAAAGGGAACTCCACTTCTGTCGCGCCACATGAATAGAAAGTTCTTCTATGAAAAATGGACGTAGAAAATAAGTACTTCTATAGCCCGGTATAGGCTACCGAAGGGTATTACTTCCATTTTTATAGAATTATTTCTGGCAGAAGCGTTTTGCAAATGTTGATAAATGTTAATTTATCCCTTTCTTAGCTGTAACGGCCGGTTAGAGTTGAAAAAGGGCTTCATCATTTCCGGCTGCGCACGGATGTTATTTCTCTAGGGCGAAGGTGTAATCCGATATGTTTATGTTCGCAGACCGGCCGCAGCATATTCTTCAATTCTTTCAAAAACTTGAATAATAAGTTCAAAATGTGTCTTTTGATCCTTACTCTTTATCAAAATATCGTCGAGATATTCAGTGGCAAAGTTCAAACCTGCCAGCACAGTGTCCATAATTTACTGAAAAATACTAGAGGATACTTTTAAACCAAAAGGAAGCCGATTAAATTTATATAAACCCTTGTGTGTATTTATAGTCAACAATTTTGAACATTCTTCCTTTACTTTCACTTGGAGATAGGCATCTGATAAATCTAATTTAGAAAATATTTTTTCTCCATTTAAACTTGCAAATATGTCTTCTGGTGATGGTAAAGGATATGTGTGGTCCCTTAAACAATCATTTTGACCTGTCGAAAAATCGACACACATCCGAATTTTATTGTTCTTTTTAACATACACCACAGGACAGGCCCACTCTGAATATTCAATGCGTGAAATAACTCCTAAATTTTCGAGCCGTTCTAATTCTTTATCAATTTGTTCCAACGCACCAAATGACACATTTCTTTTTCGCTTGAAAATAGGTTTCGCATTTTCCTTCACTTCAAATTTTGCCTCCGTCTTTTTTCAAATACCCAGACCTTCTGAAAATACTTGTGGAAATTTTATTTTCAGATCTTTTATTATATTTTCTGTAACCCGATTTTTAAAAGGAGAAGAAACATTAGTTTTGTTGCAAAAAGAATTTATAGGGAGTTCTCATAAATTAAAAAGTACAATCCAATCTGTTCCAAATAA
This sequence comes from Sepioteuthis lessoniana, assembly GCA_963585895.1. Classification (NCBI taxonomy): domain Eukaryota; kingdom Metazoa; phylum Mollusca; class Cephalopoda; order Myopsida; family Loliginidae; genus Sepioteuthis; species Sepioteuthis lessoniana. The sequence goes on along the minus strand of OY757916.1, from coordinate 46,240,442 downwards.
ATTTGAAGCATTTTCTAGTACATACACTTTAGATTTTAGTGTCTTACCAACAAATGAAATATAACAAGAAAATTCACCTTGAAAATGCAATTTTCTACCTGAAATCCCACGAGCCATTTTTTCAGTCTTTTTAAGCAAAGGTCTGCCTACTTTGATCCATGTTTCTATATTAATAATAAAAATATCACTTCCAGTATCTAGCTGTAATTTAACATTTTTTCCATTAATCTTTACCTGTACGAATTTTCTTTTTTGCCCCTCCTCAATCTCCTGACGTGATAACACAATATTCACTTTATCTTTCTTAGACTTAAATTTATTCCTTTTGCTTTTGCAATGAGCACTTATATGGCCTTTATTGCCACATGAAAAGCAATTTTTGTAGCGAAAAAAAAAAACTGACTGAAGGCTTTTTCATGACCACCACCGCATCCAGAACACGTTGGTGTTTTAACATTTTTCTTAGCTCTTCCCCTCTTTGGTCGAATAGCATGGACACGGGAAATGTCTTTTTCTTCAATTTGCGTGTTGTCATGTTTTAAGTTTACCATTCTTTGGCACTCTTCCGTCACCTTCAGTCAAGTGACCTCGGAACCTTGTTCGAGTTTCGTTAATATTCGGGATCTTGTGTCTTTATCTTTGCTAGAAGTCAAGCCTTGAACGAATACCAGACATTTAAATCGATCAATTGAAAGATCATGTAACATAAAACGTTCACACATTCTGTTAACATTTCCAGCATAAGTAACAAAATTCTCATCTTCACGTTTTACCATATTTAAACACGAGAAACGAGTATGAAACAAACTAACTCGCTCGCCAAAAATACTAATTAAAATATTAACAGTTTCTTCGAAAGACATGTCACCAGTTCTTCTTGGGAGGACAAAATTCGTATACTTATTATTTTCGTCTGTACCTTAATTTTGCAAAAGTAAACTTTCTTTCTGTTCGTCAGTCCAGCCATTGCATTTTTTTAAAATATTGTTTCAAATCTTCTGAAATACGCAGGAAATGTTACCCTTCATCTGGGTTAAACTTGAACTCGGTAATCGGATTCGCGATACCTTCGGCCGTGAATGACGAATTTACTGGATTGTTTTTCAGTAAAATCGCTTCATATAACGCCTTTGTGTCATTGTGTTGCTGAGCGCGTAATTCCAAGAGTTGTTCTTGAAACAATTCTTGTTGCTTTTGTTGTTGTTCTTGTTGCTTTTGTTGTTCTAATTGACTTTGCACTAAAGTTTTCGTTAATGCAATTAATTCTTCCATTATGCCAAAAAGTCACACGTAATAGATTACTAAAACACTTTTTTTTCTACGAAAACTGTTTGTCAAAAAGAGAAAAAAAAACATGTATTTTTTACAACGAAAACTACCCTTTCTAAAACAATGCGAAAAGTCTTACGTCTTTTTAGAATGTTGAATACAATTTCTCCATGAAAGAAAGTTCGGCGTAAATTCAACTTCTCCGTGAAGAAAAACAAGTTCGACGTAAATCCAAAACCAAGCGTGTATATTTCTTTCTTTTTTTAGAAAGAAAAATTTTAACACAGTCCACTTGACTTGTAAAGTTAAAAAATTTTCCACTTCGCGTGATGATTAAACTCCGACGTCGCCACTGTTATGATGTTAATTTGGGGTTTGTTAAGACAAACACTAAACAACATGTAACAATAAAAAGGGTTTATTAGGCTGGTAATAAAAAGGTACAAAAGTCGTGTGAGTAGTAAGACTAGCTCAGCGTACTGCTTAAAGTTAGGGCGGTCTGACCATAAACTTGTTAGGATCAGTCTGTGATTAGCTAATAGGCCTAGTCTGGCCAGCTACTGGAAGTTCAATACCTCCTTACTGGAGATATGGGACTTCCGGATGGGGCTGGAAAACCTAATTCAGCGGGCGTTAGTGGGGGCAGTTATTGGGAATAAGTGTTGGGTATCCCTTAAGTATAGGATAAGGGATTTCGCCATGAAATACAACCAACAGCTCGCACTAGACAGGGCTAAGAAGGCGAAATCCTTAGTAGACTTTCCCGGGTGGTGGAAGGGGTGACTCCGTAGCCATAGATCTCGCTAAGGGGGACCTTGAGCGCGAGGCTAGCGAGCGTTACAAGGGTTTCGTAGTTAGAAATAGGCTAAAAAGAGTTCCGAACGAAGCTGTGAAATGTAGCGCATTTATGCGTAAGGAAGAGTTGAGAAGGTTCCATTGTCGGTACATCGAGTGCGTTAACGCCCCGGACGGGCGCGTGCTGAGATCGAACCGTGAGATTCGTGAGGCTTTCCGGACACACTTTCAAGATCGCTTTGCCCACTGTTCTGGCCTCCAGGCTCAGGAGTTTCGTAACTATTTAGCCGACTTCTCCCGCCTTGGGGAGGCGGAAGCGGCTAGTTGCGAGGGGGCGGTTACTGAATGTGAAGTCCGTAGTGCGTTGAAGCAGATCGGCCTTAACAAGTCGCCTGGACTGGATGGTTTACCCTACGAAGTGTACTTGAGGATGTCGCACATGTTTGCCCCTATTCTGACGAAGGTGTTCACCATTGGATTGCCCAGGGAGCTATCCCTGGTAGGATTACCAAGGATGTGATCACATTGCTGAAGAAAGGAGGCAGGCATGTTCAGGGGGAACTAGATGATTACAGGCCCATAACTCTACTTAACACAGAGTTAAAGATTTTGGTCCGGGTCTTGGCGAACCGTTTGCAGCTTGTCATCAGTGATCTGATCGGCCCTGAGCAGAACTACGCTGTGAAGGGAAGATCGATCCGAGACAACTTGCACTTGGTGCACCAGATCCTAGAGGGGATAAAAGACGACACTAAAGCCGCGCTGATCAATTTAAATCAGTCCAAGGCCTTCGATAGGGTGGATTACCGGTTCTTGGCGGCGGTTTTGGAGACCGCCGGATTCAAACCGGAGTTCCGCAAATGGATTAGCATTCTGTACCATAAGCCACAGGCGGGGGTGCAAGTGAACGGGAAGTGTTCGGGGGCTTTTGCGATCGAGCGGTCGGTCCTGCAAGGCTGCCTCTTGTCCCCTCTTCTCTATGTTCTTGCTCTGGAGCCCCTGCTCCGAAGGCTTAGGGATGGAGGGGCTCGTCCGGCCCAGCGCGGAATCTTGCTAAGCGGCAGCGTCCGAGCCAAGATTTCCGCGTTCGCCGATGATATCACGGTCTTTGTGTCCAGGCGTCGGGACATAATGGCTGTGAAGGAGGCGGTCGCGAGATACGAAAAGTTAGCAGTTGCCAAGGTCAACTTTGACAAGAGCGAAGGCTTGCAGTTGGGTGCCTGGAGGGGCAGCGTTCCCCTGCCAGGACCCTTCCGCTGGAGTGACGGTCCCGTCCGCATCCTTGGGGTGTGGTTCGGGCCTGGCCTCCAGCTGGAGCGTAATTGGTTGGAAGTACGGGCTAAGGTAGAAGCGCAGGTGGTTGCCTGGCTTCGAAGGCGGTTGTCCTTAAAGGGCAGGGCGGAGGTGTGCGCCGTGCACATCTTCCCCTTGATCCTTTACCGTTTGTCCGTACTGCCTCTGCCTAAGGATCATCGGGCGGCGCTGATACAATCCCTTTTCAAGCTTCTTTGGAAAGGTGGAAGCCCGTTGGTCCGTAGGCAGGTCTGCTATCAACGTCCTCACGATGGGGGTCTGGGGATGCTGGATCTCGTGAGCCACCGGCTCACTGAGAGACTGGCTTACCTGGGCCGATCGTTAACGACGGACATGGTGTGGAGCCTCAAGGTTAGAGTCGCCTTCCCTGACCTGGGGTTGTGTCCCAAGGCTGAAGGCCGTCGTAGGCCAAGGGACGAGCCACCATTCGTCATCAAGTGCCGCGGGGCCCTTCGAAATCTTCCTCGGTCCAGTGACCTCTCATGGACTCTTAAGGAGCTATATAGAGGATTAGTGGTGGGTTCCGCCTCGGATCCTCTAGTAGAGCGGCTCGGCTGGTCGGTGGAGGAGATTCGCTCCCAGTGGAATTGGGCGCCAGGTTCGGGCTTCTTGAACAACTCCCAGTTCTCGCTCACCTGGCGGCTAGCTCGAAACGCGTTGGCCCTCAACGACTGGGCTTACAGAGCGTGCATAACAGATATGCCTGACTGTCCCCGCTGCGGCAGTGGTCTAGAGGAAATGGCTTTGCACGCCTTCTACTACTGCAAGCGGGTTCACCCGTTCTGGAGCCACGTCGAGGAGTGGACGGCTCGATCAGTCCTAGAGAGCTCGTGCTGCTCGACATTGGTTACGTTGTGGACAGCGTTAATCCTCCGTTTCAGGATGAGAGGCGTGTGGTGTTTCTCGTGATCCTGGCCGTGGCTAGAATGGTGATTTGGCAGACGCGAAACAAGGGATTGTATGAGGATGCAAACTTTTCTTATCGTGATCTGATCTTGTTCTTTAGGCATCAGCTTAGGATCAAGATTAGATGCGATAGAAGACGCTTGAATCGCATAACATTCAGCAAAAGGTGGGTGCATGCAGCAAGCTTGGTCGTATGCAAGGGAGCAACGTTGGAGTCATCCTTCTCTCCTCTTCCTGCGCATGGTGACGATGGTCCAGGTCCTTCGGGACCCCACCCCGGGTAAGTAGGAACTTTACGAATTTCTTAGGATCTCTTGACCCCCTATCTAGTGGAGCGAAGTGTGTCATTGTCCCCACCATTTAGATGTCAGTTCCCCTCAAGATCCTCCCCACTCCCAGTTTCTTTTTCTTACCCTTCTACCACTTTTGAGTCCCGGCCCTTTTTTGAGGATCTTGGTCGCATATTTCTGTATTCCATTCTCATTTCCCTTTCCTGACCGACCCCCTTTTCCGTTTGTTCTTTTATTCCATGTAGCCTTAGGTCCTTCCCCTATAGGGATAGCTTTGGCTTGTTTTGGGGCCCTATCCAGGTACCAGAAAACAGTTGACACTCCATAACATAGAAAGGGGGATGGGAGGGAAACCAACCGGGTTTATGTTTTGTTTACTCTGGGACCTTTTTTTCTCCAATCCCCCATCATCCTTTCACTCGCTGTACATATGCCATTTCATTTCGTCGGGTTTTAAGAAGGGTTTTCATGGAGCGAATGAGGCATTTTGGTGTTTGTGGCATGGTTGGTGGATGAAGAAACTTATTGTATGGAATGATTGGAATAAAAAAGAATGATTGTTGACGATGAGAGTGACTAGCTAGGGCTAAATAGAAAAATACTGTTTTCACTCCCTTCCCTCCCCACGCCAAATTTTTTGGGCCTTGTGCCCACTGAAAAGTCACATTGTGTACTTTCTCAGAAATAAAAGTGTACTGCTTAAAGCCTTCATTCATCAACTCCACGAGCAGAACAGTTCACATTCTAGAGGAGTGGAAGGTTTCCTACACAACAATCAACATCATCAGTGGGTAAAAACAATAATAACAAACATGAAATTGAAAAGATCAAGAAACAGAGTAAGCGATGAGTTATGGAGATGAATTTGAGTCTCTGCAAATAATGGTTTTTAGTAAAAAATCAATTTAGAAGCTTCAATCTGGAGAAGTGTTTAGAAAATTTGTCATATGAATCATTAGTAGGACTGAACGAGCTTCCTAGCTTTGGTGTTGGAGATTCCAAAAGTAAATCTTAAATACCTACACATTTAAGAATATTCTTTCTCACAACGTTATGTACCCCATACCTCTACATAAGCAGGATGTAAAAGAAAGTTAATTTTTAAGCTGAATATAATAGGTTTGAATTCAGAGTTTTTGTTCTCCTAAATCATTTGTCACATCAAGGTTAAAGAGACCAGTTAGATCTACTATTTACTCAAAGCTGGAGGGTTAATTGATGGATTCATACCTTTCCTAAGGATATCAACACAATGTGAAATGCAAACATACTTGTCCAGGATTTGATCCCCGGGTTCATTTCCTATGTTGATAACTGTTACACTACAAGCGCCTCCATTTTCTAACATGTAATTGACAAACTACTTCTATTGCCAATGCCTCATTGTAAAACATTTAAAAGAGAGCTGGAAATACTATTCAAAACTAAAATTGAACAGAATAGAATTCATGTATAGTAATATATACCTCCCATATTTCTCAGCACACCCATATTATTATTTTGAGTTTCCCCTCCTTTCTAATTTAAATATTTTGTATTCTGTCAATGAATCTAATCACTTTGCCCATTAAAGGCTTTGGCTTATCAAAATAAATCATAAAAAATAAAAAATTGACAAACTTAAGATAAGAAATATAGATCCAATAAAAAAAAATAGAAAGATAGATAAAAATAAGGATAATATATGAACACAAAGAAACAGTTTGCAGATATTAATGGTAGTTGTGAATATAAAAGAACAAGTACTGACATTAAATAAGGCTGACAGATACATTTATGATAGACAGAAAACCATATTTGGAAAAAATATATGACTATGGTTGGATTTAATGATAGATCAATAAGACAAGTTGGTTTCTAGCTTATCAAAAATAAATTCTAATGAGATTTGAAATTGCATCCCACAACTTAATAAATAATCTTTATGAATATTGCCTTAATAGTTTTTGTTATCAAAAGTCTTGATAATTATTAAATAGAGCAAACAATCTGTAGTCATACAGCAATAATTCTCTTATTAATTCTCAATGCCATCAGTAATAGCAAATTTCCTTAAAAACTTAAGCATTTTTTATAATGCTTATTTTCATCATCATCATCATCATGTCGCGCTGGTAGCACGGATATCCCTGACCCTCTCTCGCCACTCCTCCCTATCGTTCATTGCACTAGGCAGGTCTTCAGGACAACATCCCGTATCCTCACATAGCTGCTGAATGTATGTTCGTGCTGGTCGTCCTGCTTTTGCACGGCCATGTGTGGGGGTCCATGAGAGTACATCTCTTATGAGTTCGTCCCTGCTTCTCCAGCAGTGTCCTGCATGTCTGGTTTGTCTAACTTGAATAGTTTTCATGATAGGAGGCAGGTGGCCGTACAGTTGGTGTCTTGTTGGGTGTTGCCGCCAGGACTTGTTCAAGATTGTACGCAGCATTCTTGTGTAATTGCCGTCTAGCTTCTTCTCCAGCCGTTTTGTTAGCGTCCATGTTGTGCACCCGTATAGCAGTATCGATATGACCGCTGCCTGGAAGAAACTGCATTTCATTTTATCGGTTAGGTCTGATTTCCATATAATCGATAGCCTATTGATAGCTGTCCATGCTTTCTTTAACCTCGTTTGGATGTCCATTTCGGTTGATTCGACGCTGCTTCCTAGGTAAGTGAATTTGTCTACTAGTTTAAGAGGGGTTCCTTCTAGAGTGGAGATGTTCCCCATTTGATTATAGCACATATATTCCATTTTGTGTGCATTAACATAGAGGCCTATGCCGGTGGCTGCTTGTTCCAAACTATGCAGTAGTGTTTCGGCTTGGTCAGATGTATTTGCCAGTATCGCTATGTCATCGGCGTAGTCGGCGTCGGTAATTGTTGTTGCGGGGTACCTTCTGCTTCTTTTCTTCATCAGCTCGAAGCCATTCTCTTTGATTTTGTCAATCGATGTTCTAAGTACGTAGTCTAGACAAATGATGAAGAGGTATGGAGCCAGCGTGTCCCCTTGTAGTACTCCTGCTACAAAATACGAGCTTTATTCAACTTCTTTACTATTTATCTTTAATTTTTTTGTTTTTAATCACAACCTTACAGCTCATGCCTATTTTGACTTCCTTCAAATGTGTATATATATATACGAGGATCATTAAATAAGTTTCCAGGCTTTTTTCGTATGGGCACTTTAATTGATAGTACACATATGAAACTCTAGTCCCCTTCGAAGTGATCTCCTCCGGCTGCAATGCACTTGTTGTACCATTCCAACAACTTCTGGAAGACCCTATGGAAGTCCTCTTGTGTGAGCGTGTCCATGACCTTTGTCACAGCCTCTTTCATCTCCTTAATTGTCTCATAACGACAGCCTCTGAGCTTTGGGAATAAGCAAAAGTCACAGGGAGCAAGGTCTGAACTATAGGGATGGTGAGGATCTGTCTTGATGCCCATCTTGGTCAAATAGTCTGTGACAAGGATGGAGTTGTGGACTGGTGCAATATCCTGGTGGAAATGCCACTGACCCAATTTGAAGAGTGCTGGCCTCTTCCCAAGGAATCTCTTCCTGAACTCCCTTAAAGCCTCAACATAGTAACCCTAACCCTCACCCTAATCCTTTGGCCAATCAACTCTGGTGTATTGACTTCCTTACTCATCCCACACCTCTAACCATTCCTCACAGACTCCCTGCCTTCCTTAAATTTCTTATGCCACTCAAAAACTGATGCTCGATTCATGCAAGATGGTCAAAAAGCAGTCTGAAGCATTCCATAAGTTTCTGTGGCCTTTTTTCCAAGTTTAAAACAGAATTTTATTGCATATTGTTCTTCTAAAGTATCCTCACGTCCAGATTGCATTTTTGAAATTCATCAGCTGTGACAATCAGGTTTTAGTAGGGTGTATTCCAATTGCTGCTGTAGCTGTTCATTTGAAGCTGAAATCATAAAAATTGGTCAGTTGTCTCATAAGGTGTATAGCAATAACATAGTGAATTTTCAAGAGTCTACGACAATTTTAGAAGCCTGTACAAAAAAAGTCTGTAAACTTATTGAATGCACCACATATATATTATAACAGTATATGGTTGTCCCTATCTTACCTGGTGGGTTTGTGGCAGACCAAATATGATATAATTTGGAGAGTGCTTAATATCTGTGATAGCATTATTATATAATAATAAATAAATATATATTTGTTTTTATATATATCTAATGGCATGATTTCATGCCGTTTTATTATGACAATCATCAGGCAGAGAAAGAAAGATACAAGACAAATCGAAAAAATCAAAAAATAGAATTAAAAGAATATTGGGATGTGTAGTGAAAGTTCCGACAGACCGAATAATTTTTTTTTTTTATCTGAGAAATATGAAACTAGCACATCAAAAAATGCCTTTTTGCCTCCATAAGAAACTAGCAATTATTACTCACCCATCACAAAACACCCAGCTAAACAAAAAATCAAAAATTCTATCCAAATGCAGACATTAGAACAAACATTTACTCACACATTTTGACCCCTACACATAACCCATCCACCATACCTATACCACCCCATTACTAAAAAAACCCCACACCCCTTCATAAATAACCTCACAACACACCCAATGCACCCTTAGTACCATTTTCTTCCATTAAACCTTTATATTCATCTCCAAGCACCCCCACCACCTGTTGACATTATGTTGACTATGTTTTCATGCTTGTAAGAAATATGTATTCACATAATATATCTAACACATCCCTTACGCACATACCATCATAGATTACAATAATGTATATGTAATAAAGCATTAACACAACATATATAGCTAATACAAATTATCACTGAAATCCAATACAAAACATATTCCAACATAACACTACTAATGTGTAATACTTCATAATATATTACAGTATAATATAACATGTCTCCACACCATGATCCTTATGTTCCAGACCCAGCATATATTTTCATCTATCATGCTTACATATCAAATCAAAAAATTCATTTTCTTAATAATGCAATGATGATGATAATTTGCTCCTGAGTTAAAATCATCACTACACACACAAAAAAAATCACATTAAAACGACATAGCTTATACAAACAATTATTGCAATGTCTTAACACAATATATTCCCCATATTGCTTATGTACATACAATCATAGATTACAATAACATATATGTAAAATAACATTAACACAACATAGCTAATACAAATTATTATTGCAATCTAACACAAAACATATTCAAACAAAAAATACTAATATTGAATGATACTCCCATTGTATATTAAAATATAACATATCTCATCACCATGATATTTCTACCTTATTCATGTTTTAATCTTTGTCTTTTATGCTTATAAATCAAAAGTTTATTTTCTCCGTAATGTAATGATGATGATAATTCGTTCTTTAGTTAAAATCATCACTAGACACATGCTCATACATACAAAAAAATTATTTTTGGGTCAAACCCTTGTCTGTGACAACTTTCGCTACTCATCGCAACACATATATCCATGACACAACCTCAAATTTGCCACGCAGCACATGTATCATCATACACACACATAGTAGCAATCACTTATACAACCACACACAATAATACACAAATATAATCTACACAAACACACACCAATACACATACAAAAAGAGTTGAACACAATCTTAACATTCTTTTGAGTGAATTTTTCAATTTTTTCAATTTCTCCAGTATCTTTCTTTCTCTGCCTGATGATTGTCTTTATAAGACAGCATGAAACCAACGGTCAATGATAAGCACCCATGCTATTAGATATATATAAAAACTAATATATATATATATATATATATAATGGGCTCTCCCATCACTCTGAACATGATGGCCCAACAAATCAGGGAAAGACATGAACTGTTAGACTACCAACACAGATGATTTCTTTATAGTGGTGAAGGTTAGTATAGAGCCAGCCACACTTTTTGTATGAGCTGCTTACAAGAATGGTTCAACAATGTGTGACAGATTCCCTCAAACAACACTCTTCAGATTTTAAATTCAAAGTTTTCCCTTCTCCTGGTATGGTTGCTCTAATACTATTTCACTTATTACAGAGGAGAGAAGAGATTGCTTCATGTGTTATATAGTCACATATGCAGATTCACATCTACATACGGGCACATATATATGTAGAATAATTCACGACACAACGACAAAGACGCAAGAGGGAAAACGCAGGAAGAGAGACGCAGGAAGAGAGACGCAGGAAGACTTCTTTACAACATATTTACCTCTCACTTTATTGCAAGGGTTCGAAAGGGTTGTTCAAGGGTTTGCATGTGAGAGGGTGCTGGAGACCGAACATAAACTTCATATTTTGACCCCACTGTTATGACCGTCATGTTGTGTCTTTCTTGTTATCTTGATGTTGGGGTCCACTCCATCGGGGCTTTCCGAGGTCCCCCGAGGTCGGGTGTGGCCTTCCCTACCACATCTGGTCTCTTACTGTCTGGAATTCTACTGGCAACTGCTTTGGCACCCAACTCAACTCAATTATATAATAATTCAACGCCCACACGATTGCCCACTGGATCTTTGAAATCGAATGTTTAATCGTCATCAAGCGGAAATGACTGTCATGCAGTTCAGAGGTTACTCTATTCCGGTGCATCACTGTAGTGGCACAATGGGACCTTCACCTTGTCCCATATCATAAGCCTTAATCTGCCCACGCGATCTCTTTCGATTACTGGCCATTGGAATGTGTCACTTCCTTCCGGTGTATCACCTTGGAATAGCATTTTTGGGCCAGGGCGAGGGTCAAAATATAACACATGCCTTACCTAAAATCATTAATGCAAAGAGAAATTTAAACAACTTCATCTAGGATTAGAACTTAGCCTGTCAAGTCCATTTCCTTAAGATGATAATTATTATACCACTATTACATTCATATACATTAGCTTGTACATCTATATATATATATATATATATATAAGCCAAAGTTCAATATTTTGTAAAACACAAAACATATCCAACTATGTTTAATGGAGGAAAAGCTTTTAAAATCAATAAATCAAATCAAATATAGAGTGTCTCAATATACATACAACCCATGTGACTGCAAATGAATCTACTAATAATAATGTTGTGTTCTTTTTTGTTTCAGATTTGGAAATAATATATTATAACAACTATTAATACTTGATCACAATACCTTTGACAAGAGAGGAAAAATATTTTGCATCACTACTTATTTGGAGACAAAATCATTCAAAACTGTCTTAAAATAGATGCAACCCATTGATATGATAATGATTTATTACTGAGACAAGAAACTCAAAAAACATTGCATGTTCTGGAAGTTGATATAATAATGATTAAAAAAAAACATTGATTTGGTGTATCTAGCTCAAAGGATGCATTTTTTACAGGACATTTTCCAAATGACCACTATTGCATCTATTTTAAGACATTCTGTATCAGCAACATAGTTGTGGAGAAATGGATATTGTTTGCCAAATTTGTGGTTCATAAAGTTTTCTTAAAATCTTTTGTCAGGCAATGTTAATATTTGATAATGGAAAGGTCCTTAGCACAGAATCCCTTACTTTATCCCTCATTATTCTAGTCAGAAGAATTCAATCAAGTTTCAAGCAGCAAAACTTTCCTGACAGAATATTATCTAAAGACTTCAGTCATTATTCCCTATATTTCTTTTTTCAAGTAGAACCCAGATTTGAAAATATAACAAAATAAGAATTTTTATCCTCTCCTCAAAGTTTTAGTCATACAAACACTGTCAGTGAACAACCCAGTTGGCTAGGGGTGTAAAATACACTGACTGCATCTCTGTAGAGAGGTAAGACCCCACCCCAACAAGTATCCTGGATATGACATTAGACAATCAGATGGTGAGGCTCCAGTAATACTGGGGCTTTGGGAATGTAGCAAATGCTCCTAAATCCACTTTGGCCCAGAGTGGTAGCACCTGATTGTAGAAGTCACCACTCTAATGTGTAGAATAGCAACTATAATAAAAACACTTACTAGCTCAGGAATTCCAACAAACATCTGGTTGGCAGTCAAAAATAAAATGGACTGTAACTCAATACAAAACCTGTGCTACTACTAAAAAAGTTGGTAGATAGATACTAATATGTCCACTCCAGGGAATAGACTTGACCACATAAGCACAATGGAATGCTCCAATGACCATAAATCTCTAAAAAGTACTACAATCCATGAAGATGTGGTGCCTCTTTTTAGGGGAATGCCAATGGAGCTCAAGATATTTTTTGAACTGCCGGGCGTGTGTGGGCTATGGTCTTGCACCTGGTTTCCTCAATAAAAAAGACCATGTGCCATACTCACATGTATGTAGGGCACTCAACAAATACCTGGTCTGTAATAAGTTACAGCCTGGCCTATTAGGCTGAGACACACTTAGGCTGGCCATGTTCCCCAGTATATGGATCAGGTTGGGTTTGTCTTGGTTTCATTGGCAGTCAGTCAAGGCTGTCTGACATGGATTCTAGGAAACCGGCATTTATATCATGCATGAACCACCGGGCATGTGTGGGGTATGGTCTTGTGTCTGGTTGCCACAATAAAAAAGGTCATGTGTCATACTCACATGTATGTGGGGCTCCTGACAAACATTAGGGTCTGTATTGAGTTACAGCCTGTTTTATTTTTGTCAGCCAACTAGATGCTAGTTGGAACCCCCAAAGCCAATAAGTGTTATTTTTATTATTATTGTTAACTTCTATTAAGCAATTAAGCTTTTTTAGAATTAAGTCTTTTTGAGCAAATCAAATGGCATTGCAGACTGAAGCTGCTGACATTTTCTTGATCCCATCAAGAACATATAAATAACACCCTGTATTCTACAATGGGCCAGATCCTATTTTTAAAGCCCCCATATGTCTTCTACATGTAGTAATTAATTACAACAATAGCCAGAAATAGATCATATCCCTTTGGATCCAAGTCACTTCATGTCACATGCATGAAGAACAGTTCACAGCAAGTAAGTTTATTGTTGAAGACTTACTGAGAACTCAACTATCATAGAATGGACATTCAACAATGTAGTTTCTTTATAAACCAGAATCGAAAAGAAAGCATCTTGTATTTGTACATTTCTTTATACAAATTTGATTTCATTTGCTAGTTCTTTTGTTATTTCTTATCATTTTTTCTACTTTTCCATCCAGTATGCAGAACAATATTCATTTCATATTGGTTCACAATGCTGAAGATAGATGGCCAGAGTGACTTGTATTAAAAGTGAAACTGAGGCTTAAATTGAAAGAAAATAATTGTTAAAATAAACATAATGATTGAGAAGATAAAAATAAATAATAAACAAAGGTCTTCAAAGTCTTTAACTCATTTAAATTTATACTCAAAACAAAAAATAATAATTTCACATCAGAGCATTAAAACTAACAAAAACAATTAGAAAGGCAGAGATGATTTTGTCAAAATCTTTCTGATCGTTATTGCTGGCAACAGTTATGATTTCAATGATACTGACATAAACCGGAAATTGTTAGCGAAGGTCAGTATAACAAGGACAATCTACAAATGATATCTTAATGTTTACTGGATCTGTATAGCTAAACGTATATTGCGATGTATAAATTAGTTTTTATACAATTTCATTTGGGAAATTTATAGGTATGCTAAACATACTAAACTGCCTTCTTATATTTTCTGTGCAAGGAAAATACAAATAAAAAGCAAAAATATAGCTGAAACTTTATAATGAACATCAAGAATTAATCAAAAAATGTGTTTATAAGAATACATCAACTGGAAATGACTTCTGACTCTGACATGAGATCTTCAATCAACTTGAATAAAGAGAATTTAGCAATAAATTTTCGTTAACCTAAGTCATGAACCAAATTATTTCTTTGATCAATGAGTAGCAAAATGGAATCAGACAGAGTTGGCGTCAAAGCTTCAACATAATAAAATACAAGTCAACAAATGTGGAGCAGATGATTTCCATTAAGTGATTTATAGATGAAACCAGAAAGCAAAAAGTATAAATTCTCCCTCCTACTTTTTCATTCCTTTTTAATTAAAAAAAAAGTGCAAATAGATGGAAAGAGGTGTTTTATTGAGACAAAAAATAACTGCATCCACAGTTCAGATATTTGGTCAGATTGGAAATTTCTTGTATCATTTCTCTCATTTTTGTTCCTAACTTGATGTTGTTCTTTGTGATTATCAAATGGACTGTATAAAAAAAATCTGATATTTACTCAGCAACATAATATCAGATAATATCATACATCAACTGAAACATCTCACAAAGCCAATAGTGGTGGTATAATAATAATAATAATACCACCACCACAGCATTGCTGAGATTAGCTAAAATATTTAGAAGAACCCAGGAGAGCTAAGAAAACTTGGAAAGATATTTTTTAATAATAATAATAATAATAAGATGATGATGATGATGATGATAATCTGTGAAACCAATGGGTTCATACTGTAATAATTGCCCATAATAACACCAATGTGACATATATCATTAACTCTTCAACTGATAAAAGATCAAAAGTGCCACAAATAGAACAGCTTTTGTCTAATTCTTAATTATGCAAAATAAGATATCTTTGAAGGAAAACAAAAAAAAACAATTATCATAATCAGAATAATATCAACTCATGCTTCAGGGTATATGCTTTTTTATTATTGCAATACCAAATAACTTACGAGCCTAGAGTTAGGTATCAGTTTATATAATCATTGTAATGACAAATTTAATTTTTACTTGACAACCAGTGAGCCTGTTGATTTCCAATCAAACATGATGTTTATACATCTATTTAGGAAGGAGTGAAAAATTTCAATATTTTATAGTTATCTTCATTATATCAAGAATTTGGTTGACTTGAAACTGTCATTATTTAAGTATGTGGGCCACAACAAAATTATCATTCTGCTGTAAATTGGACTGCAAAATTACTTTATTCTTTAAACTAGAGTATTTTAGATGCATTGGTCAAATAAAAATCTCAATATGATGTATAGTTTTTGCTAGTTTATGGCTATATATATATATATATATATATACACACACTCACAAAAAACACACACACAAGCATAAGAATTTTAGTAATATACTAGAGTTGGATGGTTGGTTTAATAATTTGCATACAGTTATATGGTTTCAAGGATACCTATCTAACACTAACAATTTACAAACAAATCTATTTGACCCATTAATGGGGCCCAAACAGTTACTACCACTCAGAGTGGACTTGGGAGTAAAGCTAACAAAGTTGTAACTCCACACTTCACCTCTCCACAAAGCTCTCGAACTAAAGTCTAGTTGTTTTATTTTAAATTGGTTCTCAAAGCTACTGAAGCTTCTAAGACTTTAAAAAGTGGAAGGAAATGAAACAATATTTGACTTTATTGTCTAAAACAGATTTCAGCATTCTAAAAGTGAGAATCTAAAATAAAAACCAGGAGTAGATTAGTTGTTGATTACACTATGGAAAAATATTTTACTTTTTCTAGTTCCTTGACAGAAAGTGTTATTTCCCAATTACTCAGGCTAAAAGTAGATGAAAAAGATCTTTTTTTTTTCAGATTTTGCTTTTGTAAACCAGATAATGAAATCTTAAAATTTACTCATTTTCCAGAACATTCCAGGTAAATTTAGTGCTGAATAGCGAAGATAGAATTTTTACTTACTTGCAAACATTTTTTTCTTTTCGTATAACTTAAGTATAAACACATGAATATTGATTTATATGTAGTTTATTCATATCTTGTATAAATGAAAATGTACAAATTTGCCTGTTTTTAATTAGAAAATAGGTTAATTTCTGAATGTCATAATCCAGGACACAAAAACAAAGTTGGAAAGGAATAATAGCCATTTTCTATACTTATATAACATAAACAATAAAGAAATAATACAATTTTTGTTACAGAATGTTATGATGGTTTAAAACACAAAGAAAAGGAGGACCGAACTATCAGCATTTGAAAACTTTCAGAGTAATTAGGATCATCAAATGATACCATGCTTAGTGAATTAGAGCCTACAATAATACAAAATTTATGTGGAACTTCTTCAGATCAAAGAGTTCCACATAAATTCTTGGATAACTTCTTTGACTGATTTTGTTTACATCTACTTTTACACATTGGCAAAGAGAGCTGCTATAACTGTCTTCAATGAAATTCCAGTTGTAAAATTGATAGTTTGAATCATGTTGTTTTTAATATTCTAGTTTGCAAATAATGCAGTGCATGGTTGTCACCTTGCACACCTGGTTGTAGGGTGCATTGACACTGTAGCTAAGAGGTTACTTAAAAAAATAAAAACAATTTTGATACATCTTAATATATATTTTTAACAAAAAAAATCAGCATGATTATAAATAGAATCTTTTAATCAATTTTTGATGATTAAGCTTTGAAATAATATGTAGTCACCTTGTTTATTTACAAATGTAATCATATTCATTTTTATATACTTTTGAAGGATAAAAGAGGTGGCATCATTGGAAGAATAAAGGTATGCATTTACCCTACCCCTATGCCATGAGCAGGATGAAACACAAGGTTAATTTTCCAGTGGAGTAGTGCAGGTTTGAATTCAAACTTTTCCTTCTCCTAGACTGGTTGCCTAACCAAGACTAAAGAACCCTGTCTGTCTTATAACACATAGCTAGGGGAAGAACATACAGATTTATGCCTTTCTCAAGAGCAACAGCTTGAAGAGTCACATTAAGGATTTGAACTCAGGTCCATTTCCTGAGACTATAATTGATGAGCTAAACATCTCCTCACTTCTTTAGTTACCTATAAGCACAGTGAAAGGTTAATCATCCTTTAGAAGAGAAGGATTTTGATCAAATGTGAGTGAGGAATTCAAGTATGCCATATTGAATCAGTAAGTAACCTTGTACAATGAAGAGGAAACAAAACTTTCCACCCATAGATTAATAGTTTTCACAAGACCAACAGTCACCACAGACAGTCATACAGTAACACCATCACAGTCACAACAGTCACACAGACAGTCAACAGTCACACCATCACATGAAGATATGTCGAGAATTAGATCATTTCTCAATGCCATAGAAACTCTCCAGAGGTTCACCATGAACTAAAAAAAATGTTTTTGAGAAACCTTAATATGTATCTTAAACAATAAAAAGCTCTATATGATTACAGAGAGAATCTTTTTGTTTATTCCTGATAACAAAGATTTGAAATAGATTATATATTTACCTGTTATGCTTGATAACTTTTTTTCATCTACAAAAGCAGTTGATTGTGTGTATATATATATATATATATATATATATATATTGTAACACCAGCACCAAACATGAACTCAGCAACCTGATTTCACTAGCTGGGAGGAATATAATAGGTTTGAATGAAAATGAAATGAAATGTTGAATTTGCAAACAAGCATATTCTACTACTAAACTCCTTTCTTTCTGTCTCTTCGTCCCTTTCATTTTTTTTGCCATGCCATGCCATGCCCATTTGCTTATGGTGAACCTTGGGATGCCCTACCTGTGTATTTGTCCTACAATGGTGTTTCTGTGCAACCTCAAATTTAACCCAGATGCATTACTACATCATGTGCAAAGTTTGGGCATTTTCTTTAGTTTCCAGCCTGACCTCTGAGGGTGTAAATTGGATAGAAAGATTGTAAAGAAAGAATATAAGACAACATTTTTTGTTAACCATCAAAGATGAATATGCATGAGTGATGAAACAGAATTTGAGACTGAAGTTGACTGACATTGAAAAAAAACATAGTGTCAACCCTTACAACTGATGATAGGTGAGACATGGTTCTGTGTGAGCTGAAATTTTAAATAGACTTTCATTTAAACCCACCAATGCAGATTAGTGTTTTTGTGATTTAATCATATTATATGTAAATGTTGCTCACACTTTTTATTGTTTGTGACTCCTTCCCCTTATTTGGAATATTTTTTCTTTCCATTTTCCTTTATCCTTTGTCATTGAATTAAAATAAATGTTATACTCTTGACATGTTTTGTGTCTGTTTTTCATCAAATCCCTTGTGATCTCTGTGTGAATTCTCACAAAGGATCCCATCTTTTTCTTTTTTTCAAACCTACAGTTCACCTGTATACTACAAGTTTGTAACAATATATATATATATATGTATGTATTGTATACTTTTTTGGAAAAAATGATATCTGTATTATTGAGACTACCATGACTTGCTTTTGATGTAAGATTTTTTTCTACTAAAGCCAATCTCTACTTGATTAAAAAGAAAAAAAAAGAAAGTAGAGAAAATAGCCAGAAAGAGAGTCAAAAATGTCTTGTGGCTTTATAATGCAATTTGTAAAATCTCAGCCTTTAAATAAACAGCTAATCTGAACAACGTAACAAAAGCAAAAGTTCTCTACATTTCCACCAGTGATAAGAACTTTGGCAAGAAGATGGCCCATGATTAAGATGTATGTCTTATTTTGTCTTGTGCCAATTCCTTGGCAGAGATATTTATCAAAAGCTTAGCTTTGTCCTTTGGCAACCTCCCAGGATCAATTTTATGTACAGATGGCATTCATTTCTAATTAAGTCCATGTTTACTGTCAACTCATATCAAAGTGTTGGGTATTATATGCTTGTTGAAACCTGGAAAAGTGATGTCGTATTGAAAATTCTGCATGTTTGTTGGCCAGTGGTTTTCCAGGCCATCATTTTGTTAGTATTTATTAACAGATCTTTCCATAAAGTATGAAAGTTGTAGGAAATAACTCTGAGAGAAGAGAAAAACAACATATTTGCTTTTACGAGGACATTCAAGATTCTCATTATCAGCAAAACTGTTGGTTGGTTTTTTTTTTCATTCCCTTCCTGAAGCTGAGTTTTTATTCTTCCTGACTCTGCCAAATAAACATGTGATTAAATGTAATTAAATGTCTATCTTGTTGCAGTTCAAATGAATCATTTTTATTAAAATATTTTCCTCCTGAAATGCATTTTTAATCATATTTTTCATTGTTAATCTCTCATTTTTTTAAATTTTCAAAATTTTGTATTGCTTAAAATTTGAATTTAAGTATTTTGCTTGTTTTTACTTGGAAAACCTGTTAATAAATTATAATGCTTCTTTCATTTGGGATGTGGATAAAACTTCAAGACTCTCTCTTAGAAACATATATAACATATCATAAAGTGATAACTATCAATCAAACTCAGATTAGTTGTGGCACAAGGTCAGAAGTATGTAGCACCCAGTAAGAATCAAACTAACTAACTAACAAGAAGTCTTCTTTCTTTTGTTAGTTTGAAACCGTTTTCTTTGATTTTATTGATAGATGTTCTAAGCACGTAGTCTAGACAGATGATAAAGCAGTATGTGGATCATGTGTCTCCTTGCAGTACATCTGCCACAATGTAGAATTATTCTGTATCTCCATCTGAAGAATGGACTTTTATTTTGGTGTTTCAATATATTATGTCTGCAATGGTTTCTTTTGGTAGGCTGTAGGCGAGTAGAATTTGCTCCATCTTTCCTTTGTGAATGGAGTCAAAGGCCTGAGTAAAGTTGACAAATAATATTGTTGCCTCTAGGTTTTTTGCACGTATACGTTCAAGAATTCAACGGATAGTCAAAATTTGTGACATCATGGATTTATTTCTCCGGAAGTCATTTTGGTTCTTCCTAAGTATGTTGTCAATTTTGGGTTCTATGCAGTTGCGTAGTAGAGCATTGTATACGTTGGCCGGTATGGATGTAAGTGTTATACTTCAGTAGTTCTTGGCTAATCTAAGATCGCCCTTTTTAGGGAAGGGGAGGATGCATCCCTTCATCCATCTGTCAGTAGGATTTTGATTATATATGGCATTACAGTGTCGGAGCAGTATGTCGTCGAATTTTCTGGTCTTCCACACTTCTGGGAGTATTTCATCAAGCCCTGCTGCCTTTCCATTTTTAGTTTTTCTCAGTACCGAGTCGAGTCCTTCTTGAGTAAATGGTCCTAGTTTACAGTCTAATTGTTTACTTATAGTTCTTGTGATTGATTCATGAGTAACTTCCAGAGTGTTTCCAAGTAAATTCTGAAAATGTTGTTTCCACAGGTGTATCTGATCTTGTTGGCTGGTAGCTTTTAGTTTAGCTTTGGCAGTGCTCTTCCATCTGCTCACTTTGTTTATCTTTTGCCATGCTATCCTAGATTGTCTATCTTCAACTGAGTCTCTAATCTTATCAATCTGATTTTGTATGTATTCTGTCTGTTCTTTCAGGTATATGTTAGCTAATTCATTTTGTGCCTTTTTAAGTTTCAGGGCATTGGTATTGGTTGGGTTCTTCCTGTTGCATTTGGAGGCAGTTTTCATGTCTGCACGCTTTTCTCTAACTGCTAATGTCTCCCATGGGACTCTAGATTTTGTTCTTTGTTTAGTTGGAATGAATTCTGCTGCCTCTTCTAAGTGGGTGTTGATGAAATTCTCATATTCTTCATTCGGAGCATGTAGTTTAAAATGCATGTATGATTTTATCTAATTTTGTCATTGTAAAATCAGTGCTGTACACTGTGTCTCAAATGGAAGAACAATTTAACTGTAAATCTAAAAGTAAAATTTGAACCTGTTCGAAAAGCTAATACTATTGGAACATGAAAATCTATTTTTAGAACAAGGATAGAATTATTTGACTCCCATACTAGTATCAAATTTTCAGTTGAAAGAAGAAAAAAAAAGGGGTAGGGTAGTAATGAATAAGCAAATGACCCTCCCCCCAAAAAAAACAGTAGAGTGACCAAATTTATATAAATACTGATAAAAGTTGAAAAATTATACTAGAAAGACCATTTGAAAATAAGTTAGGAAAGAGTCAGCACGTCCACTCCAAGACAAGTTCAAAAACTTGTTTGTAATATATTGTCCTTTTACTAAATTGTCATTCAAAATGCATGTATGATTTTATTTAATTTTGTCATTGTAAAATCAGTGCTGTACACTATCTGTGTCTTAAATGGAAGAACAATTTAATTGTAAATCAAAAATTAAGAGTTGAACCTTGCTAAAGAAGCTAACACTATTGGACTTATTAGAACCGAAAAAACCAAAGAAAACATAAAATAGCCTATAAGGATGCTAAGAAGCATTAAAAAAATATATATTCTAATGAATTTAAATTTTAAAAAAAAGGGGAAAAAAATAGATGTAGACTTTAAGTTAAAACTGAATAATGAAAAATGGAGGAATGAAAGATTTTTTTCTCGAAAGCCATGGGAAGCAGCATGGTGGACATAAAGGCAAGTGGATAAACCCTCTGACAGCTCAACGCAATGCCTAACCTAGTCTTGGGTGTATGAATCCTACAGTTCAATGTTTGATTGGGGAACTACTGCTGCTCATCTATAAGGGTGGCTTCTGTGGATGAGAATAAAAACAGCCATCGAAAGATAACCCACACTGTTTTTTTATAGTTGACCAGTTGATTTGCACAAATGAAATTCAGAATGTTACATTAAATTCTTATAATTTTCTTTTATCTTTTTAAAGTTGGGTCTTCTTATTTATCATCCTTTAATTCATTAAAAAAAGATAAAGAAAAAAGATTAATTGTAATGGGAGAAAGTGAAACTTAAACCCAAAGATTTTGTATAGAAATCTTTAAAAAATACATTCAAATTCAATTCCAGAAAATATCTGGCAAGCACTTGAAGATAACTATTCAATGACTAACTGTATAATCTTTATGGCTTATATTGTTCACATGGTGAAAAATAAAGTGAAAGCTTATAGCCATTGAATTAATGTGAATTTATCAGTAAAGACTCTCACATTTCTCCATGGATGATTAAACAATATTTCTTCAGAGGAAATGAAGTTTAGGCAGAAAAAGATAAAACTACTGAACCAAAGTAGAGTATCAAGAAATTAACCCTTGATTGATCACATATCAATTTTGGGCAAGCTACTGAATATTCACAAATTCCATCAAGGACCAGCTAATTGTATTGATGCTTCTAAAGCAAAAACTCTGATCAATGGAGCTTGGAATAAAAAATAACTCTTTTATTCTAAAAGTACAAAAAAAGCCAAAGTACCATGTGATAATTAAGAAGCATTCCTTTTATGAAACATAATACTTTATCAAAAAAAAAAAAAAAGAATGATTCAGTTGTGAAAATCCATGTCAAAATAAAAACTTGGTTATCAGTATTTTCTTTCTTTGATTTTTTCTCATTTCGTATATCCTGATGAAAAATTTATTACTTATTAAGCATTTCTGCATTGTCATTTAGTTTATGTTGGTATGAAACATGAAGTTAACTACTCATGATGTACAATTTGATTTTGAAATAGTATTCATTGGAAATATGAAATTATTTACTTAGGCTATGTATTTTCTATCAAAAATATGTTTTTTCTTTCTGTTTTTTTTTTCTTCAGATTGTTACTTCAAAGCTTATTTCATGTATACATCAAAAGACTATGCTTGAGTTCGATATATATATATATATATATATATATATAAGTAAATATATATTAGATTTTATATATATGTTATAGCATGGAAGCTTGTCTGCGACCTTAGGTTTCATGAGGTTTTATCAATGACAATTATCAAACAGATAACAAAAGATAATGAAGAAATGGAAAAAAAATGAAAAAAAAACAGTCAAAAAACATACGAATTGCATACAACTCTTTAAGTGTGCGTGTGTTTCTGTGAGTCATATTTGCATATTATTGAGTATGGATGTATAAGTGATGTTTAGTATATGTGTGTTTGAAGAGACATATGTAACACAATAAATTTGAGGTTGTCTTTTGGATGTATGAGATGCAATATATAGCCGAATTTGCGACAGAATGACTAAGAAAAAATTTTTCATTTATTTCTTTCATATTTGTGAGTATGCTTGTGGTGGTGATTTTAACTAAGGAACAAAATATCATCATTGCATTCTGGAGAAAATAAAGTTTTGATTAGTAAGCATAATAAACGAGTGTAGTATGGTAGGCCAGAATCGCAATAATTATCATGGTGGAGAGATGTGTTATATTGTAATATACTATGGAGTATTATGCAATATTGGTATTTTTCACTGGAATAAGATTTGTGTTAGATTGCAATAATAATTTGTATTAGTTATGTGTTAATGATATATTGTGTATACATCATAATATTTCATAATTGTATGTACGTAATGAATGTTGACGTTGCAATAATTGTTTGTATTAACTATTTCATTTATTTTTATGTCTGTGAATGTGTATGGTGATGATTTTAACTAATGAGCAAATCATCATCATTGCATAATTTAGGAAATGAATATATGATTTGCATGTAAGCATGATAGGTCTGGGTCATAAGAGTAATAAGTGGGGAGCTGTGATGCATTACAATAGTTTTTATTCGCTATCTATATTGTGTTAATGTTATGTTATGCATATGTGATTGTAATATATGATGGGGTATGCATGGGGGATATGTTAAATATACTGTGTAGAGACCTATTACTAACACTCATGAAAACATGGCTAACATAATGTCAACAGGTTGTGGAAGTGCATGTAGAAGGATATTAGGATTTAATGGAGACAGGTGGTACTTACGGTGCATCAGGTGTGTTGATTGATAGAGGAAAGGGGTACTTACAGTGCATCGGGTGTGATGTGGGATCATTTGTAGGGGGGGGATTTATAGAAGTGGAGGTGGTATAGGTAAAGTGGATGGGTTATGTATATGGGTTGAAATGTGAGAGTAGATGTTTGTTCTCATGTTTGCATTTGGATAGAATTTCTGATATTCTGTTTAGCAGAGTATTTTGTGGTGGGTAGGTGATAATAGCTAGTTTTTTGTGGAGGCAAAGAAGACATTTTCTTGATGTCTTGTTGTTGGCGGTTGCTAATTTTAGTATTTCCCAGGTGATGGTGGGTGAGATGTTCATGTCTTTAAGGTGCCATATGTATGAGGATAAAGAAGTGTTAGATAAGTAATTTCTTTTGGTGAAGGAAAGTTTGTGGTTATATATTCTTTGTTTTATGGTACTCTCCATTGCACCTATGAGCTTGACTGAGCTGTTGGTTTTTACACTATGCTTTTTTGTAGGCAGTTTCCTAGTAGGGGGCAAGTTTCTTTATCCCCACTATTGCATTAATTGTTGGAGTATGTGGTGCTGTAGATGGACTCGATCTTCTATGTTGTGGCTTTTTATTATTGGAGACATGTTACTTTTGCAACAGTAGCTGACCTTAATATTGTTTCTGTTGAAGATTTTAGCAAGGGGGCTATGATTGGAGAAGTGTTTGCTTATTAGATTTAGGAAGTCCTTACCGATGTTTGATGGTACACATTTTTTTGTAAGACATGTTGAACCAAGTTATATTCCTATTCCTGTGTTTAGGTTTGCTTTTTGGAGGTGTGTATTCTAATGTTTGTTTGTAACCGCTGTTTATTAGTGTATAGTCGTAAATGTGTTTGTATTCGTTGAAAATGCCAATGTTGGAAGAATTATCAGTATTATCTGTGGCTAATAGATTTTGGTATTTGTTTGATAACTGAGGGTGGGTGGTTTGAAGAAGTGTGTATGTAGATGGGTATATCATTCTCTTTTTTATAAGGTTCAAATGTGTCTTTACTTAAGTTTAGTGTTACATCTAAGAAATTTACTATTTTTGTTCGAACCTTGCTCAGATGAGTCATTCAAATTTTTTTTACTTAGATGTTTTCATATTGCTTCTACCAGAAGCAATATGAAAACATGTAAATACAAATTTTGAATTGTTCATCTGTGGAAGGCTTTTAAAAAAACTTATAAAAACCTGAAATAAATTTATAATGATGCTAAGAAAGTGATTTTTTTTCGTTTGTCTTTATATAAAATAATTTTTTTGCTCTGCACATTGAGTATTGATTTATCATTAATCCCAAATTAATTATACATCAATAACTGTGAGTATTGAGCACTCAGATTGGATACTCCTCCCCCTTGGATTTCCTCCTTGGATCTTATAAGAATATATATATATATATATATATATGTGTGTGTGATGCCTTCAATAAGTTTCCAGACTTTTTTGTACAGGCTTTTAAAATTGTCGTAGACTCTTGAAAATTCACTATGTTATTGCTAGATATCTTATGAGATGACTGACCAATTTTTATGATTTCAGCTTCAAATGAACAGCTACAGCAGCAATTGGAATACACCCGACTAAAACCTGATTGTCACAGCTGATGAATTTCAAAAATGCAATCTGGACATGAGGACACTTTAGAAGAACGATATGCAATAAAATTCTGTTTTAAACTTGGAAAAAAGGCCACAGAAACGTATAGGATGCTTCAGACTGCTTTTCAACCATCTTGCATGAATCAAGCATCAGTTTTTGAGTGGCATAAGAGATTCAAGGAAGGCAGGGAGTCTGTGAGGAATGGTGAGAGGTGTGAGAGGAGTAAGGAAGTCAATACACCAGAGTTGATTAGACTAAAAGGGTTAGGGTTAGGGTTACTATGTTGAGGTTTTAAGGGAGTTCAGCCAGAGATTCCTTGGGAAGAGGCCAGCACTCTTCAAATCGGGTCAGTGGCATTTCTACCAGGGCAATGCACCAGTCCACAACTCCATCCTTGTCACAGACTATTTGACCAAGATGGGCATCAAGACAGTTCCTCAACCTCCCTATAGTTCAGACCTTGCTACCTGTGACTTTTGGTAATTCCCTAAACTCAGAGGCTGTTGTTATGAGACAATTGAGGAAATGAAAGCGGCTGTGATGAAGGTTATTGACATGCTCACACAAGAGGACTTTGATGGGGCCCTCCAGAAGTTTTTGGAATAGTACAACAAGTGCATTACAGCTGGAGGAGATTACTTCAAAGGGGACTAGAGTTTCATGTGTGTACTATCAATAAAAGTGCCCATACAAAAAAAGTCTGGAAACTTATTTAATGATCCTCGTATATATATATATATATACATATAATTTTAAAAGTTATGTTTCAATCAATCATAGTAAAGTTATCTATTCTTTTATATAAAAAACCCAGCATGAGCTTAAAAGGAATTGAATAACTCCTTTATTTTATTTTTGTCTTATCTGAAGTATGACATTTGTAAATCAACTGTAAACATTTCTGGAAATCAGATTAACAACCTAACTGCAACTGTTAAAGTACATCAATTTTAGGAATATCTTTATCAAAGAAAAAATTCTGGAAATGAACCAACTTCTCAACTGCCAGATTCAAAAATGAGGTTCTTATCAAAGGAAATTTAGTCAATATCTTATGATTGTCTCATGAAGAAAAATCCAATCAGTCCCTGTGTTCCAATAAAATAAGCCAAAATTGTCTGATTTCATCTTGAATAAGCCTACATGCAATATTTTCCCATTATGAAATCATAATGTCCTCTGTTGTGGCTTTTACAACAACTGCAACTATTATCATCATCATCATCATCATCATCATCAACAACAACATTAATATTTTTATACATGGTTTTTTTTATAAGAAAAACAAGTATTTATAAGATTTTATACTGTATGGATACAATGAATTATCATCTCCCTTAGAGAATTGACATACTCAATAGGAGTCACATGAGGTGTCACATGACAGTCCTGGAGGCTTATTAACAACCTCTTTTTACCTATATTCTTTGAATAGTACAGACATTGTCTCTAACTCTGCCCAGAAACAATGAAGTCACACGACTATCTTACCACAATGTTTTTTCAAGTAACCTTTTTGCAATTTTGTACCCATTTCACAAACTGCTTGTTCATGGAACAAAATGTGTATAGTTTTTACTGTTGGAATACATTTGTGTATTCTTTCTTTTGATACTATTGGTACATATAGTGAATATTCTTGTTTGTTTAACTGAGTTTATTTAGTCTTTACTTCTATTTTATTCATCTTTAATATATTACTGATATACTAATACAAATATTGGTCCTTGAAGAGTGGGGACTCTACAAAATATTTCTCCTACCACCAAGTTTTCCAACAAAACAAATAAGTAAGATCAATTTTTCACTATTTAATAAGGTACTTAAAGAAATATTGATCTTCAACCATCTAATGTTATACTAAAAATTTTGCACTTTTTAGAATATAGTTACTGTTCCAGACATATAGAATATTCAATTATCTGACCTTGTTCAGAACTATAGCACCAGGAAACCTAATGCCCATGGTTACAATTGAAAACCAAGTTCAGATAGAAAAAAAGATCCAATAAAACTCTGCCACCATTGCAGCTGGCATGGTGTGACTCAAATGTCAGAATGTTTCATCCATATAAAAGAATCAAAAAGCCAAATCTGTATTTCATGATACACCAAAATAATACAGAATGAGAAGCAGTCAATAACATTAAAGAGAGTTTTCAAGAACTAAAGGCAATTTTAAAAAAAGAAAAAGAAAAGACACTTCTCCAACAAGCTATTTGATCTCATAAGATAAAATAAAATAAAAAATATCTATGACTTAGAAATTTCACCATTAAGTATGAAGTCTATCTAAACCATGCACTTTTTTTAAAAAATCCTCAATTTTTTTTCATTTTTCATCATATCTGGCACCCTTTAAACTCTGATGGGACATACAGTGCAATGACCAAGATAACTGGGTTTATTCTTGAAATTCTTATCGGAAATTGGGGGGGGGAGAGTGCAGTAGTTGACAATATTTTTTTTACATCTTCCTGTCCAGTAGTATTCATAAATAAATACACCCCTACCAATTTTTTATGGAAAGCTAATTTTCATCTGAACAAAAGTTACAGGAGTTTTTATAATTCTAGGACATATTAAGTCATCAAAACAAGTGTTATTAAGTATTATTTATTACCAAACTCTGAAACCATTAATAAAATTACATCAATATATATGCATATAGGGAGTGTATTTATATTTGGACTGCAACATATTCATATTTTTGGTCAAAGAATTTCAATATTGTAGAGTTTTGTAACAAATAACACCTTATAATATCAGTTAAAAACATTAAAATTCTGGTAACTTTGTTTTAAAAGAAAATATTTTTTTATTAAAAAAGTAATAGGAGTGTGCTTATTTGTGGTTAATAATATATATATATATATATATATATGTATATATATATATATATATATATATATATATATATTCGCAACACCTACTGGACAATCAGGCTTGCACTGCCACTTATAACCCCAAAATGTTTACTATCTTGGAGATTTCAAATAACAAGTTACATTTATCCATACTTGAGGCCCACCTCATCAAAAAATTCCAACCTGCATTGTGTATACAGAAGAAATTTTACACATTACTTTTATTTAACACAATAGTTCTTAATTCAACCAGTCCTGATGAAAACAAAATTATCTGTCACAGTATTTTTCTCTGATAAGATGTGACCGAAAGAAAAGGTTTCCTTTCTTAGAATTTTTAAGTATTTTAAAATGCATATGTTTCTTAAAGCCATTTTTAAGTTTTGCATATACCACAGAATCTTATATATATATAATAGCACACAATAAAATTATTGTCATTATATTAAAAGATTATACATTGTTTTATGAAAATAACAAAAGTGCCAAACACTTCTATAGTTGATAACTTCATAATATGCAACTATAACAAGATTATGTTATAAACATTCATTAGACTTAATAAGATCTAAGAAAAAAAGATTCATAGAAAAATAACAATCCCAAAATCTAATGTCAAAGAAACAAGTTAGCAACTCCCGATAAGATAATGAACAAAATTATTATTTCACAAGTAATCACAGATGAAATCATTTATACAGAGACCAGTACAAAGTAGAAAAATCTACACAGTCATTTAATTTCTTACACTATGACAAAGTCCAGGTGATTCTAGCTTCTAATCTCCTGCTACTACACTCTACATGGGGATGTGTGCTTAGAGTAACAATTATTGTTATAGGAAATAGAATCAGAAAACTAAGCTCAAATCCTGGACAAATCTGTTGGCATTTCACTTTATGCTAATGCCCTTTGGGAAAAGTATGAATACTTCTCTTCTTCAAACATATCTATAGATAAATAGTAGAGCAGGCTAGTTTCTTTGGTAAGACAACCAGTCTAACAGAAGGAAAATTTACTTTGTTTAAAAATTAACTTTGTATCACATCCAACTCATAGTAGAAGGGTTGGGTAAATGTTGTGATGTGAAAGGTTAGCATTGGTTAGTGGCTAATCAAGCGTCCCAGTTATTCTTACTTAGAGATTTATATAGGCTCTCTTGTATACTTATGCTAATTAGACAGATTAATTTGCCAGTTTCTCTACATCTCCCTGAAATATATAGTAGGTCTTGTACTTCTAGTTATTGTTTCATTTTTGGGATTACTTTGTGTTCCTTATCCCTCTCCTATATTTCTTTCTCTGGGAGATCTAGATCTGTCCCGCACTGAGCTGTAATCAAGGTTGTCTTCTTGCATTATTTGATCTTCATCTGAGTTTTCTAACTCATTCTGGCCCACCTGATCATGCATTATTTCATCTTTTGACATTTCATTCTGTAAAGGTTGTTCCAATGAATCATTAATGTAAGGAATCATAGAGATTCTGTCCTCATTTTCCTCTTCATATTCATCCTGGGGCCTTATTTGATCTGCATGGGCTAATATACTGTTACCCTTTTCTATATTTATCATAGCTGTATTGTAGCCTTTTTGCATGATAAATTCTGTCCTTTCTGGATTTGATTCATTGTTCTCTTTGTAGTACACTTTCTCATTTGAGGAATACAACATCATTAGCAAAGCTCTAATTTGTCTTCCCATTAAAGCTGATGGGCTTTCTAGTCTTTTGGCAAGTAGTACTGTGCGATAGCTTAAAAGCAGCTTTGATAGAAAAACTTTTTTTTTTTTTTTGTGAATATGCTTTTAGTCCCATTTTTACAGTCTGCACTGTTCTTTTTACTAACCCATTTGCTTGAGGATGATATGGTGGTGTCTTATATGGTTTACACCCTATTTTTTCCAACCATAAACTAAGATCTTCATCACAAAATTCTGGTGCATTATCAGATACCAGGGTTTTGGTATCCCATTTCTGGAAAATATTATACTTAGAATCTGTTTTATTGTAGAACTTTTCTTGTCTGGCTCACAGATTACTTCTGGCCAGCCTGAAAAAGAGTCTACTAGTATTAATAAAAGTCCCATTCCAGTAATGTATGCATGATCCATATGCACACAACTCCATGGCTCCACTTCTCTGGGTCATGAATGTAAAGTAGTCTGTTCGGTTTCAGTGTTTAATGGCATATCAACTCTTAGTAGGTTATTTCATGCCAAATCTATTCTGCTAGAAGAACAGTAGTGGTACTATTTAACCCATAGCTGGGAGGATAAGGGGCTTCATACCTTTCCCAAGGGTATATGCCCGAAAGTGAATGTAATAGCATGACCGGAGTATGAACTCGCTTACAACGATTCCACAGTCCATCGCTTTAACCATTACACCACTAGGACACCCCCAAAGTAGTCTGTGTAAGATTTCTTAATTTTTTACATTTTTTGCATCTTTTTATATATTGTTTGACATCTCATGAATATCCCGGCCACCATGCTTCTAATTTTATCCTTTTTTGTGCAGCCACTACTCCACAGTGTATATCATCATGTACATTTTTTATCACCAATTTTCTTTATGTTTCTGGGGGAATTATCCAATCCCCATTACAAATCACTCCATGTTCTAACATTAGTTTATGTTTTATTTCTTTGTAGGGTCTTTCTGCCTTAGAACAATTTCCCCATATGTTTTTTCTTATTCTCAATGTTATCCTATTCAGTACTGGATCAGGTCTAGTTCCGACAGCCATTCTATCTAAAGACAAAACACCAGTCTCTACCCAATGTAAGAATGTGTTTTCAAATTCTTCTTCTGTTTTATCTTTTGACTCCTTGTAAAATTGGAATCTTGATAGTGCATCTACGTGTGTAATTGAATTTCCTTTGGCATATTCTATATCAAAGTCAAATGCCATTAATCTTATTGCCCATCTTAATATTCTCAATGAATAATTCTTTTCTTGGATTGAATATAAACTCTAATGGTCTATAATCACTTCTCAAAAGAATTCTTTTTCCATTTAAAAACTATCAGGCTCTAGTGGTTGTCCACACAATGGCCAATACTTCTTTCTCTATATTTGAATAATTAAATTCAGTGTTTGTCAGTCTTCTTGATAAATACATTATCAGATATCCTTCTTGTGATAATATTCCAGATATTGAATGTTCCCTTGCCTCTGTGGTTAATGTAATATCCTTTTTTGGATCAAAATTTTCACTACTGGTTTCTTTGCCATAATTACTTTTAATCTATCAAAAGCTTTTTGTTATTCCTCTGACCAGATAAATTCAACATACTTTTTTCTTAAATTTGCAAACGGCTCAGTCAAGTCCATATATTTTGGTATATATTGCCTGTAGAAATTCACCAATCCCAAAAAAGTTCTTTTTATTTGTAGGCGTAGCTATTTTTAATATTTTTTCTATCAAGGCTTGGTCTGGTGATATATCTTCTTTTGAAATGTTATAACCTAAGAATGATATTTTATTACATTTACTTATGCATTTTTTTTCATTTATTGTCATTCCAGCATTTCATAAACTATTCAAAATGATGTTGGTTTTCTTTTTTGATTCATTTTCATTAGTAGCTTCTATGCATATATCATCTTGGTAAAAATCCATATATTTTATATCTTCACTTAAAACCTGTTCGATGGCTCTTTGAAATATGGCGCTTGCTGTTTTTATTCCATATAGCATCCTTTTTTATTTTAGTAACCCTAATGGCGTATAATTATCGTCATTCTTTAAAGTTATTGTCTACTGGTATTTGGTGGTTTGCCGTTTTCAAATCTATTTTTGTAAAAACACTAGTTCAATGTAATGCAACTTCAACATTTGGTATAGGATATGAATCCAAGCAAATTTGTGATTTACGCCTATTTTATAATTTCCTCATATACTTATGTCTCCATCTGACTTTCTTAAAACTACAATGGATGATTCCCACTTGCTACCCCCTAGGGGAACATGTTCAAGAAGGTCCTGTTCTACAGATTTTCATAGTTTTGCTACTGCTAACGGTAACAAATGTACTGGTAATTTGCATGCCTCATAATATGAGGGGGTAACATTCTCTTTCAATTTTAAATTTGCTTTATAGTTTTTTAACTTTCCAGTCTTTTCAATTTTTATTTTATTAATTAATTTGGTAGAATTTATGTCAAGCACATTGTTTCTAAGACGTGACAATAATAGGTATTACTTCAAATTAATCTTCTAACTCCAAGTAACATTCAAAGTACCCTAAAGATTTTATTACCAACCTATCAAATTGATGGAGTTGTAAACTGCTCTTTCATAAAGCTGGCTTTCCAATGCATTCCCAGAAATTTCTTGGTATAAGCATTATCTTACTGACAGTATCCAAATCAAAATTGTTGATTTTAACCTTTAGTATAATGTCTTTTTTCTTTTGTTCAATTTTTTCTACATTCTTGTTTTTGTTTTTGACTGAAAAGACTTCCATTTTGGTTCCATTTTCTTCAACTCTTTCAACGTTTTTCTTTTTGAATTTGCATACTGCCTGAAAATGGTTCTTTTTTAAGCAATTTGTACAAGTCTTCCCAAATGCTGGGCATTTTCCCCTTTTTATTACATATTCATGTCCACAATATGAACATTGTTTTATCTTTTTTAACAGGTAAATATCAGCAAATATTTGTTTGCTGGGTTGACTTTTATAATGGTTACATTTCTGTATTAATTCTTGCTGCTGTATAACGTCAATGCAAGTATTTAAAGACATATTTCCTATTTGTAGTTGTTCCATTATTTTATATTAGTGTGATGCATTTTCCATCCCTTCAATTTGCCTTAATTGAATTAAGTCCTCTTCAATCATCTATTCTTCTTGTCCAAGTTTTTCAAACTTGCAATATCTACTTGCATTTCATAGATGGTGTAGATATTTTATGATTAGTTTGTCAATTTCTTGTTTCATCAACATGAACTTCATTCTTTCTGCCACAACCAATCTTTTCTTGAGTCTCATATTTCTTCTTATCATCTGACTTATTTTTTCAAAAGTCAGGTTTTCTAGGTTTGTGGGATACACCATGGTGGAGACTTTCATTATCGCCTTGCATCTAGCTGTAGCCAAAAAGAGATCTGTAATTTCATTTTCTTTGCCCTTTTCCTTATTGACTTTTAGCTTTTTAGATCTTGCACTTGCAGGCAAACATCATAGCCATGTATCGACAAAATTGGAATCCTCGAGAGACAATTGGTATCCTATAGGCAATGCCGTTGTTGTGAGGTGAAAGGTTAGCACTGGTTAGTGGCTAATCAAGCTTCTCAGATATTCTTAGTAAGAAATTTATATAGGCTCTCTCTTATGCTTATGCTAATTAGGCAGGTTAATTTACTAGTATCACTA
Source organism: Sepioteuthis lessoniana (assembly GCA_963585895.1). Classification (NCBI taxonomy): domain Eukaryota; kingdom Metazoa; phylum Mollusca; class Cephalopoda; order Myopsida; family Loliginidae; genus Sepioteuthis; species Sepioteuthis lessoniana. The sequence continues at coordinate 46,206,438 of OY757916.1, read as the reverse complement.
CAGTAAATACATACACTCTGTGCTTTAATGCATTATACTTAGCTAAGTTTCCTCTTGTCTGCTCCACTCTCTTCCCTTTCATGATGCAGACACAAAGCTTTTCCTTATTTTTGGAGTTTTGGGATGGATGATCTCCCTGAATGTTGAACCCAGGATTGAACCAGGGACCTTTAGATTTCAGTCTAAAGTGCTTGCGGGTTTCTTGCTACACCACTTACCTCTTTGTGTTCCTTCTCTACTTTCCTCCTTCTCTTCCTCACTCTCCTTCTCTCTCTCTCTCTCTCTCTCTCTCTCTCTGTGCTTCTCCTTTCGTTTCTCTTCCACCTTTTTTCCTGTTTCTCCTTTTCTCCGTTTCTGCTTCTCGCCGAGAAACTGGCGCAAAAACAAAAAAACAAGTCATCACTGGAAGAATTGGTCGGTTTTTATTCACGCCACTCTACCCATAATCCGTTTCCTCAGCCTATAAAAATTCCACTTGGGGGCCCCCTCTCTTTTTTCCTTGAGAATGGGCTGAAGGTGGATTATTGAAACAGCGGTGAGTATTTTTTTTTTCTTTTGCATACAGACCGACTCATGTTAATGGCGGTGTTTCTTCCTTCAGATCAGATTACTGCCCTGCACGCCAGACACAAACGAACCCTCTTTTGTCCAGAGCTACCATTAGTCTCACTTTCATATCCACAATTTTATAATTCTCTTTCCATTCTATAAATAATTATGTTAAAGAGTTTTTTTTTCACATGGTCAGCTACGTTTGATTTCCAAATGCTTTCATGTTTTACAGCATTTTGTGTGGATATTTTGAAAAGGACATCTTTTAACAGATTTCTGGAAATAATAGACGAAATTTGAGTTTTGACAAAAGATAATTCCAAAACAAAGCTGAAAAAATCTTCCATTTTCAGAAGAGAAACAATATTGACAAAAAGCCTAAATCTAAGGGATAATAACTTACCACTGACAAATTTAAGGAACAGTACACTACCTTCAATATCAGTAAAGAGAAATATTGCTTAAAGAAAGAATTTCCTAAGATAATGAATGTGGTAAAACCCCCCATTGTTGTTACTCACCATTCTTTAAAGAAGCCAGTGAAGTAGTAGCCCTCAGAGATATGACTGAATCAGTGCTTTTTAGGATTCATAGGTTCAGGCTATTTCTACTCAGTTTACTCAATCCAATCCCAAAATAATATCAAATCTTTAGGTTCTGCACAAAGAAAAAGTAAGAAGGGTGATATTTCAAGTTTGTACTTAGAGTGAGAATTGTCAAGAAAGTCTTTCTGTGGTCCATAAAAATTCATACTTTACATTTGTCAAAGGTAACAATAAACTACTATAATCTATTCTCCACAAAGAATTGGTGTGTTTTTATGGTTGGTTCGTTGGTTGGTTTTATGGCTCATCAACAATTATTCAATTATTAAATGCTGAAGCCATTCTTTTGCAAGCAGTTATATGGTTTCAAGTAATTAAGGATAAAGATTTGTAAACAATAATAACTTTAAATAAACTATCCATAATACTAATAATTAGCACACAGTTATATGGTTTCAAATATTCCTATCTAATACTAATACAAATTATAAGGTATCAAGTAACTATTCCTTTTTAATAAAAATAATCATGTTTTTACAGTTACATGGTTTCAAGTATTCCTAACTAGTACTAACAAATGTGTTTGATTCATAAATGGGGCCCTAACAGGTCAGAGTGGACCTCAGAGTAATGAAGAGATGACTCCACACTTCCTAGGGCATTGGTATGTATGAGGTGGCACAACAGTTATTAGCATGTAAAATGGAATCTACTAACAGAATTCAACTCTCTTTGAACCAGTGTGTGTCCATTTAGCACCACTATCTTGGAAAAGACATGAATCTTCTATTTCCTGCATTTTATATCAACCAATATATGACTGGGCTACAGGTCTAATGAGTAGAAAGTTCACCAATGGTCTGGAAGACCGGGGTTCAATCCCAGGTCGAGTCATACCAAAGACTCAAAAAATGGTACTTGATGCCACCTTACTTAACACTCAGCATTATACGGTAAGGATCAAGGGTAAAATGGAGCAATCCAGGGAAAGGAGTAATGCCCTCCCTTATACCTCAGTGTAGTAGCTTTGAAAAGGGAGCCTTCAGGTCACCCTCAACTATGGTTGCCTACCTTACTTTTACTTATATATGAGTTAAATTCTCATTATGCTTGTAAATATGTAACCAATTGTAATCCTGTAAAAATGATACATCATAGTGCTATTTTTTATTAGAGCAATACATAACAAATGTTCCAACATTTTCAAATGTTCTGATAATTTTGGGTTGGCATTTATATTAAATGTTAATTTTCAATCATCCAAATTTTGATAAATAGAGATAATTATTAAATTAGAATTAGAATTCTTCACAGCTTCCTGAATAGAAGCATCTATATCATCATGGACAACAAAAACCCAATGTATTCATGGGTCATCATGGGTCATCAAGTATGTACCAAATGGAGATGTGACTGAATACAATATTTATCAGTGAACAGTTCCAATTTCAGGTGAGGCTGATTATGCTTACTGCTATGATGTTTGATGGAGAAAAGAGAGGGTGAATGAGTGGGCTCTTTAACAACTATCTCATAACCATCTTACAGCTAAAGCAATTACACTCATTGTCAACCTTGACAAAGGCTAGTCATATTCATTAGATAGGATTGTATAAGACTATATTTTTAAGATTGAACACAAACATTGCTATTTATTGTATAATTTACTTTTTTAAAAATTAGGTCAAGATATGATAGATAAAATATATCATGAATCTCAAAGGATGACAAACTAGAGGATAAACACTTTTTTCAACTCCTCTTCTAGACATGAGTGGGTTTTTTAAGACCTAACATCCATTTTCCATACTGTGAAAATAGCAAACAGTTCACTCTTAAATGAAATATTTTTGATTAGCCAAAAAGTTCACTTAAATTAATTACAAATGAATAATAATATCTAATTTTCTACTAAAACCTTTTTAAATTTTATATGAGGTGAGATCAAAAAGTAACAAGACTGAAGTTTAAATATTTCAATATTGAATGATGATATCTGCACAGTTGAGCAACTTATATAATAAAGGAATGATGTCAAGACATCCAGATTTGTCTAGTCCAAATGGGTCAGTGCCCATCTGAAAAATATGATGAAGCTTTTTAATTAGATTTTTTTGCAAAACACAGGTTTATGCCAGTGTGGTATTCTCTGTATTCACCATACATTGTTCTGTGATTTTTTCTTGATTCCTAAACTGAAAATTAATCCAAAGATTAAAAATTAGAGTACATTAAAAGAAAGACAAGGACACAGCTTCAAATCTTTTCAAAAAAGAGTTTCTGGATTGAAAACCTACAGGAATTAGCATGCAGGAAAAAAATTTCATTCCATTTATAGCTCATATTTTTTATGGGGTTTCAGGTAATTTTAGTTGTTTTAGTTGGTTTATAAAGTTTGTAAAGGAATTATATGGAAAGAAGACAGGAAAAGAAGATAGGAGGCCAAGATATCTTCTAAATTTTGATTTTATTTCTGGGTTTAACAACCATTTTGTGAGTGAGGAAATCATTCATGAATCCAAATGAAATGGTTGTGTCTCCCAGACAAGGTGTTAAAATGAGCAAGTCATTTTTGGGTATATATGTCCAAATTTGGTGTTTGAGGTGTTACCAATGTTTTAGATGCTTTTGGGGAGTTATGACTAAATCCGGTGTTTTTAGTTCATAGTTCGATAGGTCTATTTGATATTTTTAGTATTTTGGCTGTATGTTAACCAAGACAGCTACTACTAGTGAAAGGTTAACCAACATGCCACTTCAAAACAGTTATGTGGCCTCCCACTAGCAGCAAAGGAGATTGAGGTGTTTACTCTTCACTGTCCACTGTTGAAAAAAGGAAAGGATTCCTTTTTTAGCCTGGACAGTTCCTTTTCTTTTTACACATGTGATGCCCATACTTCCTGTCAAGGGCTTCTGGGAGTTGGTACATTTTACTTTCATAGTATGAGCTTCATTGTTTATACTATTTTTTGTATTCATCTACCAGTTTGTTCAGCTATCTTCAACCCTCTTTCAGCAAGCTTCATAATTCTATCCTATGAGAACTTTTAAAAAATCTTTTTTAGAACTGTGCTAAATATCTTTTGCCCTCTTCCAGAGATACAATGCTCTTATCTTTTTATTAAGAGAATTCGGTCACAGTTTAAATAAATGGTAATGCAAAGCAATGTCTGCTGAAAACAGAAGATGTGAGAAAATTTCCTTGTTGTAGTGATTTTTGCCTGGTCACTAGAAAAACATAGTTTCATATTATCCTGATAAAACATTACACACATTTGTTCACTAGTTCTGAATGCTTTTTGTTTATTACTGCCTTTAATCTAATTGAAAGCCGTATTTGTTTATATTAATCATTTACTTTTCTGGAAAATTGTTTGGTTGAATGGTTTTAGATTGTCAACTTTTGTTAGGTCATTTAATGCTGAACTCAGTCTCTTATTTATTTTTTTTACAAGAAATTATATGGTTTTAAATAATCATATAATTATTTCTAACAATTATAGCTTCAAGTAACAGTTCTTAATACAAATAATTTATGCACAATCATATGATTTCAAGTAACCTTTAATAATAATCATTTGTTTGCACAGTTATATGGTTTCAAGTATTCTAATCTAATATAAATAATTTTCAAACAGATTTCTTTTTTCTAGATTACTAGTGATAACACTGGGTTCTTTGAGCCTTGGATGATAACCAATATAGGAGAAGAAAAATTTAGATTTGTAATCAACGAAATTATCCAAAAACAGTCCTATATAAGCAAGAATAATGTATGTAAATGCACATATGTAATGGGGCAGAAGTCATAGGAAAGTCAATTATGCTCTATTACCTTTGCCCCACACTGAGTGTATGTATATATACATATATGTATTAATCAACTCTTCTGCATGAGCAGGATGTAACACAAGGTCTATCTTTTGAGAAGTGCTTTACAGGTTTAAATTTACATACACATATATATATATATATATATATATAGAGAGAGAGAGAGAGAGAGAGAGAGAAAGAGAGAAATTGAAAAACAAGGTAATCTAAAGAGAAGAATTTAAAGTTAAAGAAAGCCAATGCTAAGACTTGAATCCAACAACACTCTACCTTTTTTTGATGTTTTACTTATTAGGAATATTGATAAATTAGAATTCAGGGTTTACCATAAACCCACGGGTAAAAATCACCACATACTTTTCTATTCACACCATAACACTAATTCTAAAAGAGGAGTTATCATAGGTTTTTACCTTAAGGCCCAACATATTTGTTCCTCAAAATATCTAAATGATGAATTTAATTACTTAGAAAATTCCTTTCTTAACCTTCTTTACCCCAAACTTTCTTTACACTTTGCTATATCTAAAGCCCTTAAAATCAACAATAAAAATCAACCTCAAACAAATGTCAATATACCCTCTGATAAAATTAATCTCCCCCATGCACACATTACTTTACCAAACAGTTCTTTCTCTAACATCATAGGAAATAACTTAAATAAACTTGATGTTAAAACTGCCACTTTATCCTCTAAAACAATTCATGATTTACTACACTCGAGTCCTCAACATGATATTATTTCTAATGCTGGTGTTTACTGTATTACTTGAAAAGACTGTAATTTGAAATGTAGAGGCAAAACGTCATGAAACATTCATAAACATTTGTACGAACAGAGAAGACATTAGAGTGAGTAATCTTCATAATGCATTTATCCAATACATTTCTTTGCCCACTCAGCTGGGGCTGTAGAATACACCAACTGCACTTCTGCAGAGGGGTAAGATCCCCGCCCCAATGAGTGTCCTGATATGACACAAAACAATCTAATGGTGAGGTCCTAGTAATGCTGGGGTCTTGGGGAATACAGAGCACCCCTTTATTGCCATTGCTCCCAGGTCCACTCTGGCCCAGCATGGTAGCACCTGATAGGGCCCTATCTATGGGTTAAATAGAACTAACTGCATACTTATGCTAAATTGAATTGTTTGACAAAACTGAATAGCTTGAAATAGAAATGTTTTTGACAAACTGTACTTATATTTAAACTGCTAAACTGAATTATTTGAAATGGAACTGTTTTTGACATTGAAACTGTACTTACACTAAACTGATTTGTTTAATATAGAGCTGTTTTGACATTTAACTGTGTGTAAACAAAATCTATACTTATACTAAACTGAATTAGCTGAATTAGAACTGCTTGACTAAACTGAAAAGCTTGAAATAGAAATGTTTTTCACAATTAAACTGTACTTACACTTAAATTGAATTGTTTGAAATAGAACTGTTTTCATAAAAATGAATTTGGCATGAAATAACCTACAAAGGTTGATATGCCATAAAACCCAAACAACCAAACCAAACCCAATACATTTCTAAGTCTGATCACAACTTCAATTTTAATGCAGCCACTATATTATCTTATATCCACAACAAAAGAGTGAGAAAAATTTTTGAAGCCAATGCAATTTTACTTTGTAGAAATATTAATAATAGTCCAAGCTTTTTCAGCAATTTGCAGTATTTGGGAAAACTTATCTTAAATAGGTACAATATATTCCACTTCTAATTAATTAATTTCCATAGATATTTTCAAAATTTCTCCATTAGTCTTTATACACTTATTTCTAGCTCACTGCCTTTTTCACACAGATAACTCAAGTTCCCCCCGCCAACACACCTTTTTAATTCTCTTTCCCTTTTCCCTTTCTCTAGTAAGTACTTCATCTATTTACTTTTGCTACATTTATTTAAAACTTCATTTACCTTTCTCCTACAACTACCATTTTTTTAGTTTTTGAATTTTTAATTGAAATTGATTTTTGATTTAACAATAATTAGTTAGTTATGATAACTTGTTTCCTTTTTCTACTATCTTCTTTTTCTTTACATTCCCCTGCCTCTCTCTTCTATTTCCCCATCTCTTACTCTTCCATTCTCTTATTTTCATTTCTTTCCTTCCTTCCTTTTTCTTTTAATTCATTATTTGTCTTGATGATTCTATTTGTTCTACATCATTGTCATAAACAGTCATATGACATATCTTTAAATACAAACACTTATTTATTGACTAAATGGTTACTCCTTTCTCTATATGTATAATATTTACTGTTTGTTTAGTGTTTCATTAAAAATCCATAGGTGATTTGACATTATTCAATATCACCCTTCCAAGTCCTGACAATGGTTCATTAGAACTGAAACATTATAGTATTGACTTTCTTTTGTATTAGATTCTTCTCTTTGGATTACCTTGTTTTTCAATTTTTTTCTATATTGTGGGATTCGTTTCCATTATTTACTTCCATATATATATATATATATACACAAGTGCATAATTAAAATTAGTAAACACACCTCTAGATAAGGAAGTGTGGTTAGTGTAATAATTACAGTCCTAGGAATGGTAACTGGTGACCCAATTTCAAATCCTGGACTAAGCTGTTTGTGGTTCACTTCACATTAACAACTTTGGGAAAGAATCCAATCTGTTTTCTCGAGGTACGGTTGAGTAATAGGACAAGCTGGGTTCTTTGATCTTGAGAAGGCAACTAGTCTAGAAAAAGGGAAACTGAATTCAAACCAGCTGTACTTCTACCTTTTGTCACATCTTGCTCATGATGAAAGATTGGGTAAATGCAAACAGGTAATAAGATAGCACCAGGAAACCTGATTTTATTTGGACATTAATAGGAAATGAACATAAAAAGCTTTGAATAGCATTCAAAGTCTGTTCATAGATTTCATTTTCTTGACCATAATTGCTATGAATACCTACAATAAAGATTTAAAAGATATGGTTGCAGCAAACAACAAAAAGAATTAGATCAATAGTCTGAACAATTCTTGGAATAATAATGACTCTACTCAAAATAACAGAAGGTATTTTGCATTGCATTTGAGATAAAACTCTTTATGATCATGAAGGATTTGTATTTTGTAAAAAATAAAGACTTCCTCAGGCCACAAAATATTCATTAAAAGCTAATTTTTACTTACTGGTTGGTTATTTAGTCAAAATCATATCCTTCAGATTTGCTAACTTAATAACAGTTAGCAAAGGAAGTCTCCATGGCATACTGGCTGATGTGCTTGTCTACAGCATCATAGTAAGCAAGTACAAACCCTATTACATTCATATGCAGACTAATACCCTTGGGAAAGGTATGAACCCCTTATTCTCCCACCTATGGGTACCACTACTGTTCTTCTACAAGGATGGCTTTAGCATAAAATAACCCATGAAGGTTGGCATGCTCTTGAAACAAAGAAACCAAAATTAAAGTTTGCCCCATAAACCAGTCTTATTTTCATGATCAGCCCTAAATAAACAAGTATATTTCAATTACTTTTAAAGCAATTGGATGATCAGACTCATTAGAGAATTAAGTAGATTCCTTTATTTTTTAAAAAGAATATTTATTCAATAATCTAAAGAGAGTTTTTACCCTAAGCAACTACATAACAAAAATTTATGATGAAAGTGTTGCGAAAAAGACAAAATGATATGCTACTGGAAAACATGGAAGTTTGTTTCATGTTTCAGCTAAAAATCTGTTTGAATTGAACTTACATTGAGAACAAGGGATGTAAAAAAGGTGTTTTTTTATTTTTCTGGTTTTTTACCTTATTCTATATCTAAGAGCCTTTATTCAACAATTTAAAAAACCATAATCATCATGAACCATTTGACACTTATCTATTTCTTTGTTTCCTTGTTCATAACTTTTGTTTTGCTAAAACAAAAGAGAATTATAAAATTAACTAGTCAACCCTGTCCTGATTTGAACATTGAAGCTGGAAATAAACAGCCACAAGATATATCCACTATGCAAGCACTTTGCTACTTGAACAGCAAAGTAAAATTAACTCTGAAATTCAAAGTTAGACTGAACACACAAATACAATTCTGATCCCTAGCTGGGAAGCAACTTTTTGATCAGAAAAATCAATCCATATAGATATCCCATCATTTTTATGGGTATTATGCCTCCATTTTTTTAAGAGAGGTTTTACTGAATTTTTTCCTTAATAGCAATTTAATAAATTTAATAAGGTCAAAGTGAAGCAAAAGCAACTTTACCCAGCATCTTAATTTGACTTGTCAAGTCCATTTTCTACAATAATAACCATTACACCATTTATAATAAATAGGAAGAGAACTAGAACAATCAACAACTCATATAATTTTCATTTTATGCTTTTTAATGTAATTTACAATTCAATGCAGTCTTTTTTTCCTTTAATGGTAAAAACTATAGAAGATAACTCAGACATAAAACATAAATTTGAATAAGATCAAAGAACACACTGGTTAAAACAGTATTTTGGAAGTAACAAAGCTGGGGATACTAACTGACATGAATCATCAAATAATGACAATATCTCCCTCCCAGGAGTTCAGACAATACTTTTGGCAAAATTTAAATCAAATAATTGACTTAATTTGTTGTTTAATTATATTAACTTTAAGTAAATAGATAATGATGTGGATGTGGGTTTTTTTATACATTAATTTAGGTAAGAAGCTGCCAATACCAAAATGGCTACTGTCCCTCTCCAGAAGTCTCTTTTTTTCTCCTTTTCCAACTTCCTCAGGGAAAGATCTCAGTGAAGAGGAGATAACTTTGAATGTAACACCACTCCCATATTCTAATTTGTGTTTCCGACTCATCTCCCTGGTATATTAACGATGAAGTCAGCATATTTTGCAGGTAGTGTAGTGTTCAGCTTATTATGTCCACCTCTCTCTCTCTCATTTGTTGTGTGTTGGTATTGAGTGGTCTTGGTATGGAGATAGTTGCAGTTTTGTTGTAAGAGGTATGATCCGGACCAATTAGTGAAGTGTATGGGCTAGCAGTGTCATTAAAAGCGGAGTTGGCAGGGGTATTTATTTGTTTTTGATAATCGCTTCAACAAAACTTTGTCTCCCTGGATGATCTTGGGGTATTTTTGCCAACGGTAAGCATTAATTTTGGCATTGGTGACCTCTCTCCTGTGACTGTCACAGATTTTTGCTTCCTGGATTTGGTTTTCAGTGGGGTTGGGTTGTTGAGGAAACTTTGTCACCTCTGAGCATCATATCTCCAGGTGTCAATCCAGTGGCAGGGCGTGGAGTAGAATGATTTCCTGGATTGGGCATCGTTTTTCAAGTCCAATTTGGATTGCCTTTTTTAGTGGTTTCATGAAGCATTCAGCTTCATTTCCCAGAGGGTGATAGCAGTATGAGGCTTTGATTTTTATACTTTGTTTTGTGGACCAGTTATGAAATTCTTGTCCATTGAATGGTGGTCCATTGTTGCATTTATGATGTTCAGGGTTGCCAAAGTTCTTGTATATTTCTCCCAATGCTGGGAGGACATATTGGGCCCTAGTTGAGCGAACAATTTTTGGATCTGGAAATTGACTGAGATTGCAGTGTACTACCAGTATGTGCCTTTGGTCTTGGAGAGGGCCAAACAAGTCAATTGATATGTTTTGCCAGGATTTCTTGGGAATTGGGGTGGATATAAGAGGTGCTTTTATTGCTGTTGGTGTTGTTATTTAGCATTCATGGCAGTTTTCCACCAGGATTTTTATGGCATTATCCATCCCGGGAAACCAGAAATGTGCTCTTAGGTGGCGCTTGATAGCATCCTGTCCTGGGTGTGATCCCTCATGGGCTAGGGAGATGGCTTCCAGCTGTAGGCTCTTTAGAAGGAGCATTTGGTCACCTCTGAGGATGACGTCATTTTCAATTGACAGCTCACTGAAGAGTCTGTAATATTCTTGTAGGGTGGGGTCATTGTGTGGGGGATGGTTCATAGCTATGAAGTGACGTAGTCGCATTAGATTTGTGTTGTTGAGTTGTGCTTCATGTAAGCATTCTCTGGTGATAGCAGTTGAGAAGAGTATCGTGTAATAGGAACAGTAGTTTTTGGTGTTCTTTTGTTTCTTCGGCAATACATTGAGGTAGCTTGTGTAATGGTATTGCATATCGGCTTATGAAGTCCGCCAGATTTTCTTTCCCTTTTGCCCAGTGGTTGATGTCTTGGTGACATAGGAGGATTCTTTCAATTCTAGCAGATGGTTTCCTTTTGGATCTCCAGAGTGATTGGAGTGGTTGTTGGTCAGTGACCACTGGCATCCTTCAAGTGTGATGTTGGTGAAATTTGATTTTTTTGTTGTGTGTGTGTCTTTTACTGTGGTAGCACCAATGACTGTTAATGTGGAAATATTGTTGTGATGTGTCAGGCAAATGTTGCAGAATCTGCCTCGTGCTCGACATGTCAGTCCATGATCACATTTTGGGTCACCACAGTGTAAACATCGCCTTTTGGATGTTGTTTCTAGCAGTTGAAATTCTTTGTTTTTTTGTTGGTTGCGTAAGGAGTATTTTCCCCTTTTTGCTGATTTTATTTATTGAGACTTCCTGGCTGTCGAAGTCTGATTCTGAGTCATAAACCTGGATTTCGTTAAGGCCAGCTGTAAGTGCAGTGGCTTCTTTGTCAGCATCTAATTTTTTGACAGCTTCTTCAGTGGCCTCGATTTTACGGGCTTGGGTAATGAGGGTGCCGAGCTCATGTTCTCATTCTAGGGCATCTTCTCTGATACTTCTGATAGGGGTACCTATTATTATTTGGTCACATATCAGTTTCATGTATTTTCTCTTTTTCTGTACAGTAGGGGTTAGTACATTCAAAGGAACATTTGTTGGCATGTTGTCTTACGTTATTAATAAAGGAGTCGATTTTCTCTCTGGGCTCTTAGCGGAGGCCATGAAACTGCTAATGGAGTAGTACCTGGTTCTGTATAGACCTGTACCTGTTGCAGAGTCTTTGCATCATAGTGTTAAAATCCGCTTGTTTGAGTTGGGCTAGGTCCTGGTTGAATTCGCTTTTTAGGTCCGTTTTTAGCTGCTCGCATTAGAAAATGCACATTCTGAAAACTTTGGCTTTGTGTTGCTGTTGGACGAGTTCAGAAGCATCTTCTTTTATTTTTCCAATACAAGCAACATCGTAAGACATTTCCCAGGCTTCAATGTAGTCATTAAAAACCTGATAAGTGTTTCCTTTGTGTAAGCTTGGGTCAAAAAGATCCGGAAAAGTAGACTTCGAGAAAGGCATTTTTGGGTTTGTTTGTTTTTTTTTCTTGTTGTTGTGTGGTTCTTATAACTTTTGAAGTAAACAGATAATCACGCGGATGTGGTTTTTTTTATACATTTATATAGGTAAGAAGCTGTCAGTACCAAAATGGCTACTGTCTCTCTCCAGAAGTCCCTTTTTTTACCTTTTCCAACTTCCTCAGGGAAAGCTCTCAGCAAAGGGGAGATAACTTCAAATGCAACATAACTGACCATTACTGACTTTACTAATAATAACGATGACTTATATTTCAAATCTCTTATTTGACATCCTTAAATCAGTTATTTCCTATAATTTTGTAAAGGTTATTAGCCTCAGATTTAATTTATTACTAATTTTCTAAATATTGACGATGTATTTTTTAATTATCAATTATCTAGACCAAATTAAAAACAGCAGATTTTTCAACATATTAAAAAGTAGCAGCAGTAATTAAACATCACTGTGTAATTAGAAAGAAAACCACTAAAGATAAGATCAATAGGATATTTTAATGCTTTAATCAGAAGTTAATGTTCTTTTTCTGAACTGGGGGAAATGGATCCCAGTAATCACTATTAAAAATAACGTCTTAACTCTATTGCTTCTCTGCTAACAGAATTAACGTCTTCATTTGATTGTACTATCGAGAGCCACTGACTTTCCTCGTCTGGTCACCTGGGTTTTACAATCCTGTTTGCCCTCTAATGCAAATGAGCCCACTGTATAAAATGGACAATTTTGTACACGTGGGCCGGACCCTCTTCAAATGGCGAATTGACAAGCAAGACACAGAATGTGTTTGGCATTCAGTAAATCACTGTTGTTGAAATATGAGTTATCTAACCAGCTAGTTGAAGATATGTAGTGATATCCCTTGCCTTGTAGTACAAAATAAAGTGGTCACATATATCCTGTTGTGTTGATATTAAGTGGTAAAGAAAACATTAGTTGCAGAAAGTCATTTTCTTTCATGCAACATTGATAATCATTATTCAACTTAAAGCATAGTTGAAAGAAGAATGGCTTCATTCATGAAACAGCCCTCAATTTTACAAGGTGAAGAATTCTACACCAAACAGATGCAAGATTTACAAATATGGACATTTTTAATTGGTCTACCAAAAAATAAATGGGTGGGGCGGTATTTTTGTTATTACAAGGATATCAGCAGAGCAGAAGGATTAAAATTAATTACAAACAAATGGGATGAAATATATTTATGAAAACAAGCACATATATGGCATTCAAGGATTTTTGCTCTTACAAAAGACATATTGGCATAAATGTAAATGACTTTCTGGTGTGTTATGAATTTTTGTATCAGAAATTTTTAAAAATTGGTATGACATTCCTAAATGGTCTATGGATCCAGTCTTTTTATAGAATCCTATCTGGAGATTGGTAATTAGACTGTTTGATTTTAGGTACACCATGTCAGCCTCTTGTTAATCATTTGCCCTATTATCTTGCAAAGGTAGCTAGTCAATGTGATGGGTCAATAGTTCTGTAGATTAGTGGTACGAGGATTATTAAATAAGTTTCCTGACTTTTTTCGTATGGCCACTTTTATTAATAGCACACACATGAAACTCTAGTCCCCTTCGAAGTCCTCTGGCTGTAATGCACTTGTACCATTCCAACAACTTCTGGAAGGCTCCATGGAAGTCCTCTTGTGTGAGTATGTCAATGACCTTCATCACAGCCTCTTTCATCTCCTCAATTGTCTCATAACGACAGCCTCTGAGCTTTGGGAATAAGCAAAAGTCACAGAGAGCAAGGTCTGGACTATAGGGAGGCTGAGGAACTGTCTTGATGCCCATCTTAGTCAAATAGTCTGTGACAAGGATGGAGTTGTCGACTGGTGAATTGTCCTGGTGGAAATGCCACTGACCCGATTTGAAGAGTACTGGCCTCTTCCGATGGAATGTCTTGCTGAACTCCCTTAAAACCTCAACATAGTAACCCTAACCCTAACCCTTTGGCCAATCAACTCTGGTGTATTGACTTCCTTACTCCTCCCACACCTCTCATCATTCCTCACAGACTCCTTGGCTTCCTTGAATCTCTTATGCCACTCAAAAACTGATGCTTGATTTATGCAAGATGGTTGAAAAGCAGTCTAAAGTATTCCATACGTTTTTGTGGCATTTTTTCCAAGTTTAAAACAGAATTTTATTGCATATCGTTCTTCTAAAGTGTCCTCATGTCCAGTTTGCATTTTTGAAATTCACCAGCTGTGACAATCAGGTTTTAGTAGGGTGTATTCCAATTGCTGCTGTAGCTGTTCATTTGAAGCTGAAATCATAAAAATTGGTCAGTCTTCTCATAAGACAATTTTAAATGCCTTTACAAAAAGTATGGAAACTTATTGAAGGCACTACGTATCTTTATCAGTTTTGTGGATGGGGATAATTGTAATCTGTCTTCATGCTTTTGGAAAGATGTTACTCATCCATATGTCATTGAAAGCCTTGACAGATTCATTCAGCACTTTTTTTTAGAAATTTGTGAATCTTATTAGGGGCAACAGGTGTATTGAGGAAATTATTTATGAAATCCTCAAGTTTTTTTTTAGGAGAATGGTTAATTATAATCTTCAAAATTTTCTTAAGTGAAATCAATTTTTTTTTCTTTTCTACATCCTGCTTGATTTTCAGGAAGTTTTTATTGACTTGACTGGAAGAAATTTTTGAGAATGTTTCTGCTAGCAGATCAGTAATAGCCTTTTTTTGTCATTATTTTTATGTTTGTTATGGAGATGTGTTTTAGGAGGAGTTGACTATTTTTACTGTTTTTAATTTGGAGGAGGTATTCAGTTTGCTCACATGATTTTGTCAGGAGTTTTTTTAGTTCTCTTAATGGTTTTACATGCATTTGCCTGGCAGAATTTGAAGAAGATTAAATTGGAGGTTATGTGTTCAGTGTGGAATTTCCACAGAGCCATGCGTTATTGATAAATAGCTTCTCTAAATTCTTTACTAAACCATAGTCTGTCCTGTTTATAAGAGGTAAGGTTGTGTGGGTTACACTTTTTTGCAATTGTGATCAGCTTTTGTGAGAAGTGGTTTGCAGAGTAAGTATTGTAATTTTGTATAAGGTGTTTGAGGTATAGAGATTTAAATTCTTCCGAGTAAGCATTGTTCAATTTCCGTTGAGAAAGGTCTTCCAACTGAAAGTGGACATTTTCAATCACAATTGGGAAATGGTCACTACCTTATGTATCCTAATACACTCTCCATGAGAAATTTTTAAAAAATTGAGAGGTCACAGAGGATTAAATCTATGGCTAAGTAAGTAGCAGAAAATGAATTGAGATTTATTTAAAATTTTGTGTTGAAGAGATATAGGTTGTTATTGCTGATAATATTTTTCAGTTTGTGGTTTTAGATATCCATATGGCATTATGGCTGTTAAGATCACCTTATAGAATATAGGATATGGGTAGTTGCTGTAATATGTTGTTGCATTCAATTTCATTAATTGGATCATGTGGTAGGATTGTTCAGGGAAAAGTTGCTTTGACAGTGATTGCCAGTATTAGGTTGATTTTGCTTTGCAGGTATTTCATTCCTACTTGGATTGAGACACCTCCTGTAACCAATATTGTGTAATAGCTGTAGTCTTCATGATTTTTATTTTTGTTCATTAGCTTTGAGGAATGTTTCCTGAAGACAGATAATGGTTGGTTATAAGTCTGTCAATAACATTGGCTTTGGTCTTGAAGCAGTTCCACTGAATTATTCCATGGTTCATGGTTGAGCTCTGGGTCTAAAATGTTTAGTGATTAATTTTTCTGGGTTTTATGTTTAAGAAGTTGGGGGCTGTTTTCTGTCTTCATCTTTTCTAATACCCGGAATTTATTGGTTTGGGTTTTTTTGGTCTTGTATTTTTTCTTTCAGCAGAAGTCTTAGTCTTTAAATGTTGTTTTTTTTTTAATTTTTGTTTGAAGAACAGTCTGTAAAGGCAGGTGGTCATATTGGGAATCTTTTGTCTTTCTAATGTTATATAATTAAGGAATGATTTTTTTCTTTATTTTAATCATTTTTATCATTCAGTTTGGTTGGACTTTGAACTATTTGGCTCTTTGTTAAGGTGCACAGTCATTGGGTACAGTTTTACGCTTGCGCGCAAAGGATATGACAATCACCATTGTCATAATAAACCCCTGACAGGAAATGGGCCGGAGTGTGGATGATATCATGCCCAGAAGAGAAGGGCTGAGAATTTGAGGAGTTTGAAAAAGAGAGTTGAAGGTTGACACTGGACCATGTAGGCAGATAGTTGAGTTTCTACTACGGAGGCAGATAGATGAGTTCTCTGCCATTAAGGCATAGAGAATTGAGTTTTCTACTATTGAGGCAGGTAGTTGGAGTTTTGCAGATCTCTACTGACAGAGATCTTAAACATCACAAGATGAGCTGTGTGTTGGAGATGGTTAGCATAGTAAGAATTGTGTCTCTCTCCTCGTGTCAAAGAACCAAAGACAGAAGTTAATAAATGTGTCCGTACCTGAATAACAGAGTTCACCTGTATCTGCATTTGTATTTGACTGTATTGGAATATATATTTGTAGTACCGTTGTTATTGATATCATTATGGTTATGGTATGCAACACTTAGTTATTGTTTTCTGTAGAGATTTGTTGACATCTAAATATTTTGTTGATTGCATTAGTATTGCTGTCTAGTTTGCCTGCTCGATTTTCCCTGTTGTGGGTTGTTTTCATTGTGCTGTTTTTGTTTGTAATGCAGGGACATACAGATCCCTCAGAAAGACAATCAGCTTGTTTGCTTCTCAAGAAGTCTCACAAATAGTGTAGGGTATTTTAGGCATTCTTTGGTTGGAGTGCCTGTCGGTATCTTGATTGCATTAGCATAGGATGGAGCTGATGATGTGATGACCTAGTCCTGGGCTCAAGTACTCATTACCAATTTAGTTGCATTGGTACAGGATTGAGTTGGGAAGTTGTTTTCAAGATCCTGCATGTCTTAGGGAAAGATATGTTGCAAACTCTACAGTCTGCCACATATGTCCCCTACAGTTTGCACATGTCGTTTTTTTACAGGTGTCCTCAGCATAGTCAGACACATCCTGCTCACATTTCTTGAATGTGATGTCCAAAATTCTGGCAGTTGTAAAATCACAGAGGAGTCAAAACGCATTTTCTCACCCTGACCATCGTGTATACTATAAATGCTGCTAGTTATTTTGTTTTTGAATAAATAAACCGGTTTTTTTTTCAGTATGTTTCTAAAGTTCTATAGAGACAATTATTCTAATTTCCTCCCTAAAATAGTCCTTAAAGAAATGGTAAGTTTAGTCATTCCCTAAAAAAAAAGACCCTAACACCAAACCAAAATAGTTACCTCTCTTAAAAGACCAAATTCTAGCTTTATAAGTTAGCAAGTTGACTGCAGAAGTTTTTCACTAAAATTGGATATTAAAAATTTTAACAAGGAAAGATAGTAGAACAATCTAAATTATTTTTTGAGTTTAGCAATTTGTGTTAACCATTATTTCCTATGCATCCTTATATAGTGGCATTTTTCTTCCTTTTCACTACCCTATACATTTAATCTGACTGCTTGTTAATGTAGTAAATAACATTTCTTCTTTCTGTGAATGTTCTTGGGTCTTTTTACTAAATTGTAAATTTATTATTTAAACATTTTCTTTTTCAAGTGGTCTGTCATTTGTATAATAAACACATTATACATATATGTATTAACTTATGAATATTTCTCTCCCTTGTATTTTGAGTATTTTTCACATTTTTTTGTCATTTCTTTGTGCAATACATGGTTTGGAAATGTATTATTGCAATACTCTGTATGTTTGCATGTTTGTTAAATGATATTTTGCATTATTTTGTATCTGCATACTTGTTCATGTCTTTGCAATTTTCACAGCTGCATTAGTATATTTTGACAAATTAAAGCCTTATACATACTTCATGCAGTTGCCAGTTCTCTTAATCAAGTTAAACAAAAAAGTGAAGGCAATTACAAGTCTTAGTGGAAGCTTAAGATGTGTTGAAAGTCATAATGTAGATATGTGTGTCTATTATTTGCCCATTCTTCTGATGAATACTCTCTTGACATCTGACACTTGTTGACTTTTTAGAGTTTTTTTAAATTTCTTCTAAAATGCACAAGGACAGTTCTTGGCATTTCACTTCTCCCCAAGAAGAGTTAAGGGACTTATCAGGGTAGGTTTTTATTTTCATGTTGTAGAAAGTGGTCATCTTGAAGAGCAACTCAGCATGGCTTTTTTTACCACTTCTAAAATCAGTGTATTGTTCTTGGTGCAAATCACTTCAGTTGTCAGGTCATGGATTGCTCAGCCACAAGGATCCTGTCCTCAAGCACTATGGGTCACCACCGATGGCCAACATATAGGCTCATTGGGGGTGGGGTGAGGGACCTTACCTCTCTGCAGAAGTGCAGTCAGCATATTCAACAACCCCGGCTAACAGGGTGGTCATCCATGAACAAATCTACCATATCTTAAAGATGACAAAAGTTAAAACTGAAATTGACTCAAGCCAATTCTATTCTAAATAAATCTCTCTTATTGTTTTATTGAACTTAAGATCACCAACTACACTGTTTCCCAGACATTCTTTCGAACTTAAAAAAATCAACAAACCTAAAAGAACAGAAAAGTTCCTAAGAGACTCAATAAAACCACCTTTCAGTTTGAGAAGTTCAAACTCTACACATTATTTATTGTGTACATTTTGAATCATCTTTATTGCATCTCCTTAAAAGCCAACCTAGAACCACTCCCAGACAAATTATTTTAACCTCATTATAGGTTATCTCTCAAAGTTTGAAACCTAAAACATATTTATATACCATTTAAAGGTGCAGTAGATCTCTGTCATGAATTTTTTACCAAACACAGACAACTCCCTAAGAATATGCCTTTCTGTAAGTTATCAAGTATTCTCTTACAAAATAATCAAAAAATATCAAAAAGTTATTCATAAATTAGTAAATGGATTAATTTTATATATATATACTTCATACCTCTTTTTGTAAATATTCAAGATAAATTCTTTGTTGTTATATAAAATAATTATCACTTATATTTTTATTGCTTTCATACAATAACAAAAATGGTTAGCATCCCAAAAATTGTTTTAATAAATTAGAAAAGCACAAAGAAAAAGACTGGTTTCAAACAATAGAAAATTACTAATTATTCAGACATTCAACAACTTAACTCCTTTGTAAGCCTTCTAAACTACACTAAGGAAAAAGAACCCTCTTGTGCTTTTTTGTATATACATATCACTCCATTAGTTGATTCTATTATTATTTCTTAGTATTTCTTCCACCCCACTGTCTAGCAGGTAGTAAAATATTCCTGTTATACTCTCTCTCTCTCTCTCTCTCTCTCTCTCTCTCTCTCTCTGCATTACCATACATGAATAAAACAATGCCAAAATCAGAATACAAGTTTTGGCAAAGTGCAAGTGTGACATCCTCACTAGTCCTAGTTCTATGGAATGTTTTCTTGTTTCCTAAACTGAAAATTCATCTCAAGAATAAGATTTGAGGATGTGAAAAAATATAACTCAAAAGAGGAGTTCCAATGCAAAACTCCCAAGAATATGCGGGCTTAATATCAAGAGGACCATTTTGAAAACACTTTCATTTATTGTTTATTTGTGTCCTGACAAATAAGCTTCAGTCTTGATACTTTTGAATACACTTTGTATGTAATCAATTGCATATAATGAAATAAGGAGAAATACTTTATAATTGTTATTCAATGATTATCAGCATAAAATGTGAAAACATGAACCTTGCAGTATTATTATATAACAAATTAGATTTTAAAAGTTGCTTTAATCTCAAAGAGTATTTCAATGCTGTTATGCTAACAACAATCTATATATAATGTGCCATTTTTGCTGTGCTACAGTAGCATACATGCAAAAATTTGATCCCTATAAGATAGATGGTCAGTGTTACATACAGAGTATAAATATAGTCACTCTTTCCTGTTAGGAGAAAAAGAATTTAATCAAATTTGCCTTTATCAAGTTGTATGTATATTGAAAGAAATATTAAGGAAAAAAATAATTCAATATCTAAAGTATATTTTGAAAAGTAGTAAAAAGTAATTATTAGAAAATAAATTAAAAGGAAATTATTAGAATATCATGTAAGAGTAATATACATTTAAGTCTTTTCATGATGTTTTAAATAGAAAAATTGAGGCAATTCTTAAATAAGAAACAGTTTCTTTCTAAGAATGGCTTGTCTATTTATGTAACAGTGGACCCAGGTGAGGGTTTTAATCAATGAAAAAAAGCAGAATAAGTGAAAAGGGTAGGGTTGAACTATTGCGAAAATCTAAAGTACTGGACCAAAAAAACATTTGGAAACTCAAAAGATAAAATGACTTAAACAAACAGCTGGGCTCAAGTATGTATTTACCCACCCCTCTGCACAGGCAGGATATGACACAGGGTCAATTTTTAAGTGGAGTTTAACAGGTTTGGATTCAGAGTTTTCTTTCTCCAAGACAGGCTGCCTAAACAAGCCTGAAGAAATTCAGTCTGCCCTACTATTTACCCATAGCTAGAGGGAGAATAAAAGGATTCATATCTTTTTCAAGGGTATTAGTGCGTTGTGAAATGTAATCAGCCTTGTCCAAGATTTAAACTTGTGTTGCCATGTCCATTTCTTACGACAATAACTTTTACACCACAAGCACCTCCTAAAGTAAAGTAAAGCCATCTGGATTGTTTATGAAATTATCGGAAAGAAACAGGTTAGTTTGAATTAAAATAAGAAAATCTTAATTACTTAATATTTTCTGGACAAAACAATGCTTAGAGACTAAAAACAGGTAAAAATGACTTTGGTAGGCAGGAGAGGCCTGCCAGTTTGTCTCTTAAGTTGTTGGAGAGTTCATTGAATGGAGTGCCAACATTTCTGGGTCAATTTGGGGCCTATTTTGTATTGTCTTTCTTTTACTGCTGGTTAGATTTTGTGTTTGGTGAAAATCTGTATGTGGTAGAAGAAGTTTGATCTGATTGGAGGCGGTGGGGGGGCTGTTGCCTCTGTCATTACCACCTAAATCAACCATAGTGGATTTCAAAACAGGAGGCCTTTGAATTAGACCACATTTTTACTCCTCAACTCAAATGGAGCTGAGTAACAAGAATTAAGTCCACTTGAAAGATTTGGTGTCTCATTCAGAATTCTAGAAGGGAATTCAAAGAAGGCTTAAAAGCTAAAAAGAATAGAAAAGAAATGAGAAGAATTTAAATCCAGCTGAAGGATTTTCTTATTACATTTAGAATTCAAGAAGGGAATTTGAAGTTAGCACAAGCTAAAAAAGAAGATAAAAGAAAGAAACTGAAGAAAATAGGTTTCTACAGCTCAAGCCAAAAAGAAGAGAAAAGAAAGAAATGAGCCAAAAAAAGTAGATTTCTACTAGATAAATTCATATTTTAAAGGAATTGTTTCTCTAAGAAAAAGAATTAATGACTTCAGTCAACTCCAATAACTACACAAGTTTCAGACACTATTACTTGCTCTATCGAGAGGGAAGACAAATTACAAAAAAAGGGGGAAAAGAAAAAAGTACATTATTAGAGACATTCTCTTGCAGAAGAAAGAAAGACAGTAGCTTTTTATTAAAAGAAAAGATAAAAAAAGATCATTTTTAGGGACTTGGTCTCTAAGAAAAAAAGGACATTTTAGGGACTTGGTCTCTTAAAAAAAAAAAAGATACATGTGTGAACCCTTGTTTATCTGGAGGGAAGAAGTAGTAACTTCTTTCCAGTTTTGTGAGTGTAGCAGTAGGTGAAAGGAAGAAGTAGTGACTTCTTTCCCTGTTTTGTAAGTGTATCAGTAGGTGAAAGCTTTTTTATAATTTCTTTTACTTCTTTTTTGTATTTATGAGTTACTTGTCATATTTGCATTGGGACACATATACAACTAACTGGAGTGACCTTCCTTTCCTCATGATAAATTACTTGGAATCATAAACAAAGATCTCTCTCCCCTTAGTTTATTTTATTTTATTTTTGCTTTCATTTTTTTTTTGTAATATTATTATTATTGTTACCAGTGTCCAATTTTGTTGACTAAATAAAATTATGATAAGACAGAAGGGCAAGATTGTTTGTATAAGAAAAATATCTAGGTGGCTAATCGAATAGGAAAGAATTGGTTGTTTAATAATTTTGGAACCTCCTGTTCACCTGAGCATTTTGAAAATCAAATTCATCATGAAAGACAGCTGAGTTTGCCCAATGATGAGAGCTAGATTGAATATAGAGAAAATGGGAGGAATAAGGGAGTTTTAAGACCCTGCTGGTGCTAGGTATGGGTGAAAGATACAAATTAAAGTAGGCTGAAGTTGAGAGGGTGGATCTAGCCCTCTGACCACTAAAAAGAGTGGGATAAATCCCCAAATTTGGAAAAGCTGTTAGAAAGAAAGCTAGAATAATGAGAAATTGACATTAAGGATGAAGAAATAACGGAACTCCATACCCATGCCCAGCCCCTACTCCACTTGAACACTAAATTCAATATATGTTGGAGATTTTAACATCTCATCAGTCCGGCTGTTAGAAGCCATATCAATTTGTGAGATCTTCTGACTCTTGTGCAGTCCCTGAATATGAAAGACTTGGCTTACTACCAGACCATTTACTTACAACTGTGTTGAAGATTCCATAGTTACTTGAATAAGACATTATTGTACCTTCTCACCTTCTGTGATCAAAACACAACATGGGTAGAGGGGTAGAGGGCCAAGAAGAATACTGATGCAATCAACACATGTAGAACCATGCATAATAATACAATTCCAGCAGTGGCCAATCATCAGTCAGTCATATTACTGGTTGCTGATTGGCCAGAATTAACTCAGGAAGGTTACATCATATTTATATATAGTACACTTATATGCAAATTGTATGTTACATACTACAACCTGTCACATGTTACTTAGAGAAGAGATGGGCACTATCAAGTAATAGAAAGTATCCTGAGAGGTACCATGAAAATATAAGAGATTAGAGAAACATCAATTCTCACTTACATACAACTGCAACCAATACCAAAGAATGAAAGTAAAAATTTAAAAATTCCAATTCTAATGTCAATCATAAAAAATCATTACAAATATTCCTTAAAAATGTGTAAATTTATTATAGTCTACTCTAGTAAATTTGAAAAAAACATTCTTATCAATATTCAGTATCACTATTATGCCAGTTATGCTAATTTAATTGGTATGTATTTATAATTTTGTTAATTGTTAATGATATAGTTTTTCTAATAAACACATCTCCCTTAATCCTTGTTTCTTTTTTCAAATGCAAATTTATTATAGTGAGGTACAAGATTAGAGGTATATTTAATTCAATTTTATCATGACTAAACCTGAATGATTTAGAATTTTTTATTCTAAAACTTTCATTTTCTAATAGTGGATGCAAAAATAAAGATATTTCTTGCCAAGTATCAATAGAAACTGTATAATTATCTAGAGGGAGAGGTCAAACTACTCTGAGTAGGTGAGTTATATAAATACTAAATCTTGCAAGTTTCTTGAATTTTTCTGCATTATGTCAGATAGAAACAACGCTAAAATTTCTTTGTTGATGTTTCTGGCAAATTTGGCTTTCTGAAAATATGACCAACTTTCTTTTCATATTCTTTTATATGTGGACTTTTTTCATCATTTTACCACTTCTAAATTACTTTCAGATAAATCTCATTTATAACCTCATATTTTGGTTATGTCTGTCATGGCAAATTTTGCTGACTCATTTATTTCTACACATTGGCAGCCATATCCTATCTGTTCCTTCCCTCTAGTTCAGGTTTATCCTCCCTGCTCTGATTCTATTGTAGCTTCTTGAATCCTGAAACTTGGTACAGAGAGGATGCCACTCACTCTCAATATGAGTTGTGTTTGGCTCTGCTATCTCCCGAAGGACAATATTGAATAATGGATTCCTCAAGTCTAATCATGTTATTTTGAAGGTTTGCTAGTAACAAATAATGTATTCCCAATAAACTGATGTCTGCTGAACTTATCAAAATAAGTAAATACTTTTGGTTTTCTTCTTTTTGTTGGTTGGTTTTATGGCAGTCAACACTTGTTGGATTATTTTATGCTTACATCAGATTAGCAATAAGGTTCTCCAATTATGCATCATACAAAAATGTATTTAATCATTTTAAACAAGTAAACACTTCATACATCATTGCAATAACAATGTATTAATAAAGTTTAAATTCACTTTAAACTGATAAATACTTCATATAGGTGTAATATCAATATTTCAAGAGCCTATGCATTCATGTAATTCAAAATCTTTTAAAACATTATGCCAAATAAATCAATTTGACCCATAGATGGTGACCTAATAGTTACTAACATTCCAGATCAGAGTGACTTCACATTGCCAAGAATTCCAGAACAGGAGCCTCACCACTGGATGTTGTTTCATGACATACCCAGAATATCCTACCAAACTAGCAAATAGAGTCAGAGGGGGAAAAGTCAAAAGTCAGATATATTAACAAATCCTTTCACATAAAAAATAATTTACATATAGTTGGCAACCTTAGTCGAGGGCTCCCTTTTAAATAGCTACTATACCAAAGTGTAGGAGAGGGCGCTACTCCTTTCTCATATGATACATTGCTGATATGATGAAATAGCTACAAATATTCAGAAATATATTTTTGAATGTACTTTTTCATCTATTTTTAAAACAGATGTGTTTTTACATC
The DNA here is from genome assembly GCA_963585895.1 of Sepioteuthis lessoniana. Lineage (NCBI taxonomy): Eukaryota > Metazoa > Mollusca > Cephalopoda > Myopsida > Loliginidae > Sepioteuthis > Sepioteuthis lessoniana. The sequence goes on along the minus strand of OY757916.1, from coordinate 46,181,460 downwards.
ATAAAAAAGTGTTCTAAGAACTTTTTTAAGGGGATGATACTTTGCATGGAAATTTTCAAAGCAAAAATCCTGCTTAGGTCTGAAAAAGTAAAAAAAAACATATCTCAAGCCTAAGTGGTCAAATTATCAGGTTGATGATATCACTGTTTTACAAAGAAATTGAGGCAAGCACAAAAATACCCATTTTTACCTAATTTGAGGGTGCTGAATTCAAATTTGAAATCCGTTTTTACTCATCACCTCTAGTTTTTTAGATATGCATAGTGTGCATTTTGTGCATATACGGTACATAAAGGCATATATGAATTCAGGGTTAATTCTAATATTGTGAGACTTATGGCTTATTTTTTAGTTATCATGCACTAAATGTAAGTGATAGCATTACATTATACATATATATATATATATATATATATATATATAGACGGATTTTGACAGTTAAGGCAGCAGGTCTCAATCCACACTCTGGCAATCATTGGAAGAGGTTGTCTCGCAGGTGACGCAGGAGGTTGGTGTCCCTCAACTATCTTTTGGGTTACTAAATATTAGTATTACATTTTCAAATGCACATTTAGTTTGACTTTGTTATATTTTCAGATTCTCAAATGGCTTCAAGCACGTCAAAATATCGAGGATGCCTCAACAAGGCCAATTCTTTCTGCTACGTGTGTGGGGACTTCACAACAGTTGCACAGCGTCGAACCATCACTTCCCTCCTCAGAACCGCCTACTTCCACTATTTTGACTGTAAAATTGGTGATAAGGACAAATCCTAGGCTCCACACGTCTGTTGTAAACCCTGCTACAATGGACTAACTGCATGGTTTAATGGCAAAAAAGCAGCTTTCAACTTTGCAGTCCCGATGGTTTGGAGAGAGCTGCAAAACCACGCAGATGATTGTTATTTTTGTTTAACTAATATAACTGGTTTCAATGCATCTTCTAGGAAAAAGATCAAATATCCTAACCTTCAATCTGCTATGAAACCCATTCCCCATTCAGATGATCTTCCTGTACCCATACCTCCAGTAAATAAGGATCTTCTTTCCTCATCAGATGAAGAAATGCCTTCAAGGGAGGATTCTGCAGAGTCAATATCTTTGGAAGATATTGAGTCTACATATTCAGGAACAAGTGGCAATGAGTCACACTGGATCACGCAAGAAGACCTGAATGATCTTGCTCATGATTTGTATCTATCAAAATAGCAGTCAGAGTTCTTGGCTTCTCAACTTAAACAGTGGAACCTACTCCAGGAAGATGTAAGGATCACCAGTTTCAGGAATCGGAATAAATAAGGTCATTGGTCTTCTTATGGGTATGCAAGCGGGCGTCACAAAGTACTGTTGTTTTCTCTGTCTCTGGGATAGTCGAGCTGTATCCCAGCATTACAAGCAGAAAGACTGGGGGTCTAGAAGCACTTTTGTTCCTGGCAAACACAGCCTCAAGGAGAATCCTCTGGTAGACATGAATAAGGTGCTTCTTCCTCCTCTTCACATCAAGCTTGGTTTGATGAAGAATTTTGTGAAGACATTGCACGAAAATGGTGCTGCCTTCCAACACTTGTCTACTGTGTTCCCAGGTCTTAATGCTGCTAAGCTCAAAGAGGGCATCTTTGTTGGACCTCAGATCCGAGAAGTGCTGAAGGATACTGATTTTGAGGAGCTTCTTAACTTAAAGGAACTGAGAGCATGGGAAGCATTCATCAGTATGTAGTGGCTTCCTTGGTAACACATGCGTACCAGATTACCAAGCCTGTATTGAGAAGTTGCTAAAGTCTTACGAGGATATGGGGTGGCGAATGTCACTCAAGATTCATTTTCTCCATTCCCACCTCAACTTCTTTCCGCCAAACCTTGGAGCAGTGAGTGATGAGCATGGAGAAAGATTCCACCAAGACATTACGAAGATGGAGAGCAACTATCAAGGCAAATGAAACCCCTGCATGATGGGAGACTTCTGCTGGATGCTCTTGCGTGACATCTTGGAGGCAAAATACACCAGATCTTCTAAGAAAACACACTTTTGACTGTCTGTGGTACTATGAATTGTGTTATTGTATCATCCAAGTATATTGATTCAATCAGTGTTCTTTATCTATCCTGTTTTATCTGTTATAAGCTGCTGCAACTCTTGAAATATGCACATATATTCTCTGTTTATACTAAAATGAGACTATTTAAAAGCCAGAAAACTAGAGGTGATAGAGCAAAACTATTTATAAATTTGAATTCAGCACACCCAAATTAACAAAAAACACCTATCCCCATTCTTGCCTCAGACCAAAAATTCATTTTTGTAAACCAGTGTATTCATTTATTCTTATTTTATCTTAAGACTATCAATGACTCCATTACATTATTCAATCAAAATACAATTAAGCTGAAACTTTAATTTCAGTTAATTATTATACAAGATGCATATAGATACAAGTATTGAGATTTTAGCAATTTTCAGTCATTATTTTTAATTGAGTCTCAAAGCTGCTGAAGCTGTTCACATAATTTGAGAAATGGAAAGAAATTAAACAATATCTGACTGCATTGCTCAAAACTAGTTTAAGCATTGAAAGAGTAGTGACATGTCCTTTAAGATAAATCCCCAAACTGGAAAACCATCAGTTGTTAAATAAGATGCTTTAAAATGCACTATAGAAAAGAACTTCACCACCAGTACTCAAAAATATTCAGAACAGCTGAAATCATCAAAAGACACCATATACAGAACATTACATAAGCTAAAAAACATACAGTTATAAACACAAATTCTCCCTTTCCCTTTTATTCACATTGGCAAGAATTGCCATGATTGAGGAAATTGGGCAACACCAGAAAAGAAAAATGAACTTAAAAAAAGGGGACTGTTCCCCAGAAAAAAAAAAGTGTGTTTTGAGGAGCAGTACAAAGTAGCATGTCATTAAGAAGAGGTACAAAATGAACAGTGTTATAAAAAAGACAGAGTTTAAGACCCAAATAAATGGCTCCTTGTTATCATGTGTTGCTAAATTTTGTTGAACTTTGTTCTGCCCTCTCTCTTATTTGCATTTTTTTGGAGGGGTGGGTGGAAGGATTCTTTTCCTGTCTACCTGCATTTTTCCTGTGTTTGCATTATTTACAAATTCCAGATGTTAATAGCCTTTACACTTATTAGATAAAGACAGAGAGATGTCTTTCCTTTCTATCGATAAGCTTTATTTTTCTGGTCTTCATGTTATTATTGTTGCTTGTCATTGCTCTTAATTTTAACTGCTTGGTTTTTCCTGACAAATTTCAGTCACTGCCGGGCTTGAAAAGACATTTTTGTGTAAGGAGCCAATTTGTAACAATACAGGAAAAAAGGAAAACATGTTTTTGACTTCTGGTGTTTCCAGGTAATTTTTCTTGTTGATAAAATTTCCCATATTAATAAAATAACATTAAATTTTATTATAGGGGGATGTAAAGTAGTAGTTCTCCCAACGAACCCTCAATGACATTAGTGTTTGGCTATGTCAGTTTGACAGATTGGGAGAGGTTAAAAAGCCTATCATATCACCTCTTATTTAGGAGCAAGAGGCAGTCAAACCATACATTTGGGGAGATTTAAAAAGTTAAAGTTGGTATGAAGACAGTGATGAGTTATGTTATATATTTCAGAGCTTGAGTGGACTGCTACTTCAATCAAGAGAGTCAATGATTTATTGATGAACTATTATTTCCTTTTTTTATGAAGAAAACTACTCCATGTATTTCAATAAGCTCCTTACCAGCGTAAAAGAGACAGCATCCAAAATAAAACATGAAAGATTTTTTTAAGACCATGTATCTGTCTATCCTTTCTGATTATAAGACAACCTCTTCTACCCTTTTACGACCCCCTTACAATGACACAGAGGGATAGAAATATTGCTTGAAAATAGAAATAAAATTTTATAAAATTCAAGGAGAAAAAAAACGGTAAACACTAAACTAATATGTGTTTAATCCTAGATTAACTACTCTCTTTCTTAGCTCAATTATATCATAATTTGGAGTTTCCTTGCTTATTTCTTGGAATAATCTGGGTTTTGCCTTGGCAAAACCTAATCACTTTGCTCATTTGGGACTTTGATTGTTAGATTATATAATTAAAAAAACAGTGAATAAAATTGAGATAAGAAACAGATTTAATCAAACATTGATAAAAAGGATAAAGACAGAAAAATAGATGTAAATGAGGATTATATATGAACACAGGGAAACTGTTAAGTAAATATTAATGATAGTTGTGAATATATAATGACAAGTATTGATATTGACTGATGTTGACATTTATCTTAAAAGACAATGACAGAAAATCACATTTAGGAAAAATATAAGTGATTATAGATGGATGTAGTAATGATCAATAAAACAAGTCAGTTAAGACAGCTTCTATTGAGTTTGACATTGAAAAATATAAAACAAATATATATATATATGTATAAATAGATGAGATATGGACAGAGATTTTACCAAAGATAAAATAACATAAACACAATGATCTAATGAACTCATTATATTCTTATCAAGTCATCATACAAATACATTTCAAAGATTTTCTTTTCTTATGTAGAATAAGTTATACATTTTTTACAAAAGATAAAAACCACACAATGTATCTTTTATTATCTATTACCATAAAAGTGAAACTTATTAATCTATTGATCCACATATCTACAAAGATATTAAGAATAGATGGTACATAGATACAGGGGATTATATATATACTTATATATGAAACGGAAAATACTTTTAAATTCTTCCAATATCCCATTTCTTTGTACATGCCAGAAGAAAAGCATATAAAATGCATTTTAATAAAGTCCAGTAAACAAACATCAAAAGAAATAATTTTTGTAAAACTGAATTTACTTGATATTATGATGAACATTAATCATTTCTTTCCCCTTTTCTCACATAAGCAAGAACTGTTATGCTGGAAGAAAGGGAGAGTAGTTTGAGAGACAACAGCCATCTAAAAGAAAGTGGACAGTTCACTGAGAAACACTAGAAAAAAAAGGCATGTTTAAGGGTAAGTTTGAAAGAGCGAGATATTGAGGTGTGATATAGAAGAGACAGCTCTACAAAAAGATCGGGTTTAAGACCCAAGGAAGTGATTCTTTTTTGATGAGTATTATTGTTGGGGTTTATTCTGCCTTTTTGTTGTGTATACCAGATTTTCTTTTTGACTCTTTACATGTGTTTCTATGTGGTTCCTATGTTTGCTTTATTTTTAAATTCCTGCTGCCAGCAGCCTTTTAGACTCTCAGATCGGATTCACTAACTTATTGAATAAAAAAAGAGGTTTCTTTCCTTCCTATTCATAAGTTTTATCTGGTTTCTTTGTTATTATTGTTGTTTCTCACAATTCACTCTTAATTTTGCTTACCCAATTTTTAGTGATGAACCCAAAATTATGATAAATATAATAAATAGGCTTTATAATTATGACAAAAACAACAAACTTAATGATAATAGAATTATAATGAATTTGTTCCCTCATTGTTACTCCAAAAATATTTCTTTTGATCTTTTTTTGCAACATAATTAAATTTTTTTGAGAATGTGTGATATAATATTTTTTATAATTCTACAAAATTTCATTATCAGCTTTGTATCAGTTTCTTCAATTTTTTGTTGCTTTTTTATGACTAGATTTCAACCACTTTATTATTTACCTCTTAAATTAAGTAGAATAGAACAACTGAAAACATTGGTATAAAATACAACAAAAATCTGGGAAAAAATTAAACAACAACTATGAAAAAAAAGTACATGAACTGATGGAAACAATTCAAGAATAAAAGAATTTTGATTTAATTCCATTCTAAATATGAGTGAGAATCCAAAGCAGCCCAGCCCAGTCAGCTATGGCTGTAAAATACACCAACTGTATCTCTACACAGGGTCAGACCCTTCCCAAAGAGTGTCAGGGATATGACACAAAACCATCTGATGATGAGGCTCCTGTCCTGGAGCTTTAGGGAACATGAAATACCCTTTTATAGCCATTACTCCCAGGTCCACTCTGACCCAAAGTGGTAGCACCTGATAGGGTCCTATCTATGGGTCAAATAGAACTGTTCAACCATTTAACTGTGCACAAAAAATTACTAATGCTAAATTAAATTGTAAGAAATAGCCGTGTTTGATCATTTAACTGTGTGTAAACAAATGACTGATATTTAATTGAATTGTTAGTGATACATAACAATACTTGGAACCATTTAACTATGTTCAAATGAATGAGTAATGTTGAATAGAATTATAAGCATTAAATAGCAATTCTTGAAACTCTTTAAGTATGTGCCTAAATTGAGATATTGGTATAACATAGCAATACTTGGAACCATTAGACTGTGTGCAAGTGAATGAATAGGGTTAAATTGCAATACTTGTAGTCACTTCACTGTGTGCAAACAAATGATTAATATTGAAGAGAATTATAAGTGTTAGATAGCAATACTTGAAACCATTTAACAGTGTAGCAACAACAGTAATACTAGTGTGCAAACAATTTAATTCCAATTCATTTTTAAATGAAATTACCTACAAACTATGCATGCAAACAAATGTCTGATTTTAAATTGTGGCTGTTATATAGCAATTCTAGAAGCCATTTAGCAGTATGCTGGCAAATGATTGAAATAATACTTAAAACCATTTAACTGTGTGTAAAAAATGAGCTCTGGCTTGTTTAAAAATGTTATTTATAAAGTTTGTTTACAAATCATATATATTTAATATGTATATATAAAGAGGATTTGGTATTAAATAACCTACAATGGTTGATATACCATAGAACCAAACCAAACCAAGCAGCCAATAAGTTTATCTGAATATTGTACTCTTTTTATGATGACTCTTTACTGTGACACATCCTAGTTAACTTCTCACTACAGTCCTTCTCACTTTTGATGAAATTCTGCAGCAATATTTACAGAAGTTACCTCCCTGATGTTGTAAAAGCAGTAAGCTACTCACCATCGCATTGGGATTCCAATAAGCATCCAGTTAGCAGCCAGGAGAGTAGGCCATGGTTCCATGCAGTTACTGGGAGCATAATGCAAAATGGTGGGCATTTATCTATCACCATATCCACACTGAAACCAGTGGCAAATCAAGACTTGAGGTATGGGATCACCCAGATATGAGAATGGGATATTCTAGAGTACCATAAATACTGATTGCTTTAGACAAGGCAGTCTTAATTGGTTAGCTTGCCATTGATGCTGCATAACACAACAGTATGCTGACTCACTCAATTTAACAAAACATTGCTTAAATTGTTTCATTTCATTAAATTCAAACATGCATACATAAAATAATATTAAAAGCTATTTCACTCTATTCAGTAATTTAAACAGAATTAAACTTCTACCAGATGAAGATATGTTTAAGAACATGTGTATAATATCCCAATTGTGACAGGATGTACAAGGGCAAGAGCAGTCACCTGCTCAAAATAATAGACAGGGAATTATGATGAAGAGTTAAACAAACTAAGTTGCACACAATTTAATAAGTAGATTATCATATAAAATTATATAGGAGCCTCTAATTTAGAAAAAATAGATGTTACACTCTAAATCAATTTTTCCTGATTCATAAGTCTTTTGTCAAGGTCAAAAAATATGACAGTATGTAACTACACAGAACACCAGCTGACTGCTTACTCTCCAGTGGTAAACAGGTTGCATAACTTCTTTTGGCCCATTAGAAGGTGTAAAGTGTGTAGAAGTTAATACAAGATGAAGACAACACAGAGCTAGGAAGAACAATGACTTTATTTCTTGGGGTATGATACAGGAAGTGGATTTCCTCATTTTCAGAGAGTTACCCAAACAAGTAATCATAATATAGAAAGGGTCAGGAAAGCTGTGTATTGCTTATATACATAACATCTCCCTCCTTATAGGGAAAAGGGGAACTGTTTGTTTTGCTTCTGTTTTTGTTCATTTCTTTTCTTTTTTTTTTATGTGTATGGGAGGTAGGAGAAAGGAGGGGATGACTCTTTGGTTGAAAAGTGGGGTGGGTATTTTCATTCAGCATATCTTGCAAGCTTTTTAATGATTCAGCCTGATTATGTTTGCACTGGTCCTTCATTTGGCTGTGGGCCACCTAATTCTATCTCATTCTCTCAGCTTACTTCTTTCAGTTGCTGTCATGGGAATTAGTGCATTGATCACAATGTTTGGTGTAAGAACTGTGTGTTGTATTGGTATCTATGTCTGTTTGCATTCTCAACTTCATATGATCATCTAGTTAATTTTTTTATGGTGGCTTTCTCCCACACTCTTAGAGGCTAGACCCAAATATTGTTGCTGATGTGAAGTTGGCTCAGTTTCCTGCCTTTGTTTTACACCTCCTCATTTGAGTATGGGTGGCTGGGTTTTAACAAAGTCTCTGCTGTCAGAATCATGAACTTTGTGTGTCAACTTTTGTGCTGGACTAGTGTTGAGACCTTAAGTTTGTGTATTGTGAAGGTTCAGTAGCCCCAGTAGTAGATCCTCTACTGGGGCCTTACATTTCCACATTAGGCACTTCACTATTTTAACAGATGCTTCTGCAGTACCATATACCTGACTTTTACCTGGGGAGATTGTCCCATGCATGAACACCCAATCTCTTGAGAACTTTCTGAATGTGTTAGATGAAAATTGGGGCCCATTGTCCAAGACAATGGTGTCTGGTATCCGATACCTGGCAAAATGGCTTTTTAGACAACCAATTACTGCATCTGAGGTTGAAATGTTTAGCTTGTCAACCTAAAAAAATTGCTTTGCTGGTACACTGTGATTAGATATTCATCTTCACCCTATGAGAGAATTCTGTAGCAATTCATTGCCATGGTCATTTTGATACTTCTGTGACTATAAGGGGCTCAGCTGGTTGGTGATCTGCATATGTTGCACTGGTGGCACTGGTTTGTACATAGTGTCATATTTTGGCCTACATGTCAGGCAAGAATATCAGGTCCCTCACTCTTCTGAGACAAGATGTCTAGGTGTCCAGCATGACATTTTTGTTTTATTTCTGATCTTATAGCAAGAGACATGACTATTCTCTGTCCTCTTAGTATTAGTCCATCTTGTGCTATCCAGTTGTCCCTGTAGTTGAAGAATGGTTTTAAGGAATCTAGAAAATTCTTTTGTCCCTAGGCTAGCCTGTAGCAATAACCTCATCTCAGCTAATACTTTCATTATAGGGTCTTTCAGTGTCTTGGATCTAATCTCTGAGAGCCTGCAGTAGTTGATAGGGTGCATCATCAGGTTATTATCAATCATGAGCTCTTCAGCTCCTGGTTTATATGATGGTGCCCATGAGAGTGCATCTGCAAGTGGAATTTCTTTTTCTGGTTTATACTTGAGTGAGAAATCATATTGCCGAGCATGCAGAAGCAAGTTTTGGAGACATTTAAGTGCCTTTGCTAGTAGCTTCTGACATTTAGACACAAGTGGCTTGGGGTCAGTGAAAAATTCACTTTCCTTTCATATGGTGAAACTTTTCAAGACCATACACCACTGCTTGCATCTCTTTCTCAATTTGTGCATACCTCTTTTCAGTGTCAGATAGGGAACAGCTTGTGTATGCAGCCGGTCATTCTTTTTATATCAGGACTGCTCCCAACCATAATCAAGAATGAGTTCTTTATGTGGATCATAGTAAAAGAGCACCGGAACTCTACTCATCAAGTCCTTGGCCATATCAAAGGTCAATTGTTGGGATTCTGACCATGTCCATGTGACATTCTTTTTTGTTAAATCATGAAGGGGCTATAAGACTGTTGCAAGGTTTGGGATAAGTTTCCCAAAATAGTTGATCATGCCAAGAAATCTGTTAAGGTCTCCAATAGTCTCTGATGCTGACATGTCAGTGATGGCTCAGACCTTTTCTAGGTCAACCACTCTACCCTCCTTAGTGATTCAATGCCCTATGAATATGATGGTGTCTGGGCCTATCTCCAACTTCTCAGGGTTTAGTTTTACCCATATTTGTTTACAGATAGAACTCTACACAACAGCTCTGACCACATAAACATGCAACACAGCAACTCCATAGGCATCTTATGGCTTCCCTGCATTGACTCATGTAACCTGTATTGAGCTCTAATTTATGGTCCTCTTCACACATAAACACAGCATAAGAGACTCTGAGTGATACAGTGTTGTCTTCCCTTGGAGGGCCTTCTCATCTTTTCTTTTTTTCTTCCTCAACATTATCATACATGAAATATAGCACAGATATTAGATATAATGCATCAGAAAATCATTACCAAAATGTCTATCGGATAAAAGCACTGGTAATTTTATCTGGTTCCCTGAATATTGAGAGTTCAAACCCTGGTTCAGATAGTTCAGATATATACACCAGTTCAGCAAGTTGACATCAAAAGAAAGAAGTGAAATTCTTTTCAAATGATACTGAACATGATGGGTAGATGAAGGAGAGCAGAAGATTTCTGGTAAGTAAGAAAACAAAAGTAGGTTCAATTCAATATTCTCAAAAGCTGCATTTGATCATATCGATTTCATCTTTTTTATAACCTTCACTTCCGAAATGGTTTAATCTTGGATATATATATATATATATATATATACATAAACTACTGTGCAAAAGATTTAGACAGGTGTATAGTTTTAACATTTATAAATACTGAATACTGTTTTTGAGGTTAATCAATGAATATATTGTAATTTATACATTTAGAAACATTTACAAATAGTAATTCTTTCATACATTAATAATAACAGTTCAAAAAGTAGCATAATTAAAATCCTCATTTTCAGTCATATTTACATTATATGATATATAGGCTTGCTCTAAGACATTTATCTTATGTAAAGGTGTTGATTTCATGCTATATTTTTGTTTTTTTTTTTATTCTAAGGTTTTAGAATGTTTACAATTAATCAAACATCAAATATTTCTAAAAAAAAAAAACCCAGAAGTATTTTAATTTTTTTAATAAATTATCTCAATTTTTCATTTCAGAACCAGAAATTGTATGTTAACATCCTATCTTGGCTTACGGGACGAGCAATTATCTCCAACAAGAGGAAGAGGGAGCTGCGAGGAGAGGAAGGAGGAAAAGGAGAGTTGAGCACTTTTTGGAAGGATCTCTGCGAGACAAGTCGCACGTGTAAACTCTAAAATAAAATATATATTTATCCTATTCTTGCCTGGACCTTATTTATTTTAATTAACATTTGGTTGCAGAGACCAACACCTACGGCAAAAAAAATGAGTTCGAGACTATTTGAACCACCGCTCTTAAACCCAGAATTTTACGATTCGTGGAAGCGAGAAATCCTGCTATGGAAGCTAGCCACAAATATCTCTCCCTCTCGCCAAACCCCGGTGTTTTTTTTGTCACTTACAGGCCTAGCTCGGACAGCTATATTAGAAATGGACATTTCCCAACTAAATGCCGAAGATGGAATGGACAAACTAGTTGAAAAACTTGATACACTTTTCCTGGAAGACAAAAACCAGTCTGCGTTTATTTGTTACGAAAACTTCGAGAACTACCACCTGGAACGTAACATTTCCATTAATGACTATTTAATCCCATTCGACCGACACGTAGCGAAACTCAGAGAATTTCAAATAATATTACCCGAACCAGTATTAGCTTACCGTGCTCTGAAATCTGGCAACCTCAGTCCCGAAAATGAGAGGTTAATCAGGGCAACAATAAACAACCTCACCCTTTATGATATGGCCCAACAATTAAAGAAAATCACGCGTGGGAATTGAACCCTGATAAACACCTCACAGCAGCAATCTATTTCTGTCAAAAAAGAAATGGACATCGCCTATAGCCGAGATGACACAAATTCAAAAGACGACGAAATTCTATACGGCAGGCACGCGTAAAATAAACCTCCCTTGCCCTTCCACTTGTCTAGTAGTAGCACCAACAACAGAAGAGGACCTCGTAAATTCAACGGCCGGTATTCAAATCGACAAAGCCCTAATTGCTACATCTGTGGATGCAAATTTCACTATTCCAACTAACGCCCTTACTCGAAAACTAATAATACTACTACACAAGAAAATATGGTATTATTAAATGAATATAAAAACGACTGCCATAATGAGACTGGAAGTTGCGAAGAAGTTGCAAACATAGTGTTGCTTAATCGAGAGAAGCTTGATAATTCATCCCTTCTCGGACAGACAATAAACTCTGCTATCTTGGACTCAGGTGCAAGTACCACCGTATGCGGAAAGAAATGGCTCGATTGCTTTCTTGAGACTTTGCCTGAGGACTCAAAAAAAGAAATCCCCGACGAAGAAGGAACAAAGTCCTTTAAATTCGGAGATGGGCTAAAAGTAAAATCATTAATAAAAGGTAACTCTACCTTGTGTTATCACTAAAATGAACTTTAAAATAATAAGTGATGTTGTTGACGCCAATATCCCTCTGTTATTAAGCAAAACGGCAACGAAAAGAGCTCGGATGACCCTCAACTTTAATAATGACACAGCGGAAATCTTTGGCAAAAGAGTTAAATTACAGTGCACCACGTCTGGCCACTACCATGTCCCCATATGCAGACCCCCACCAGACCGGGGTAAGTTACGACATATTTTATTTCTTAATAACATTGATAAAAAAGGCAAGGTAGAAAAATTAAAAATTGCCACCAACTTACATAAACTGTTTAGCCACCCCAGTGCAAGAAAGTTATGTGATCTTGTTGAAAGTGTCGGTTTAAAAGATGCCGAGTTTATTGACATCTTGATGAAACTTCCCCTTACTTGTCAGACCTGCATCAGGTATAAGAAACCTGCACCCCGACCTGTTGTAGGATTTCCCCGGGGGACTCACTTCAACCAGACTGTAGCTATGGACATAAAGGAAATTAAATGACATAAAGTACTACACTTGGTTGACCATGCAACAAGATATAGTGTTGCTGTCAGGCTTCCTAGTAAGGAAAGTACTGATATCCTTACTGCTATCTCCAAACACTGGATTGCATATTTTGGTGCTCCAGGAGCCTTTCTTACTGATAATGGCAGGGAATTTGACAACCAATTCTTTCGAAACATGGCTCAAAACTTGAACATTGTAGTTCGTACTACCGCTGCACAGTCTCCTTGGAGCAATGGATTAAATGAAAGGCACAATGGTATTCTGGGAGAAATGGTTATGAAGACATTAGAAGATGCTCGGTGCAATTTTGAAGTTGCTCTATCATGGGCTGTCAATGCCAAGAATACACTTCACAATTCACATGGCAACAGCCCTAACCTGCTGGTTTTGGGAAAAACCCCTAACCTGCCTTCTCTTTTGAATAATCAACTTCCTGCACTAGAAGGTGTCAGTAACAGCGAAATTGTCGCTGACAACCTCAATGCTATGCATGCTACAAGAAAAGGTTTCATAGAGTGTGAAGCCTCTGAAAAATTGAGACGAGCCGTCCGTCATCAGTATAACTGATCTATACAAAAATGGTGACCTTGTCCTTTATAAAAGAAATGAATCTGATAGATTGCTTGGTCCTGGTGCCGTCATAGGCAGGGAACACAAACAAGTGCTGGTCAAACATGGAGCCACGTATGTCAGAGTACATCCCTCATGCTTGATTTTATATCCCGACACACACCATGACACTCGTGAACCAGTTAAACATCATAGGCAAAATAATGTAACCACAAACGGTTATATTCCAATAGATGATGGGAATGAAACTGATGATAATCCTGAACAGTATGCCTGTGACAAATCACCAAAAATAGTCACAAAATCTGTACAACTGCCCAAACCGGGCCAAACTATAAAATGCAAGTTCACAAATGATGAAGACCACGAATGGAGAAAATTGAATGTGATCAGTAGAGCTGGTAAAACTACTGGTAAAAACAAATATTTAATGAACGTTGCTATGGAAGAAGGCAATCCATTCTGGCTGGATTTTGAGAATGGGGTCTTGGAATGGGAAACAAATGAAGATGACCGAACTGCCACCAATGAAGGCCCAGAAGTAAGTCTTTTAATGGACTCATCTAATGACCAACCTGACGAAGAAAAGAAGAGAAAACTCCAAAGTTGGGTTGAACATCAAGTTTACACACAAGTGACAGATCAGGACCAACCAAAAATACTCACAAGATGGGTCTACACTAACAAGGAATCTAATGGCAAGCAAACTTTTAAGGCCAGACTTGTTGCCAAAGGGTTTCAAGACAAAGATGCCTGCAATGTTAGAAATGATTCCCCAACATGTTCTAAGGAAAGTTTACGAGCAGCCTTAGGAGTTATGTCAGCAAATGGCTGGATATGCAAATCCATGGACATTAAAACTGAATTTTTACAGAGCAAGAAGTTAGATCGGCTCATTTACCTTCTTCCTCCCAAAGAAGCTAATGTACCTACTGGCTACATTTGGAAATTATCCAAATGTGTGTATGGTCTGACTGACGCATCTCGATCCTGGTACTTAACACTCAGAGAGGAACTTATAAAGCTAGGAGTAACACCATCAAAATATGACCAGGCAATTTTCACTTGGCATTTTAAAAACAAGCTCCAAGGCATAATAGCCACTCATGTTGATGATTTCTGCTTTGCTAGGTCAGAAGCGTTTGAATACCAAGTCATTAATGAACTTCGTAAACCTTTCAAAATAAAATCTGAAGAATATATATATTGGATTAGAAATAAAAAAAATCCGATAGTAACATCAAGATTGGACAAGATGAATATACAAAGAAACTTAGGCATATTCCACTGCAGAACGGAAGAAAACTAGAAGACAAGCTAACACCAACTGAGATCACTGAGGCCAGGCAGTTAATAGGTCAGCTCAATTAGCTAACCACCCAAACAAGACCTGACCTCAGTTTTGATGTCAGTGCACTAAGTGCAATATTAAAACAGGAAAATGTGGAATGTATTAAACGAATCAACCGGACTATAAAAAAGACAAAGAAGGAGAAATCACAAATTCATATCCCAAACTTGGGTAACACTAAACTGTTGCAAATTATAGCATACAGCGATGCATCTTTTGCCAACCTAACTGATGGTGAATCACAGGGTGGCTACATAATCTTTTTAGTAGGTAACAATAACCAATACATGCCCATAGCCTGGCAATCCAAACGCATCAAAAGAATAGTTAAAAGCACTCTTGGTGCAGAAACTCTGGCCATGGTTGATCTCACTGAAGCCTGCTTTTATTACAGAAACTTAATACTGGATTTGTTACAATTAGAAGACCACCCTACAAATATAAAGATAACATGCAAAACAGACAACTCTTGTTTGAATGACACAGTGCATTCCACCACACAAATCCTTGATAAAAGACTACGAATTGAAATGGCAATCCTTAGAGAAATGGTTGACAGAGGAGAAATTGCAGAGATATCATGGATACCCACTGACAAACAAATTGCGGATAGCTTAACAAAAAAGGGAGTCCCCTCCTTCAAAATTCTCCAATTCATATCTGAACCCAACAAATCATCTGTCGAATTTTCAAGTATGCAGTCTTAAAATTTTGTTCAACTCTCTTTTTCCCTGCAGATAGCCATTTGATGTTGCCTCCTAAAATGCCCCACCTCAGTACCAGAAAGAAAAGCGGCTAAGTGTTAACATCATATCTTGGCTTACGGGACGAGTAATTCCCCATACTTTATTATCTGTCTAGACTACGTGCTTAGAACTTCGATTGACAAAATCAGAGAAAATGGCTTCGAGCTGACAAAGAAAAGAAGCAGAAGGTACCCCGCAAAAACAATTACCGATGCCGACTATGCCGATGACATAGCGTTACTGACGAATACACCTAACCAAGCCGAAACCCTACTGCATAGTTTGGAACGAGCCGCCGCAGGCATTAGCCCCCATGTCAATGCACTCAAAACTGAATATATGTACTACAACCAAACAGGCGACATTTCCACACTAGACGGGCCTCTCTGAAACTAGCAGACAAATTCACCTACCTAGGATGCAGCGTCTCATCAACCGAAAAAGACATCGACACGCGACTAACGAAAGCATGGACAGCTATCGATAGGCTCTCGATCATATGGAAATCAGACCTGATCGATAAAATGAAATGCAGTTTCTTCCAGGCAGTGGTCGTATCGATATTGCTATATGGATGCACTACTTGGACGCTAACTAAACGGCTGAAGAAGAAGCTAGACGGCAATTACACAAGAATGTTGAGAGCAATATTGAACAAGTCCTGGCAGCAATACCCCACAAGACACCAGCTGTACGGCCACTTGCCCCTCATCACAAAAACTATACAAATTAGACGAGCCAGACACGCAGGACACTGCTGGAGAAGCAAGGACGAACTCATCAGTGATGTACTCCTATGGACCTCCGCATATGGCTAAGCAAAAGCAGGATGACCAGCTCGAACATACATACAGCAGCTATGTGAGGATACGGGATGTAGCCCTGAAGACCTGCCAAAAGCGATGAATGATAGGGAGAAGTGTCGAGAAAGGGTCAGGGATATCCGTGCTAGTGGCACGGCATGAGGATGATGATGAGAAGAAGAGGGAGCTGCGAGGAGAGGAAGGAGGAAAAGGAGGGTTGAGCACTTTTTGGAGGGATCTCTTCGAGACAAGTCGCACGTGTTAACTCTAAAATAAAATATATATTTTTCCTATTCTTGCCTGGACCTTATTTATTTTAATTAACATTGTGTATTTCCAAACATCAATATGCCATGGGTATCTGATGAAAAAAACATAAAATTATATTTTACCATGAACATGACACTTCTTAGTCTAAAATATCAAAAATGTTGAAAGTTTCTAGGTGTACAGCATAAGATGTAATTAAGAAAAGATTGAAACTGGAGATATCAAAGACAGAAAGAAGAGTGAAAAGCAAACAAAATTAACTAAAAGGGATTGTAAATACCTTAAGATAAGATCTTTAAGAAATAGAACACAATCATGTCAGGAATTAGGCTCAGATCTTGCTCAAACATCTCGTACCCAAGTTCACTCTTCAATCATCAGAAAAGCAAATATGAAAGAAAGCCTCCATGGTCGAGTGGCAAGAAGGAAACCTTATCTAAGACAAGGAAACAGACAAAAATGACTTGAATTTGCCAAAGAACACAAGAAATAGATCATTGAACAATGGAAGAATGTATTATGGAGTGATGAATCAAAATTTGAAATTTTCAGTTCAAAGAAAAAACAGGATATAAGAAGGGTTAGAGTGCAGATGAAAGATGTGTGCTTGAAGCCTACGGTTAAACATGGAGGAGATTCTATTATGGTTTAGGGATGTTCAACTGCAAATGGTGTGTGTGATTTGGTCAAAATTGATGGAATAATAAATGCTGAGAGATATAGACAAATTCTCATCCACCATGCAACGTAACAAATGTCAAGCAGAACACTTAAATTGCACGCCAGGTTCGGGTTTGAACAATTCTGAGTTCTCATTCACCAAGTGGCTTGCACGGAACGCGTTGCCCCATTTCGGCTTAAGTTACAAAGTGGGCCAGGTAGACAATTGTCTTTGCTGCAGCAGTGGTCAAGAAGAAACGGCTGAGCACGCCTTCTACCACTGCCAGTGAGTTTGTCCATTTTGAAATCTGAGTGGATGGCCCGCATTGAACCCAAGCAGCTCGTGCTGCTCAACGTTGGTTACGTTGTAGACCACGTTTTATCTCAGTTTCAAGGTGAGAAGCGTGTCGGGTTTCTTGCGATCCTAGATGTAGCTAGAATGGTGCTTTGGACAATGCAAAAGAAGGGATTATATGACGATGCAAACTTTTCTCATTGTGATCTGATTTTGTTCTTTAGGTTTGGTTTGGTTTGGTTTCTTTGTTTAATGGCATATCAACCTTTGTAGGTTATTTGATGCCAAAGCCATTCTTCTAGAAGAACAGTAGTGGTCCTATTTAACCCATAGCTGGGAGGAAAAGTCTGTCCATACCTTTCCCAAGAGTACTTGTCCCAAAGTGAACGTAATAGCATGATTGGAATTTGAACTTGCTTAATACGATTCTACAGTCCATTGCTTTAATCATTACACCACAAGGGCACCTCCTGTTCTTTAGACATCAGCTTAGCGTCAAAATTAGATGCGATAGAAAACACTTGGAGCACATAACATTCAACAAAAGGTGGGTGTTATATTCTGAGTTGTGGGCGAGAAATGCGTATGGTTGCAAAACAAAGAACGTATAGATACTCACAATAACACAGTAATGATGTTATAGAAATTTTTTATAGATAGATTAAGTACAGAGAGTAGAACGGAGAAATACATTCACAGTCAAAGAATGAATTCAGTGGCAGTAGCTACAAAGTTCATGTACTGTACTTGTCTTGTGGTGAAGGGATGGTTTTCTCGGAATCAGGATACGTTGGTAGCTGCGGAGAGCGTTTGATGTATCGGATGACAGGCGCCAGACGGGGTGAAGAATCCTTAACACGGGTCGTGTGAGGGAACAAGTCTGTGGTGTAGGAACGCGACTGAACTGATGATTGTTTGGTCCGTCTATTTATACGTTTTCTGTAGGCTCAGAACGGCAATTTTTGTGCCCCGCGGGAAGCGTTCCGATTGGATATTTATTAATGTATTTTTTTTTTTTGTTAATTTATCGCAAACGGAAGTTCTGCGCGGAGCCTATGCGTGAGCGACTAACTTTTCATTTTTAGTTGAGAACTCAAAGTGTTAACTTCCGTTTCTTTTTTCTTTTCTTCTTTTCTTTCTTTTTGTTTTTTCAAATCAAGGCAAGATCTCGTCTTGTAACATGGGTGTATGCAGCAAGTGTGGTTGTACAAAAGGGTGTAACGTTGGAGTCATCCTTCTCTCCTCTTCATGTGCATGGCAACTACAGATGTGTCCTTCATGACCCCACTCCCGGTAAGTAGGATTGTTTGTCTCCCCTTTTTTCCCTAGTTAGTATGTTGTGAGTCATTTTTCCCTGTCATCTAGTTGTTAGTCTCCAAGATCTTCCCCGCCCCCATTCTATGTAGTTCCCTGTCCCTTGATCCAGTCCCACTTTTTCCGAAGGTCTTGGAATTCTATGACCAAAATTTCATCCTTGTAACCCACATAAGCCTCCTGCACAATGTTGGAAACAATGGCTAAGAGGTGGTATGCTGACTTTAAATGCGGTCGTACAGACACAAATGATGCTGAACGCTCAGGTTGCCCTAATTCATCAGTTATCCTGGAAAACACCAAAAAACTCCACAAACTCATTTTGGCCGATCGTAAATTGAAGTTGCGTGAGATAGTAGAGGAGTTAAAGATATCAGAAGGCAATGTATTCCCCATTTTGCATGAACATTTGTCAATGAGAAAGCTGTGTTCAAAATGGGTACTGAGTTTGCTTACAGTCGATCAAAAACAACAACGCACCAACGATTCAGAGCATTGTTTACAACTGTTTCACGCAACAAAAATGCGTTTTTACGTTAATATGTGACAATGGATGAAACATAGATCCACCATTTCCTTCCAGAGTCAAATCGGCAGTCAACTGAGTGGACAGTAGCAAGTGAAAGCCATCCAAAGTGACCAAAAACGCAACATCAGTAGGCAAGGTTTTGGCCTCCGTATTTTGGTATTGATCACCTTGAGAAAGGAAGAACCATCAATAATGAATATCATATAGCATTATTGATGCGTGTATTATGGCTCAATGATAGTCAATACATTGGGAATAAAATATAAACATGTCAGGATACGATGTGTGAATAGCCATGTTGGCTATCTCGTTTTATTATGAAAACTGGGTGGACGGAAATACCTATATATTATCTTTATTTTATGAGGGTTCATCTAGGGGGAATAACTCATACTATGACATCCCTCTTTTTCCCAAAACAACAAAAATAAGTAATACATCAAAGAACCACAACATATGTATGGACGTAGCCTGATGGTTTGATAGTTTGTTCTATGGGTGAGCGGTTTGTGGTTATACCAACTGCTGATTCTCCATTGGATTCTGGGGATATTGTTGGTGTGGATGCAGATGCCTCTGGGTTCAGCGTTGCTGCGGGCTTATCTTCCCTCAGATGCCTGCGGTTTCTGCGAAGCGACTTTCCAGATGAAGTCTGCACTATACATGATCTGGGTTCAACACATCTCTGTGTAACAACTGCCAGGGACCAATTACTTGACTCCGGATCATATACTCGAACGCATTGCCCTTCTAGTATGTTTGGGAGATCTCAGATGTTCTGGTCATGTTGTGACTTTTGATATGACTGCCTTTGATACAGGTGGGTTGCTATCTTTTCTTTTTGGGTTGCATTGTTTGGGCACTTTACTGGTAAGTTCCCCACAAGTTTTCAGTTGAACAGTAGTTCATCAGGTGATGGAATTACATGGTCGATATGAGTGGACCGTAAGCATAGTAACACTATATCTAAGTCGAGGTTACTTGAGGCAGCCTTTTGCATAGCAGATTTTATGGCTTGTACACAGCGCTCTGCTAGATTGAGGGTATCTAGGAGATGATGTGTAGTGTTCGAATCCCCATTCCCTTGAAAATTGCTTGAACAGGGTAGAACTATAGTGAGAACCGTTGTCACTGATAAATCTCTCCGGGATTCCCTATTCTCCAAAGATCTGCTTGGTGAGGTTGATTATCTCTTCAATTTTCTCACTAGGTGATATCTTGAATAGTTGTCAACCACCAGTATACAATGTGATCTGCCGACCAGAAACAAATCCATGGCTACTATTTGCCATGGTCTCACTGAAATTTCTTGCGGTTTTAAGGATTCTGCACATTGGGCTTTCTGTTGTTCTTGACAGATAACACATCGTTGCACAATTTTGCTGATATCCTGATTGATGTTGCTAAAAAAACGCAGCTTTTGGCTCGCAACTTACATTTTTCCATTCCCTGATGACCATAATGGATTTTTGTAATATTTCTGGCTGCATCACCTTAGGTATAATTATCTGGCCACTCTTCATTAGGATACCATTGAAAATGGCCAGCTTGTCCTGATAGGACCAGTATGGCTGCAAGTTTTTGCTGATTTCTCTGAATGTGTTGGGCCAGCCTTGCAGGATGGTTTCCCTAAGTTCGCAAAGTATGGGGTCAGCTTTTGTTGCCAGTTTGTGTCAACTTCTCAGTGGAAAATTGAACAAAATCCACTCTTACATTGAGGTTTATCTCTTCTTTGGTTTTCTTGTTTGGTAACTTGGAGAATCCGTCTACCAGGTTCATCTCTTTGATTTTTTGCAGTGCTTTCTGGTGACTGGCAGTCCATTGGTATTCAGATTCTTTCTTTAGTAGGTTTCTCATGGGTGCAGTCAGATCGGATAGATGCGGAAAGAAGGGTGCTAAGTAGGTGATAATTCCTAACACCTTTAGCAAATCAGTGATGTTGGTAGGGCTGGGTAGTTGATTTATCGCTTCCACCTTACTTGGATCTGGTCTTATACCACTCTTATTGTAGATAGCACCAAAAAATGTATTTGTTTTTTACATATCACACATTTTTCGCTGTTAAAGCACAACCCTTCTGTTTGCACTATTCTCATTAGATTGTGCAGGTTGCGATCGTGCTCTTTTTTGTCTTCCCATAGACAATGACATCATCAGTCAGTCCAATTGTACCCGGAAATTTCTCCAGTATCATGTCTATTCTCTGCATGAAGACATAATGGGACATCACCAGACCAAACGGCATTCTACTAAAACAAAATCTCCCAGATGGTGAGTGAAAGGTCGTCAATAGTTGTGATTCTGCGTCAAACAGTATGGACCAATATCCATTTTTGGCATCTAATTTTGAGAAGTGTTGAGCACATGACAGCTTGTGTGCCAGTTCCTCCATTGTGGGAGTCTTATAATGGCATCTCATGGTCGCTTGGTTCAGTTTTCCATTGTTCTTTCGAATGTACACTATGCTGCTAACCCATTTGGTCGGCTCGCTAACTTTTCTAATAAGGCCTTGGGATTCCATGGTCTTCAATTCCTCTTTGATCTCATTCCTCAGATGTATGGGACATTTCCTGGGTGCATGAATCACTGGGTGAAGATCGGGCTTCAGGACTATGTGATAGTCACTTTTGAAGTGTCCTATGCGATCGAACTGATTTGGGTATGAGTTTAACTCGAGGAGTTAATTGGACCTTTGTCTTCTTTAATTGTGCAGTGGAGGCTTATTAGCTCCAAGTTTCTGAGTGAGGGTAGCCCAATTATTGTCACAACGAAAAATTTAAGTGTGGTCAATTTACCTTTATGTGCACACTGTATGCAAACTGAACCATACTGCATTATGCTTGAACCGTTGTATGCAGTTAGTATTGTGAACTTTTTTTGTAGAACCTGGGATCGGCTATCCTAGGCCATCTACCTTGTCTGGAAATATCCTACGGAAGGTTCGTAGGGGAAGCGTACTGCCTTCTGCACCTGTGTCCACTTTTGCCTTTAATGTGTGGGTGCCTGATCGATCAGGAAGCCTTATTTGCAGTTCTGTGAAGATTTCGATCCGATTGTCTCTTTGCTGCTGAACTGCATCAAACGTCAACTGTTCAAACTCTCTGTATAACTTGCAGGGCTCTCTTTTGTCTGATTTCATCGCGCAGATTTTTTGAATCTCATGCAGTTGTTTATGATTGTGTGTCATACGTGCTTGGGCGAATCTTCTCTTGTTTTCATTTTGTTGGTGCACATCTTTGCCAAATGATTCTTTTTTCCACAAGCCGAACATATGGTATCCCAGGCTGGGCATATTCCTTTCTGATAGTTGTGTGTGTTTCTAGTTTACAGTGACTCTGTTTTATTGTGTTTATCTCCTGACTATCTCTTCCCTAAATTTTTGTCATTTGTTTCATATGATTAAGGGATGCTTCATGCGTTCAACCACTATTTAAAGCCTCCTAAAGTGTCAGCTCTGTGTCTTTGGATAGTAAAAACTTCTGTAATTCTGGGTGTCTCGTACCGGTAATAATCTGTTCTATGAGCCGTTCTTCAATTTCCTGGTTGTCTCTAAATTTGCATTTGTTGGGCCTGTAATTTTTACCTAGCAACAAAATTTTGAATATTTTCTGTGTTCTTCTGCTTATATTCACCCTGATAAAATCGTTCAATACGGAAATTAACTTGAAGTTCGAGTCGTTCCTCAAATTTACGCCAAATAATTTCTGGGTCTGCTCGGTCGGAATCGCTCTTGAACGTCCTTGCTCGCCAGAATGTGGTCAATCTGCTTCTCGGCTGGGATGTTTTTAACAGAGAAATACAGTTTACATCGCTGCTTGAAAAATCTGAACGAGTCGACCAGGTTCTCAGAGTCCCAATACATGACTGGTTCACATGCATTTGTATTCATTATCTCGCTTTAAATATCGGGCAATGAACTAAATAAATAAATTAGGCGTACTTCAGACTTCTATTCCGTAGTGAGTTTCAGCGATTTCTTGTTACTCTTTCTCTCTCTCTTTTTTTTTTTTTTTCAGTATGGCGCTCGTGTGCTTCCTACGTGTGTTCTGAAAAATGAAGACTGACCTTTTTTGGAGATGTTTTCTTTCTTATTTATAGTTTCGTCCATGCGTTGTGTTTGTGGGATTCTTTGTTAATCCCATTTGTGGCAACTATATAATATTATGGCTCAATGATAGTCAATACATTGGGAATAAAATATAAACAAGTCAGGATACGATGTATGAATATCCATGTTGGCTATCTTCTTTTATTATAGAAACTAGGTGGATGGAAATACCTATATATTATCTTTATTTTATGAGGGTTCATCTAGAGGGAATAACTCATACTATGACAGTGCGATTGAAGGAAGAAATCACCAAAAAACGGCTACAAATGAAGCAGAAAAGGTGCTCTTTTACCAAGACAATGCACCGTGTCACAAGTCGATCGCAATGATAGCAAAACTATATGAATAACAGTTTGAATTGCTTCTGCACCCACCCTATTCTCAAGATTTGGCCCCCAGCGGCTACTGGCTATTTGTAGACCTTAAAAGAACGCTCCAGGAAAAGAGATTTGGCTCCAATGAAGTGGTGATATCGGAAACTGAGGCGTATTTTGAGGCCAAAGACAAATCGTTCTACAAAAAAAAGGTATCGAATTTCTAGAGAAACGTTGGAATCAGCGAACCATCCTAAAAGGAGACTATGTTAATGAATAAAGTCGAATTTTGCGAAAATGTTGTTCTTTTATTAGTTAGACCCGTTACTTATTGAGTGATGTGTTATCAATGTCTTTTAAATCTCAAAATCTACCCATTCAGTATTAGTAATATGTATTTCCAAATGTGATTTATGCTATATGATCTTTAATGAGCACTGCTATGAATGTTATCCCCACCCCACGAATAACTAACTTTACCCGTCATTCCCCTCCGGAACTTCAATACCATCTTAGTTATGTGAATTGGGTCTGGTTCTGTTAAGAAGACATACATTTGTACAAACGAAACTCCTTTAGTAGATGAGGTCAAACTACTTCAGGCCAACCCACATTATGCCGGGGTGGGGAGTTCAGTTGACCGACATGTATGCCAAAAAGACAAGTAGGCCACTTTAGGGGAAAATCTGATATTGTCAAAAGTGCCTGGTTCCTCTAAAAGGGGGCTATTACTAAAGTGAGGTAACCAAGCGAATACCCAGTAATATTTTTGTAATTTATCTTGTTGTTTTAGATTATCCAGTCAGCTAGGGCTGAAGAATACACCTGTATAAATTCCATATACATATACAAAATTCGCACTCACATTTTAAAACCAATCAACTAACATTAGATCATTCTAGAAAAAAAGGATCCAAACCACAATATACAAAATTTGTGCCCATAGATTTTTAAACCAACCAAGTACTTTCCCCCAAAAAAACATTCATACCCGTTTTGATCCTCTTAGGAGTTATAAAAAGAAAGCGATGGACCAATTCACCAGTTCACCGCTAACGACAACGAAACTACGCTACTGGACTGTTCTCTTACTCCACCAAAGCCTGAGAGGCGCCACGCTGTCTAGCAAAGACATTCCCATTTCTCCTTACACCAAAGGCGAAAACAACAACCACATTGACGAAAGCAACAAGAACAACCACATCGGCGAAAACAACAACAACAATAGACACATTGGCGAAAACAACAAAAACATTGTGAGTTCGTTGGCACAACGTTCCAGCTGAATGATAAACCTTTATTTCAAAGTTATTCAGGTTTTGTTTTTGTTTTGTTAGGGAAATTATTTGCGAGGAACACGTACTGCCTCCAAACTTTATTTTATACTTTCGACATATCTCACAATATCCCCGACAAATTGGTGACCTCGACCACGTAAAGTTAAAAAAAAAACATCATGGAAAACACAGAAATTGACGCCTTATTTTCACAACCAGCTACCCAGTCAGCTCTCAGGATACCGCCGTTTTGGACACACGATCCTACTTTGTGGTTCGCACATGTCGAAGCTCAATTCGTCACACACCGTATACACAGCGACGCAGCACGACTGAACCACATCATTGGATCACTAACTCATGAGGTGATGGTAGAAGTCAGGGACTACATCATGGCTCCGCCTGGTACAATCCTATACGACACTTTCCGGGCCGAATTGATCAGATGAACCTCCGACTCACGACAAAAATGCCTACGCCAGCTTCTCGTGGACGAGGAACTAGGCGACAGGAGACCATCGCAGCTGTTGAGAAGAATGAAACATCTAATGGGCGAAAATCCACTTCAGCCAGACATCCTAAAACAGTTGTTTGTCAGTCGATTACCAGCAAACGCACAGATGATCCATGCTTCCACCGGAGAAAGCACACCAGCAGAAGAACTAGCCGAGTTAGCGGACAGGATGATGGAAGTTACAACCACCGTAGCCCCAGTGACCCAGACGCAATCCTTTACCAACCCTTTCATGCCGACACTCAACAGCTCAGAGCTTACTGAACTACAAGCTCTAACCCAGCAGCAAGCGCGACAAATCCAGACCCTCGCGTACCAGTTACGAGCCTTCACTAGGAACCAACTGCGACGGAACGACAATTAACACTTTGGCCGTCGCCGCTCTCGTAGTCGGGATCGACCTGGCAGTTATTGTTACTACCACCAACGATTCGGCGAAAAGGCACGAAAGTGTGGGGGCCCCTGTTCATATCAACAGTTGACCCCTTCACCATTGGGAAACGAGGAAGCCAGGTTGTAAGAGCGACCGACACGCCTGGCCCTGCCTGAAGGAGTCCCACATTTTACGTCAGAGACCATAAAACCGGTATTCGCTTCCTGGTGGATACCGGCGCGGAAGTCAGCGTCATCCCCGTGAAACTGGTGCGAAAAAAATGCACACCAACCTCGATACAGCTACAGGCCGTAAACTATTCCCCTATCCCAACATTCGGCGAGAAATCCCTTACTTTGAACTTGGGATTCCGTCGTACATTCCAGTGGATTTTTGTCGTAGCGAAGTTACCAACCCCTATTTTAGGAGCGGATTTTGTACCACTTCGGCCTCTTAGTCGACGTAAAACGAGGACGATTAGTCGACAACACTACAGGCCTTACTATGCGTGATATAGCCACCCGGTCACCGTTAATCAGCCCTGTTGTCTTCTAACCTACAACCAACCGGTACGCGGACATCTCAAGCAGTACTCTGACATCACCCGACCTGTGTTTCGAGATAACCACATCAAATATGATATTACTCATCACAT
This sequence comes from Sepioteuthis lessoniana, assembly GCA_963585895.1. Classification (NCBI taxonomy): domain Eukaryota; kingdom Metazoa; phylum Mollusca; class Cephalopoda; order Myopsida; family Loliginidae; genus Sepioteuthis; species Sepioteuthis lessoniana. The sequence continues at coordinate 46,154,793 of OY757916.1, read as the reverse complement.
TCAGACACAGGGTCCACCTGTCGCAGCTCGACCCAGGAGACTCAGACCGGATCGTTTAAAGGTGGCTAAAGAGGAGTTTCAACACATGATGGACCTCGGGATCATTCGCCCATCCAGCAGTAGTTGGTCCTCCCCACTTCACATGGTCCCTAAGAAAACGGCCGATGACAGGCGCCCTTGCGGAGATTACCGGGCACTTAATAGCTGCACCACCCCGGATAATCATCCGATTCCTCATCTGCACGACTTCTTCGGCTCACTCCACGGGACGTCCATTTTCTCCAAAATTGATCTCGTGCGAGCTTACAACCAGATTCCAGTCGCGTCGGCAGACATTCCAAAAACGGCAATCACCACACCATTCGAATTTCTTCTGATGCCGTTTGGTCTTAGGAATGCTTCCCAAACCTTCTAACGTTTCATTGACGCTGTTATACGAGGTCTACCCTTCGTATACGTGTATATAGACGATCTGTTGGTAGCAAGTGCTTCCGAGGAAGAACACAAACGACATCTACATCAACTATTTCAGCGATTAACGCAATATGGTATAGTAGTCAACCCCAGCAAATGAGAGTTCGGAGCTACTTCTCTATCTTTCCTCTGTCACATCATAGATAAGGACGGAATCCGCCCTCTGCTCGAGAAGGTCCAATCCATCATGGACTATCTCGCACCAACGTCCTTATGAAAGCTCAGGGAATTCCTCGATTTAATTAACTTTTACCTGCAGTTCTTCCCTCACTGTGCAGAAACGGCCCAGCCACTCACAGACCTTCTCCGACACCGAACGAAAAAGAACGAGACCATAACCCTAACTGAACAGGAGCAAAGTTCTTTTTCGAAACTGAAACAAATTCTGGCCGAAGCGACGATGTTGGTTTTTCCGAAAGCAGACGCCCCTCTTTGTTTACTAGTCGATGCATCTGACGTCAGAGTCAGAGGAGTACTGCAGCAACTGGTAGACAACACCTAGCAGCCATTATCTTTCTTCTCCAGATGACTGCAACCCGCGGAGACTAAATACAGCACCTTTGGCCGAGAACTGCTACCAGCATATTCTGCAATCCGACATTTCCGCTACATGTTGGATGGGGCAGTCTTCACCATATATACAGACCATAAGCCGTTAACACATGCCTTTCACGCTAAACCTGGACTTCATTCACCCAGAGAGGACCGTCACTTGGATTTTATAGCCCAGTTCACGACGAACATACGACACATAAAAGGCACAGCAAACATGGCCGCCGATGCAATGTCACGCAGGCATATAGATGGGGTACAAACCGTTGATGCAATCAACCTTCAACAGATCGCAGCCGACCAGGAAGGCGATGGAGAACTAGCAACCCTGTAGAAGTCCCAAAGCTTTACCTTCCAGCAGATGCCATTACCTTCTTCGGCCGGATTCATCTGGTGTGATACCTCCACCGGACATGAACGCCCGTATGTACCGGCTAAACACCGACGGCAAATTTTTTTTAGCGCTACACAACTTAGCGCACCCAGGCATTCGCGCAACACAGAAGTTGATAACGTCCCGTTTTACATGGACAGCTATCAACAAAGACACCTGCGAGTGGACTCGAAGTTGCTCCCGTGCTAGAAAGCGAAAATTGGTTGCCACATCTAAACACGTTTTAAACACGTGCACATCGACATCGTGGGACCACTACCACCTTCACAGAACACCACGTATCTACTCACCTGCGTCGACAGATCCTCTAGATGGCCCAAAGCATTCCCTCTGCCAGATATTTCGGCAGAGACTATCACCAAAACCATTACGTCACAGTGGGTATCTCGCTTTGGCACACTGGAAATCATAACTACGGATAGAGGACGACAATTCGACTCCCACCTCTTTACAGAGCTAACTCGCCTACTTGGATGCAAACATATCCGCACAACAGCATACCACCCAGAAGACAACGGCATGTTCGAATGATTCCACCGTTAACTAAAGGCCGCACTCAAGGCCTACCCTACCGCACCAACTGGATGGTGTACCTCCTTTTCGTCCTCTTTTGCATCCGTGTTTCTATCAAAGAACACATTGGGTATACACCTGCAGAGCTGCTGTATGACACCACACTGACCCTACCTGGCCAAATGGTTGCACCAATCTCACCACACAATGTTCCGGATCCGATGATCTACGTACACCACTTACGAGAATTCATGTCACGTCCATTACATACACATCCACGTCCACAGAGTGTAAAAACACATGTCCCTTTGGACATCAACCAATGGAGCCATGTATTTGTGTGCAACGACAGAGTATCAACGCGTCTTCGACCACCATATTCTGGTCCTTACCAAGTACTCCGGAGACAGGGCACCCCCAAGTACACCCCAACCACGCACTAAGTCTGGCAGACTAATCCACCGCCCCGCCAGGTTCGTGCGATTCCTTCAGTAAAAGCCAAGAATCGCATATGTAAAACTTTTTTCTAATATTTAATAAATATTAATCCGGAAGGGAATAATTGTAGCGTAAATTTCATGTACATACACAAAATTCACACTCAAACTTTTCAACCAATCAACTAACATTACAACATTCTAGAAAAAATGTAACATATTGACCTCCGACTCGGCCGAGCTGTCAAATAAGAAATGCACCTGTGTAAATAACAGGTGCATCCGGTCAAAGATATCAGGCGATAACCTTGACTATGGACAGGTTGAATTGAGTGCAGATACGACGCTCACTGAAGCAGGTGGGTGTCAAACAATTATATAACCCGGTGCCAAAGGAAGTTCGAGTTAGTTTGGGATCAGAGTTTGGAGTCAGTTGTTGCAGAAGTGAGAACCAGGTTCCAGCAGAGGCTGGGCCCTCAGGGCCCCTGGTTGAGCAGCTCAGGAGAACGAGAAAGAAATGCTGTTATAGCCAGAACAGCTGGGAGTCAATATGTTGCAACTTTGTTCAGTCTCCAACTCACCTCTCACACATAACCCTTTCGTAACCCTTTAGTACCATTTCAAATAAAGTGTGAGCGGTATAATTTTCTAAAGAACTGTGTTTCGTTCGTCATTGTTGTGTTGACTATGTTTCTGCGTATATATGTATATCATATTTACCAACCCCTTCGCTCGGGCAGGATATTACACAAGGTCAATTTTTAAGCGGAGTTTAACAGGTTTCAATTCAGAGTTTTCCTTCTCCTAGACTAGTTGCCTCACAAAGGCTGAAGAACCTTGTCTGCCCTACTATTTACCCATAGCTGGAGGGAGAATAATTGGATTCATACCTTTCCCAAGGGTATTAGTGCTATGTGAAAAAATGCAATCAGTCTCGTCCAGGATTTGAACTCGTGTCGCCGTGTCCATTTCCTACGACGATAACCATTACACCATGGTTGTGACTATGCAACATAATTCGATTTGGTGCCTGGGGCCAGGCATGCCATCATGGTATGGTATCGAGCCTGAATAGACGATCGTACAAACAGCCAAAGAAAGAATTGTAAGCAGAATACAGCACTTGGAGGGCGAGCGAGAGACGAGAAGAAAATTTAGAAAAATCCCAGTGAAAAAAAAAGGAAACAAGAACAGACCAACAACAAAGAACCACAAAAAGAGAAGAAAAGAAGAACAAAGGAAAAACTGCAACATGCTGGAAGAAAAGAAGAAAAAAAGGAACAGACCAGCAACAAAGAACAAAAAGAGAAAAGAGAAAAGAAAAGAAAAACACCCAAGAGACTGAAAGTAAATTGCTCATTCGAATAATTTTTCTCTGTCTGTCATAGTTGGGTTCGTGAAAAGAATTTACATTGATTATAATAGTGAAAAAAAAGAGTATTAATAACAAAGGGCCTTTCTAAAAGATAAAATTGGAAATGATTTTTTTAAATCGATGAGAGCATAGAAAAACGACGATTACTGCTATATGTAATTTTGTATCGTAGTGAGGGAGAGAGAAAGAAAGAGAGTAAGAGGGAAACATGCAGGTAGGCAGCTGTGAAAGGAAGAGAAAGAAAGATGGCCCCCTGTGTGGACAGAGATAGTGCCTTGGATAAATGATTGACAGGTTATAGTAAACAAAATTTTTATGAATGAAATTTTGTAATAACTTGTCAGTGCTATCCTGGCAAATAGTAATTGGAGATTAAGATTTTGATCCGAGATCTTGGAGAATTCGCACATCGAGGATTTTGAATATCTATAGTTAAGGCCGTGGGATGGTTCATATTTGTGAAGTTGTGGATATTGGAAGTGTTATGGAATTGATATTTTGGGTGCTGGTGGAATCAGGCCGGGTTTTGTGAAGGTTGTTGATACCAACTATTCGGGGGCACAGATGATGCCTCGGGCCCTTTCTGGCCCTATATCAACCGGAATTGTCTCGAATAATCTCGCCATTGGGGCAGAGCAACTAAGAGACAGATATTTTTTTTTGTGTGTGTGTCTGACAAGGCAGACGGATATTTTGTGAATTCCTCCCACCCTGGAGTGGGGTTTTGAGGTTTTTATTGAGGAGGATATTTGAAAACAAGGGTTTGGAGACTAGAGATAATTAAGAATTTTGACGGCATCGTGTGTGGCGGAAAATTCACGGACTCGGTTTGGAATTGTTTTGAGAGGGAAATGTTGTTGGCTGAAGGGATAAAAGTTTGGGTTGTTTAGGAACGAACACCTGGGATATTAAAAAAAAAAAGAAAAAAAAAGTGGAGTACTCGTAAGCTATTGAGAAAGTTTTATTAATAAACCAGGCTTATTTTATGGAAATATGGGTTGAAATTAAATAAACGGGGAGGTGCGAACCTATAGTTATTATGTTAAGGTAAAGACAGAGAGAGGCAGATATAAGGTTTTAAAAAAAAGGACAGTGAATGAGCAATTTATTATTGAAAAAAAAAGAAAAGGAAAAAAGGTACTGGACAATGGAAAAAGACAGAGAGGAAAAGAAAAGAAACTTGAACACTGTTGAACACAGCATAGAGAAAAAAAAAAAAAGAAAAAAAAGAACGAACATTTTTTTTTAGAAAAATAGAGAGTACATAGATTGAAAAAAAAAAAGAAAAAAGCGGAACATTTGTGAACTTTAATGGTGGACATGTTGTTTTGACTTGTTGACTAGTAGTGAAAATTTGTGCAAGAAAAAAAAAAGAGTTTGTTTGAGTTTAAAGGCGACATTAGAATTTTTTTTTTTCTGTTTCATATTATGAAAAAGAATGAGTAACACATTGCTAATAAATATTTTGCGTGGTCTATTTTAGGTGGTTTACTGCATGCGTGTCAGATGGTGATACATTCGGATGTATTGTTGTTTGCTAGAATTGTGATGCATTGTTTTGGGCCATGATTTTTGTAGATTTATGTGGAATGTGTTGGGCCTTGAAGATATTGTGTTTTAGTTTGTGGAATTCTCCGGTTACTCCGGGTAGGAACCAGTTGAGCGATGGACTGGAGAGTGGTCATGAGGAATCCAGGCT